>JBBPBT010000670.1:2516550-2606605 GCA_037974875.1 Cicer bijugum
ATAAACAATTAGCGTTTCCAAGTTTGTATATTAATAATATATATAAAGATAACAAATAAATAGTATTAATTTTTATAAAATCTAAAGGTAACAAATAAATAGTATTGGGTTTTATAAAAAAAAAAAAAAAAAAAAAAGAAATATGTTGCTTACATACCTATTATTTGGAGTGAGTGCAATGGAACTTAAAAAAATAGAAAATGAAATAAATAATAAAATATATATATAGGCCAGCCATTTAGGCCTAATAGGCTTTTTTTATAAGTCTGAGCCTGACCTATTTACATAAATATAAATAGGCTTTAAAAACGGCATGAGTCTAGCCTTTTTATTAAACAGGCCAAGCTAGGCCAGGCCATAAGTAGGTTGTAAGACCCATAATTTTAAAGTGTACCTTATGTATTTTAATGTATTTTTGGTATTGAACTCGAAGGCTTTTAAGCCAAAGTTATTAATATTTTGGAGTATATATGACCAAAAAGATATTTTGGTGCCCGATTAGAATTACTCGTCGATAAATAAATTAAATTGATTGCGGTGAATCTTTTACGAAGAATTTAATGCGTTATGGGTGAAATGGTAATTTTAATAAATATCTAGATTTGAAGATATTTGTTAAAAGTAAATAATATATATATATATATATATATTAAAATATATGTATATATGTTTGTGTGGGGGGAAAAAAGAAAGGGATTACAAAGAAAAGAAAGAGAAAGAAAAGAAAGAAAAAGGAAAGAAAGAAAAAGAAAGGAAAAACCAAAGAAAGGAAAAAACTTCATCTTCTCCTATGCCTCGCGAAAACATCTTCTTCTCCCTTCCTCCATCTTCATCCATTTTCGTTGTTCTTGCTTCCTTTCAGTTCGAAAATTGATAGTGGGTGATAGGACAAGGATTTCTCAACTTCACTATTTCTCTTTGATACGAAAACGAAGAAAAACGGTATTAGGGATTCAAACACAAACCTTCTCGTTTCTTCTAGATCTAAGCCTCCTTTCAAGAAGTGATAGAAGGGAAGGTTGCTCACCTCTGTGCTATGGTGCTATTGGACCAACTTTGGAAGCGGCGTTGCGAGCGGAAAATTTACCGGACTTACTCACGGTATCGTATTCGAATGAAAAAGCTAAAGTGAAGGTAAGGGCTCCTTCCAAACTTTTAGTTTGCATTTAGGGCCTTATCTGTAGTTGTGTGGAAAAGAATTTTGTTAGGGTTAGAGTATTGATTTGGGAAAATGTATCTTAGGCTTTATGGGTAAAATCTTAGAGTTAGGTTTTGGTTATATTGATGAATGCTTCGTGGAAAATGAATTTAAACTCATTTATGTATGATTTTGAGTGAATGAAACTTGTGTGTTTGAGTGGTGGATTGTGTTGATTTGTGTTCGTTGTTTTTGACGTGTTCTTAATTGATACTGATGAAACTTGAGATGTGTTTGTGTGGTTTGTGTGGAAAATGATTTGGTCTGAATTATGGATTGAATGTGAAAGTATGTTTGAGTTTGTTCTATGTGGAATTTGAAAAACATTAAGTTAAACGAGTATTAAGAATGGGGAATCTCTTAATGTCTCGTTTACTTAATGTGAGTTTGTGAAAATCGTTTAAGTTAAATGAGAATTAAGAATGGGGAATCTCTTAATGTCTCGTTTACTTAATGTTGTTTTGAAAATCGTTTAAGTTAACTAGGCGTTAAGAATGGGGAATCCCTTAATGACTTAGTTACTTAATGTTGTTTGAAAATCATTTAAGTTAACTGGGCGTTAAGAATGGGGAATCTCTTAATGTCTTGGTTACTTAATGTTTGTTTTTGAAAAAAATCGTTTCAGTTAATGAGTATTAAGAATGGCGAATCTCTTAATGACTTGTTTACTGAATGTTTTGTGTGGAAATCGTTTAAGTCAACAGTATATTAAGAATGGGGAATCTCTTAATATGTGTGTTTGCTTATTGTTTTGATGTGAAAATCGATTAAGTAAATGAGTATTAAAAATGGGGATTCTTTTAATATCTGCATTTACTTAACGATTGTTGTGAATGGAGTTAGTGTATGCTCATGCATTTCATTTGGTAAATTGTGCTGACCCGTGATAGGTGGCACCTCAGTAAACTGTACTGACCCGTGATAGGTGGTACGTTTACGATTTACGTTTTTTGGTAAGTTGTGCTGACCCGCGCTAGGTGGCACCTCGGTAAGTAGTATTTTGGCCAATGATAGGCGGTACAATTATGATTTACGGCCCTTCGAGGAGGGTTTTGGTTTGGAATACCGAGTCCATGCATTTTGGCATATACACATTGCATTAGGGTGCTTGGATGATATTACTAAGTGTTATGTTTTGGAACAGATTGTGTGTAGTGTGTTTGTTTTCAAGTTTAGGATTGAGTGTTTTAAACCTGAGATGTAATTGTAATTGTATTGAATTTGCTAAGTGCTACGTGTTGATTATCGTGTGTAAGTGTGACGGATGGTAAAACTATTTTGAAACCCAATTGTCGTGGTGTTTGTGTGGAAACTGCTAAGTGTTGAGATTTGGAGTTGTGTTTGAATATGATTGAGTTATTTTATGTATTTTTGGGAGAATTTACAGGGAAATCGATTTACCCAATTGATTTGGTAATGTGTTTTTCAAAACCACTTAAGAAATCGATTTAGCAAATCTATTGGATTCAATATAGGGGCTCTGTGTTTCACGAAATCGATTTGCCTAATCGATTGGATTCAATACAGGGGCTCTGTCCTTCACGAAATCGATTTGCCCAATCGATTAGATTCAATACAGGGGCTCTGTCCGTCATGAAATCGATTTGCCCAATCGATTGGCCAATACAGGGGCTCAGTCTTACACGAAATCGATTGCCCCAATCGATTGATGTAAGTTCAGAGTTAAATTTCCACTAAAAACTTTCAGGAAATGGATTTGCCCAATCGATTGGCTCAGTGGAAAATCTTATTTTGAGTTAGATAATTGATTGCTCAATTGATTTATCAATGTTTTGGTCAGTTATATATTACTTGATGGATTGAGAACTTTATTTGATTTCATTTACATTTGGCAAGCATTATATGAACTTTTAGCATATGGAAAATCCTTTTAAGGTGCATGCTTAGTTGAGAGGATATTTTGTGCATTTAAAAACTTAAATGTTATGTGTTAACTGTTAATTTCGGTTGGTGACCCTTTACAACTATTGTGGAAATCTGGGCTTTGCCCTCAGATGAGATCCAGGATGATCCTACTGGTTCGTACCCTACGGATGGGAATGTAGATGGGAATGCTTGATTGGAGCTACTTTAGGAGGATCTCACGGGGCGCGTGGAGATCACTCAGGGTGTTTAGTTGTTTTGTAAAATGATCAGACTAGGTTTACACAGAGGGAACATATGTCTTTCTTTCGGGTTGCTTTTATTTTTAAACTAGAAGATTATACCACTTTTGTCATGTAAATACATTGAATTCATATTTTGAGAACTTTTTCCGCTGCTTGTAAATTATAATGACTTAATTATTTTATCTAAAGGTGTTACCTTATTTATTTCTCTGTTTTATTTTAATTTCTTTTGAAAAAAAAAATATACCCTCGCTTTGAAAAACGGGGTGTTACATAGGTCAGGCCATGGGTCCCTAATGGACGGCGTAGCCTATTCCTATCCTTAATTCTCATGATAATTAAAATTACCTTTTGATTCAAGACTTAAATCATCATTGTAGCATAAACCCTCTAAATATTCAAATAGAAAATAACAATCTACAAGATCAAAATAGAGCTTCTAAAGTAATGGGGGAAGGTAGTTCCTCAAGTGAAAGATTGTCCATGTAACACCTCAAATTTTATAATAAATATTTTCTTCATAAAATAAAATTTTGATAATTAATTTGGTGTTAAAATTGTTTTAGAATATATGTGGATAAATCTTGTGACTAACTTTCGTTATATGAGTGTTTTCTATGATATGCTAATTTTGTATATATTTGACTAAATAAGTGATATAAATAATAAATTTTATATTTTATTATTTTATATATTTTTCTATAAATAATAGTATTTTAATATAAATATTCTAAAGAATAAGATTTTAGGCGACTCTACATGTATACATATGTTTGACTGATATTAAGTGTGCACATGATTATATTTAATTATTTATAAATATATGTTATTTTAATTATTTATTTTACAAATAATTATCTTGATATATTACTAATTTTAATATTGATTTTCTTTATTTTTATATAGCTCATATCGTATGAGGATTTTATACATATTTATTTTGATTTAGTAAGTAATATAAATTGTTGATGTTATATTTATTTATTTTATCATTTCGACTATTCTATAAAGATGATGTATTTTTATGTGATTATTTTGAAAAATGTTATAGTAATAATTATATTTATTATTTTGAATATGAGGGTTTTAGTTTATCTATGTTAAGGATAGATAATATTATGTTAAAATGAGTATTTTAGAGAAAAGATTGTAAAAAAGTAAAATAAATTATTTATTTATTAAGGATTTTTATTCATACTAGAAAATAAATTTTGGACCAGACGACTGTTTGCGCCCCTATTTTTACTTCTGCATATTAATTTGGGTTATTATTGATTGGACTTTTACTTTCTACACCTGCGAGTTACTCATTATAGACTGTTTTACTCATGCACTTCTACATCTGCCATCTACACCCCTCAATCTGCAATTAAAAACAAAAAGAACAAAAAAATAAACAGAACACAGCATTCGCAAAGAACATGCATCAACACCATCTTCCTCTCAAATTCTTCCCATCAATTCCTTACTATTTTGAAACGATTCGATCCTCTATTCCACACAAAATCGGCCACTGAATCCATTTTTGGCATCAATTTTATCGACCGTGACTTTGTTTAATAAGAAATAGCTCATTTATTTCCTTTAGTGAGTTGTTTTTGGCTAATTCCGATCACCACGTTTGTCGTCTCAAAAATCTAACATCATTTTTGGATTCCCCTCGTCGAATCCTTCAAGAAGCATTACTCATTTGTATTTTTTGGTGAAGTTGACGTCATACCCTTTCGATGCTCCGACGAGTCCGTGAGACTTTTTCTAAAGTTTTTTTCTCATCGTTTTGACTCGAATTTTGTTCCTAAAATTATTATTAATAATTTAATACTTATTTTTATGCTTTGCATTATTTATCAGTCATGTCTCAACGATTTTTGGAACTCGTCGTTTATTCGGACTCGCTCACTGGACGTTGTCGAACAGCAGTTGCTGTTGAAAATTTCTATTGATTTCTGTGTTTGAGAAAGCATCGAAATAAGGTAAGGGGTGAGAGAGCATTTGAATTCACGAGTATAATATAATGTGAGATGAACGGGAATATTGCATTTTGCAACAATTTATCCAGGACTCGCTACGTACAACAGTAGCCCTTTGAAAGATACATTAATTAATGTGAAAATATTGCGATTGTGAGATTAAAATGTTAAATAGAAATGTTTATAAAATGTTAATTTATTTAATTTTGAATAATTGTGTGGTATTTGATATTTGATATTGTTGGGATGTTGGATGTTGAATGAAATTATGTGCATATGTTTGATTAGACGAATTTATGTGATGTGATAATAAAAGATGGATGCATTATATGACATATGTTTATGTGATGATAATGATGATGTTTGATTGATGACAGTGATGTTATGAAATTGTGATGAGTTTATATGATGATCATGGTTATGTAAAATTGTGACGAGAATATAAAATTGTGACGAGAATATTGAAGTACCCCATTATTGATGATATAGTGATGATTCCTAAAAATGATGCTCTTAATGGAGTAGTCTAAACTAACGAGGGGAGAAAATATATTGAGAATCTATGAAGTGGAGATTATTTTGTCATCATATAGGTAGGGCCTAACAAACCTAGTGATTATCGGGATGTAAAACTGAATGAGCCTGATCATGGTGGTCTGTTGTTGAGCTTTAAGGCAAGATTTTTAGACCTTGGAGGTATTTGGGTGGGGAATTCCTAGGTGACTATATCATTGTAAGACCCATAATTTTAAAATTACACTTTATGTATTTTAGTGTATTTTGGGTATTGAACTCGGAGGCTTTTTAGCCAAATTATTAATATTTTGTAAGCTTAAATGCCCAAAAATATATTTTGATACCCCGATTAAAATGGTTCGTCGATAAATAAATTAAATTAACTGCGGTGAATCTTTTGAAAAGGGTAATTTAATAAATATCTAAAGATTTGGAGATATTTGTTAATTATTATTAATATATATATATATATATATATATATATATGTTTATATATAAAGAAATGGGAAGGAAAGAAAAAGAGAGAAAGGAACAACAAAGGAAAGAAAGAGAAAGGAGAGAAAAGCAAAATTTTCTATCTTCTTCCTCCCCTGCTGCCTCGCGTATTCACTTTCTTCCTTTCCTCCATTGTTGCTCGTTTTTGCTTTCTTTTCATTCCTTTGAGTTCGAAATTGATAGTGGGTGATAGGACAAGGATTTCTCAACTTCACTCATCACTTTTGATTTGAAAACGAAGAAAAACGGTATTAGGGATTCAAACACAAATCTCCCCATTTCACCTAGATCTAAGCTTCGTTTCAATAAGTGATAGAAGGGAAAGTTGCTCACTACAATGCTACGGTGCTAGGGGACCAACTTTGGGCGTTGCGAGCGGAGATTTTACCGGATTTGCTTGTGTTACTGTAAATCGACGTTAAAGCTAACGATAAGGTAAGGGCTCCTTCCAAACTTTTAGTTTGCATTTAGGGCCTTATCTGTAGTTGTGTGGAGAGGAATTTGATTAGGGTTGGTGTATTGAATTGGGGAAAATGAATTTAACTCATTTATGTATAATTTTGAGTAAATGAGATTTGATGTATTAGAGTGTTATGATTGCGTAGATTTGGGTTCATCGTACACGGCGTGTTCATACTTGATGTTTGTTGATTGATGTGATTTGGTGTGAATTGTGGATTGAATTTGATAACATGTTTGAGACGTGTTTTGTGTGGTTTGTGTGGAAAAATGATTTTGTGTGAGTTATGGATTGAATGTGAAAGTACGTGTTTTGAGTTTGTTTTGTGTGGAATTTGAAAACCATTAAGTTAAACGAGTATTAAGAATGGGGAATCTCTTAATGTCTTGTTTACTTAATGTGAGTTTGTGAAAATCGTTTAAGATAAATGAGTATTAAGAATGGGGAATCTCTTAATGACTTATTTACTTAATATTGTCGTGAAAACCATTAGAGTTAAACGAGTATTAAGAATGGGGAATCTCTTAATGTCTCGTTTACTTAATGTGTTTTTTGGAAGATCGTTTAGGTTAAATGAGAATTAAGAATAGGGAATCTCTTAATGTCTTAGTTACCTAATGTTGTTTGAAAATCGTTTAAGTTAACTGAGCGTTAAGAATGGGGAATCTCTTAATGTCTTGGTTACTTAATGTTTGCTTTTGAAAATAGTTTCAGTTAAATGAGTATTAAGAATGGGGAATCTCTTAATGACCTGTTTACTGAATGTTTTGTGTTGAAAATCGTTTAAGTCAAATGCTTGTTAAAAATGGGGAATCTTTTAATAACTGCATTTGCTTAACGATCGTTGTGAATGGAGTCAGTATACGCTCATGCATTTTCATGCTTTTTGTAAATCGTGCAGACCCGTGATAGGTGGCACCTTGATAAATAGTACTTTGGCCTGTGATAGGCGGTACATTTATGATTTATGTTTTTGTAAATTGTGCAGACCTGTGATAGGTGGCACCTTGGTAAATAGTACTTTGGCCCGTGATAGGCGGTACATTTACGATTTACGGTTTTTTGTAAATTGTGCAGACCCGTGATAGGTGGCACCTTGGTAAAGAGTACTTTGGCCTGTGATAGGCGGTACATTTACAATTTACGTTCTTTTTAGTAAACCGTGCAAACCCGTGATAGGTGGCACCATGGTAAACGATACGGGCCCGTGATAGGCAGTACGTTTATGGTTTACGCTTTTTAGTAAATCGTGCAGACCCGTGATAGGTGGCACCTCGGTAATTGGTACTTTGGCCTGGGATAGGCGGTACAATTATGATTTACGACCCTTCGAGGAGGGTTTTGGTTTGGAATTCCGAGTCCATGCATTTTGGCATATACGCATTGCATTAGGGTGTTTGGCACACGAGTCGTGGTTGATTCAAATTATGATGGTGTTGATTTTGCTAAGTGTTTTGTTGTGAAACTATGTGTAAGTGTGTTTGATTCAAATTGTGATTGTGTTGATTGTACTAAGAGTTATGTTTTGGAATTGTGTGATAGTATGTTAGATTGTAAAACGATTTCGAAACTCAAGTTGACGTGGTGATTGTGTTGAAAATGCTAAGTGTTAAGATGTGGATTTGTGTATGAATGTGATTGAGTTAGTTTATGTATTTTTGGAAGAATATGCAGGGAAATCAATTTCCCAATCGATTGGCATTAAGTCAGTGGCTCAGCTATGCTGTCAATCAATTGCCCAATCAATTGCCCAATCGATTGAATTAAGCCCAGAGTTCAAACTTCACTAAAAACCTTCAGGAAATCAATTTGGAAATCGATTTGGAAATCAATTGGCTTTAATACAGGGGCTCAATTATCCATCTAATCGATTTACCAATCGATTGGCTTAGTGGAAATTCTTATTTTGAGTTAGATAATCGATTGCTCACTTAATTTATCAATGTTTTGTTCAATTGTGTATTACTTGATGGATTGAGAACTCTATTTGATTTCATTTACATTTGGCAAGCATTGTATGAACTTTTAGCACATGGAAAATCCTTCTAAGGTGCATGCTAAGTTGAAAAGGTATTTTGTGCATTTAAAAACTTAAATGTTATGTGTTAACTGTTAATCTCGGTTGGTGACCCTTTACAACTATTGTGGAAATCTGGGCTTTTCCCTCAGATGAGAGTCAGGATGATCCCACCAGTTCGTAACCTCCGGACGGGAATATGGATGGGAGTGCTTGATTGGAGCTACGTTAGGAGAATCTCACGGGGCGCATGGAGATTACTCAAGGCGTATAGTTTTTGTTACGTATAGAATGATCAGACTAGGTTGTCACTCAGAACACATATGTCTTTCTTTTGGGCTACCTTTATGTTAAGTTGAAAGGATGTACCTGTACTATTGTTGACATCAGGACATGCTTTGGATTTATATTTTGAAAAACTTTTCCGCTGCTTGTAAATTTTAATGACTTAATTATTTATCAAAAGGTTTTACCTTATTTATTTCTCTATTGTATTTTAATTTTTTTTGAAAAATAAAAAATACACCCTCGCTTTGAAAAACGGGATGTTACATTGTGGTATCGTAGCTCTTTGGTTTGGTTTGGTTTTCTTTTGGGGCTGTGGAACCTTTAGTTCTAGATTGTAGGTTAGGAGTTGTTGTCTGATCATGTGTCGGTATAGGTGGTTTGAGTTGTCAAGTTCAGAATAATTATTATTTGCTGATGTGGTCGGATGTTATTTTTGGAATTATTGAAGTTGTGTTCTGACTCTACTTGATGATGGTTTTATAGGTAAACCATGCCACCAAGGAGGAATGACGTTCCGAGAGCCAATGCCAATAGGGATGATCGAATGGCGGAGGCTATGAATAACATGGCTGCTTCTGTTGCTCCACAGACTGCTGCCAAGACTCGACGTGATCTCGAAAAGAGGGAAAGAGAGATCCGTGCTGCGGAGTCAAGAGGGTTATAAGACTTCCGTCGTTACAATCATCCCAAGTTTAAGGGGGACGAAAATTCAGAGAAAGCGGATCAGTGGATCCAAGAAGTGGAAAAGATCTTCGAAATGATTAACTGTCAGGCGGCAGTGAAGGTCAACTATGCCTCTTACATGCTATTGGGGGATGCTGAGTACTGGTGGAGGAGTGTAAAACTATTGATGAGATCAGCTCACGAGGAGGTGAACTGGGAATCATTCAAAAGGAAGTTTCTAGACAAATACTTTCCGATGAGTGCCAGGACTAAACTGGGTGACGATTTCCTGAAACTGCATCAGGGGAGCATGACCGTGGGCGAATATGCCGCTAAATTTGAATCGCTATCAAGGCATTTCCGGTTTTTCCGTGAAGAGATAGATGAACCATTCATGTGTCATCGCTCCCAAGACGGACTAAAGTATGAGATTCAAGACTCCGTCTTGCCCTTGGGAATTCAACGTTTCCAAGCCCTTGTGGCAAAATGCAGGGAAGTTGAGGATATGAAGAATAAGAGGGCTAGCCAAGGAGGGAATTTTGGTGCAGGAGGGCCTAGTCGGACGAATTATCAGCATAACAAGGGGAAACAAGTTGCTAAACCCTATAATCGACCACAAAATAACAACAGTGGGCAGAATCGCCTAGGGAACCAGAATTTTGGGAGACAATTGGGACGAGTGGTTCAATGTTTCTGATGTGGGGAAGAGGGACATTATGCTAACGCTTGTACCCCTAATACTCTCACATGCTATAATTGTCAGAAGCCAGGACACATGGCAAAGGAATGCACGACTCCAAAGGTGGAACCAGTTGTGAATGTAGCTAGGGCTACTCGTCCTACTGCTAGAGGACACATTTATTGTGTGAGTGCTGGAGAGGGGAATTCATCTGGCAATCTGATTCAATGTGACTGTGAGATTGCAGGTAACACTCTAACTGCACTTTTTGACTCGGGGGCAACCCATTCCTTCATTGTTATGGATTGTGTGAATCATTTGAGGTTATGTGTGTCTGCTTTACCTTTTGATTTGGTTGTTTTCCTTTTGATTTGGTTGTTTCCACGCCTGCAAAGACTTTGACAGTAAATTCTGCATGTTTACATTGTCAAATAACTATTCAGAATAGGGATTTCTTGGTTAATTTGATTTGTTTACCTCTACAATCACTCGAGGTCATTCTCGGTATGGATTGGATGTCGTATAATTATGTGATCTTAGACTGTGCTCGCAAATTGGTTCTTTTCCCCGAACCAGGAGTTGTTAAGTATTTAGCCGCTAACAAACTCCGAGTGTCGCTAAGTGAAGGGACTCATGAGTTTTTGTCTCTGGCTAATGTGGAGGCAAAGATAAATGTGAACATAGAAGATATGATGATTGTCAATGAGTACCGGGATGTATTTCCAACGGAAATTCCAGGATTGCCACTGGTAAGAGAAGTGGAATTTTTCATTGATTTACACCCAGGAACGGGACCAATTTCGATTGCGCCATACCGAATGTCACCATTGGAATTAAATGAGCTGAAAGGTCAAATTGAAGATTTGTTGAAGAGGAAATTTATTAGACCAAGCGTATCGCCATGGGGAGCTCCAGTTTTGCTAGTTAAGAAGAAGGACGGAAGCTCACGCTTATGTGTGGATTATAGATAGCTTAATAAGGCAACTATTAAGAATTGTTATCCTTTGCCATGCATTGATGATTTAATGGACCAACTGAGAGGGGCCGCGATATTTTCAAAGATTGACTTGAAGTCGGGTTACCATCAGATTCGAGTAAGGGAAGGAGATGTTCAGAAAACTGCTTTCAGAACCCGTTATGGACATTATGAATATCTCGTTATGCCATTCGGAGTTACCAATGCACCAGCTATTTTCATGGACTACATGAACAAAATCTTTAGACCATTCCTTGATAAATTTGTTGTGGTATTCATTGATGATATATTGATTTATTATAAAACTAAAGAAGAGCATGGAGAACACTTACTTCAAGT
Organism: Cicer bijugum; assembly: GCA_037974875.1. NCBI lineage: Eukaryota > Viridiplantae > Streptophyta > Magnoliopsida > Fabales > Fabaceae > Cicer > Cicer bijugum. The sequence goes on from JBBPBT010000670.1 coordinate 2,528,281, forward strand.
TCTTGAGATTTTACGCAAGAAGCAATTGTATGCCAATTTGTCAAAGTGTAAATTTTGGCTAGAAAAGGTGAATTTCTTGGGACATGTGATAACCAAGGAAGGAATCGTTCTAGATCCGGCTAAGATTGAGGCGGTTCTTGCTTGGAAACAGCCTCAGACTGTCACGGACATAGGAAGTTTTGTAGGACTGGCAGGGTACTACAGGAGGTTTATTGAAGGTTTTGCTAAGATTGTGACTCCATTGACACAACTTACTAGAAAGGATCAACTGTTCGCATGGACGGAGAAGTGTGAGGAAAATTTTCAGTTGCTGAAGACGAAATTGACGACCTCACCAGTTTTGGTGTTACCACAATCAGATGAACCCTATGAAGTTTATTGTGATGCGTCTCACCAAGGGTTGGGATGTGTTCTGATGCAACACAAGAAAGTTGTAGCTTATGCCTCCAGGCAATTGAAGATTCATGAGAGAAACTATCCTACTCATGATTTGGAGCTTGCTGCGGTTGTTTTTGCATTGAAGATCTGGATGCACTACTTAAATGGATGCACGTTCACCGTGTTTAGTGACCATAAGAGTTTGAAATATTTGTTTGATCAGAAGGAATTGAACATGCGTCAAAGAAGATGGATGGAGACTCTCAAGGATTTTGATTTCACACTGCAGTACCACCCTGGGAAGGCCAATGTAGTGGCTGATGCGTTGAGTAGAAGAAGTGTATCGGTGTCTTCAACAATTATGGCTAGACAACAAGAGTTGTGGGAAGCTTTTAGAGACCTACACTTGAACGTAGAGTTTGCACCGAGAATTTTGAGATTCAGAATGATTAAGATTTCGAGTGGACTACTTGAAGACATTGCAAATTCTCAAGATGACGTCTTGATTCAAGAGAAGAGGAACCTAATAGTGCAAGGGAAGACAACAAATTTCAAGGTTGGATCGGATAATATTTTGCGATGTAATGGTAGGATTTGTGTACCAGAAATTACAAATATGAGGAAGGCGATTTTAGAAGAGGCGCATAAGAGTAAGTTGAGTATTCATCCTGGAGCAACAAAAATGTATTAGGATTTGAGACAGAATTATTGGTGGCCAGGAATGAAGAAACATGTAGTGGAGTACGTGTCCACTTGCCTAACTTGTCAGAAAGTGAAGGTGGAACATCAGCGACCAGCTGGGATGTTACAACCTTTAGATATACCCGAATGGAAGTGGGACAGCATTTCCATGGATTTCATAACTGGATTACCTAAAACAAGGAGAAAGAATGATTTTATATGGGTGATAGTGGATCTATTGACTAAATCCGCACACTTTTTGCCAGTAAAGACCACCTATAAGGTAGATTAGTTAACAGAGATTTACATTGCTAAAATTGTGAGGTTACACGGAGTACCATCAAGTATTGTATCAGACCGTGATCCGAAGTTCACATCACATTTTTGGGGAGCGTTGCACGAAGCGTTGGGAACGAAACTACGGTTGAGTTCAGCTTACCATCCACAAACGGACGGACAGACTGAAAGGACGAATCAGTCCTTGGAAGATCTGTTGAGAGCATGTGTATTAGATGATCGAGGAAGCTGGGATAATGTACTTCCCTTGATTGAGTTCACCTTCAACAATAGTTTCCACACAAGTATTGGAATGGCGCCATATGAGGCTTTATACGGGCGCAAGTGTCAAACGCCCTTGTGGTGGTATAAGGACTGTAAGACCCATAATTTTAAATTACACTTTATATATTTTAGTGTATTTGGGGTATAGAACTCGGAGGCTTTTTAGCCAAGTTATTAATATTTTGTGAGCTTAAATGCCCAAAAATATATTTTGATACCCCGATTAAAATTGTTCGTCGATAAATAAATTAAATTAACTGCTGTGGATCTTTTACGAAGAATTTAATTCTAGAGAGTTTCGTTAAAAATATCTTGGGTTGCTAAAAATTGCATCTGTCAATCGAGTTGCGACAATAGTAGATATTTTTGACAAAAAGTGGTTTGGAGAGGTTATGGGTGAAATTGTAATTTTAATAAATATCTAGATATTTGTTAAGTTATAATTAATATATATATATATATGTTTGTTTGGAGGGAAAAGGAAAAGAGGTAGAAAAGAAAGAAAAGGAACTAGGAAGAAAGGAAATAAGAAGGAAAGAAAGACAAAGGAGAGAGAAAGAAACATTTCTCTTCTTCTTCCTCTGCCCGCGCTCGCGCCACCTTCTCCCTTTTTCTTCATTCGTTGGTTTTGCTTCCTTTTTCGTTCTTTGACTTCAAGAATAGAAACCCAAGGATTAGTGGATAAGAGAGCAAGGTTTTCTCAGCTTCACTCTTCCTCTTTGATCCGAAAACGAAGAAAAACGGTTTAGGGATTTCAAAACTGTCAAACACAAACCTTCTAGTTTCACCTAGATCTAAGCTTCGTTTCGCGAAGAGATAGAAGGGAAAGTTGCTCACTACCACGCTACGGTGCTAGGGGACCAACTTTGGAAGCGGCGTTGCGAGCGGAGATTTTACCGGATTTGCTCGCGGTGCTGTAAATCGACGTTAAAGCTAACGTTAAGGTAAGGGCTCCTTCCAAACTTTTAGTTTGCATTTAGGGACTTACATGTGGTTGTGTGGAAAAGAATTTTGTTAGGGTTAGAGTATTGATTTGGGAAAATGTATCTGAGGCTTTATGGGTAAAATCATAGAGTTAGGTTTTGGTTATATTGATGAATGTTTCGTGGTGAATGAATTTAAACTCTTTTATGTATGATTTCGAGTATATGAAACCTGTTGTGTTTGAGTGATGGATTGTGTTGATTTGTGTCGTCGTATTCGGCGTGTTCATACTTGATGTTTGTTGATTGATGTGTTTTGGTGTGAATTATGGAATGAATGTGAAAGTATGTTTGAGTTTGTTTTGTTTGGAATTTGAAAACTATTAAGTGAAACGAGTATTAAGAATGGGGAATCTCTTAACGTCTCGTTTACTTAATGTGAGTTTGTGAAAATTGTTTAAGTTAAATGATTATTAAGAATAGGGAATCTCTTAATGACTTATTTACTTAATGTTGTCGTGAAAATGATTTTGTGGAGAAATGATTTGATGTGTTTTGGTTGGGAATTGTGGATTGAAATTGATAATATGTTTGAGTTCGTTTTTGTGTGGAATTTGAAAACCATTAAGTTAAATGAGTATTAAGAATGGAGAATCTCTTAATATCTTGTTTACTTAATGTGTGTTTGAGAAAATCGTTTAAGTTAACTGGGCATTAAGAATGGGGAATCTCTTAATGTCTTGGGTACTTAATGTTTGTTTTGGAATGTTGGAAAAATATGACTTCTTTTTGATTAACAACAAGAGAATTAAGATCAAATCCAACTAGTTCAACATAATTCCCATATTAATCATGCAATCATTCATACAACTCACACACAGCGGAAGTTTAAAATCACATACAGAATTATCAAGAAGCATACAAGAATAAGCAGGTAAACAATGCTGAAAATTAAAGAGAAGGGATAGGAATGCTTGCACCGCGATATATCCTGGTTCAGCCGTTAATCCAACGACCTACATCCAGTCCCAAAATCACAAAGTGATTTCAGCCTTTCACTATAGAATGAATTCGAGTACTTTTACAGATTTTCAGTCTTCTACACGACCTATCAATCTAACTCCCTTCACTCCTATCTTGTCACCCCTTTGATCCTTGTAGTTTATCCCAAAACTCACACAAGATCAAAGTAGACTTCCTCTTGATGATACCACACCAACAAGGATAGCCACCAGTTTCCAAACTAGATTTGTTACAGCATCAATTACAAAGAATTTTCTTTTACATGAACAAAGAAGAGAAGTATCAAGAAATGTGTTCAATCACTCTAGCATCACACAAAAAATTTGATTTGCCAATGAATATTTTTTGTGTGTAAAGAAACTTTTCTTTCAAAGTGTTTTCAGAGATATGCAAAATTGAGAGCAAGAGATTCTGAAGAAAATTGTGAAAAGTTTTATGCAAGAGTTATATTAAAAATGATTCGAAACATCTTATATATATTCAAGGAAAACACCAGGACAGTCGATTGCCCAATCGAATTTATTAGGATATAATCGATTGCTGCATCGAGTGTCGTATTTTCTGTGTTTCTGGAAACTTGAAATATATAAGCTTCACTTGATTGGACAATCGATTGATTCAATTTTTGAATCAGACCTGATGTTATAATTTCCTTTCAATCGAGTGAGCAATCGAGTTGTCCAAAACTGGGTGCACACTGTAACTTGAAAAATAGCATCAATCGATATGTCAATCGAGTATCGTGGTCAAAGTGACTCAGATACTTTAGACAATCGAGTTGCCAGTCGAGTGGACAATTGAGTGGTCAATCGAGTGGTCAATCGAGTGGGCACAAACTGAGTGCTCTCTGTAACGTGAACTTCAGCGTCAATCGAATTGTCAATCCATTGTGCAATCGAGTTGACAATCGAGTGATCCTGTTACAGACCTCAGTTATTTTTAACAGTTTATGTGCCATTCGATTTATGAACCATTCAATCGATTGTTCAGTCGATTGTTGCAGAGTTTGAGTTTCATAACACATGAATGAATGATAAAAGTTCATTGGCAATGACTTGTGTGAGACTCTAGTGATTTGTTTACTTAACTTGATACTTAGACACCTAATACCACTATACAAATTGCATCTTCCTCAAGTGCATCCTCCAACTTTGGTTGATTCCTTGAGTTGCAAGCTAGTGTTCCATGTGTGTTGTGTCTTCATGTTTGCCTGAAATGTTTCTTAATTCAAAACATTAGATAAAGCAAATATTTCATGTGCACTGTATGTTTGAGACTTAAATCAAAAAATAGATCAGGGAAGCTTATAACTTAAATGGAAAACCGTTTAAGTTAAAAGAGTATTAAGAATGGGGAATCTCTTAATACTTCTGTTTGCTTAATGTTTTGTTTTGAAAATCGTTAAGTTAAATGAGTATTAAGAATGGGGAATCTCTTAATATCTGCGTTTACTTAATGTCGTCGTAAAAATGATTTTGTGGAGAAATGAATTGTTGTGTTTTGGCGTGAATTGTGTAATAAATTTGTGAATATGTTTGAGTTTGTTCTGTGTGGGATTTGAAAACCATTAAGTTAAATAAGTATTAAGAATGCGGAATTTCTTAATGTCTTGTTTACTTAATGTGTGTTTGTTTGTTGGAAAATCGTTTAAGTTAACTGGGCATTAAGAATGGGGAATCTCTTAATGTCTCGGTTACTTCATGTTGTTTTGAAAATCGCTTAAGTTAACTGGGCGTTGAGAATGGGGAATTTCTTAATGTCCTGGTTACTTAAAGTTTGTTTTGAAAAATCGTTTAAGTTAAATGAGAATTAAGAATGGGGAATCTCTTAATGTCTCGTTTACTTAATGTTTGTTTTGAAATTCGTTTAAGTTAAATAAGAATTAAGAATGGGGACTCTCTTAATGTCTTGTTTACTTATTGTTTGTTTTGAAAACCGCTTAAGTTAAATGAGTATTAAGAATGGGGAATCTCTTAATGTCTCGTTTACTTAATGTTTGTTTTGAAAATTGTTTACGATTGAATAAGAATTAAGAATGGGCAATCTCTTAATGTCTTGTTTACTTATTGTTTGTTTTGAAAATCGCTTATGTCAAATGAGTATTATGAATGGGGAATCTCTTAATGACTCGTTTACTTAATGTTGTTTTAGTAAACCGTGCAGACCCGTGATAGGTGGCACCTCGGTAAACAGTACAGACCCGTGATAGGTGGTACGTTTACGACTTACGTTTCTTGGTGAATTGTGTTTGTCCGTGAGAGACTGCACAGGTGTTTGTCTGTGAGAGACTACACCCTGGTAAATTGTGTTTGTCCGTGAGAGACTGCACATGGGTTTGTCCGTGAGAGACTACGCTCTGGTTAATTGTGTTTGTCCGTGAGAGACTGCACATGTGTTTTTCCGTGAGAGATTACACCCTGTTAAATTGTGAATTGTTGGTTCATTTTTTCCGTGTGGGTATTGTGTTATAAGTGTTAAGTGTTATGTTTTGGAATTTGGTGATAACATGTTTGATTGCAATACCATTTCGAAACTCATGATGCTGTAGTAATTGTGTTATAAGTGCTAAGTGTTATGTTTTGGAATTTGGTGATAGCATGTTTGATATCAATACTATTTCGAAACACATGATGTTGTAGTGATTGCGTTATCAGTGCTAAGTGTTAAGTTTTGGAGTTGTGTATGAATGTGATTGAGTTAGTTTATGTATTTTTGGAAGAATATGCAGGGAAATCGATTGGCATTAAGTCAGTGGCTCAGCTATGCTGTCAATCAATTGCCCAATCGATTGAATTAAACCCAGAGTTCAAATTTCACTAAGAACCTTCAGGAAATCGATTTGGAAATCGATTGGCATTATGTCAGTGGCTCAGCTATGCTGTCAATCGATTGCCCAATCGATTGAATTAAGCCCATAGTTCAAATTTCACTAAGAACCTTCAGGAAATCGATTTGGAAATCGATTGGCTTTAATACAGGGGCTCAGTTATCCATCTAATCGATTTCCCAATCGATTGGCTTAGTGGAAATTCTAATTTTGAGTTAGATAATCGATTGCTCAATTAATTTATCAATGTTTTGTTCAGTTGTGTATTACTTGATGGAGTGAGAACTCTATTTGATTTCATTTACATTTGGCAAGCATTGTATGAACTTTTAGCATATGGAAAATCCTTTTAAGGTGCATGCTAAGTTGAAAAGGTATTTTATGCATTTAAAAACATAAATGTTATGTGTTAACTGTTAATTTCGGTTGGTGACCCTTTACAACTATTGTGGAAATCTGGGCTTTGCCCTCAGATGAGAGTCAGGATGATCCCACCGGTTCGTACCCTCCGGACGGAAATGTGGATGGGAGTGCTTGATTGGAGCTACGTTAGGAGAATCTCAAGGGGCGCGTGGAGATTACTCAAGGCGTATAGTTTTTGTTATGTATAGAATGATCAGACTAGGTTGTCACTCAGGACACATATGTCTTTCTTTTGGGCTACCTTTATGTTAAGTTGAAAGGATGTACCTGTACTATTGTTGACTTCAGGACATGCTTTGGATTTATATTTTGAAAAACTTTTCCGCTGCTTGTAAATTTTAATGACTTAATTATTTATCCAAAGTTTTTACCTTATTTATTTCTCTGTTGTATTTTAGTTTCTTTTGAAAAAAAAAATACACCCTCGCTTTGAAAAACGGGGTGTTACAAGGACGGTGAAAATATGATCGTCAGACCAGAGATGGTGCAACAAACTACAGCTAAGGTGAGGAAAATCAAGGAGAAAATGAAGACTTCACAGGATCGTCAAAAGAGTTATGCGGACAAGCGTCGTAGACTTTTGGAATTCGAACAGGGTGACCATGTATTTCTAAGAGTCACACCTACTACTGGAGTTGGTAGAGCATTGAAATCGAAGAAGTTGACTCCGAAATTCATTGGACCATATCAGATTTTTGCACGAATTGGGTCCGTTGCTTATCGGATTGCATTACCTCTGATACTGTCCAATATTCATGATGTGTTTCATGTGTCATAGTTGAGGAAATATCTTGCAGATCCATCTCATGTGATCGAACCAGACACAATCCAGCTAAAGGATAACTTGTCATTCGAAGTACCCCCTGTGAGAATTGATGACAGGAAGATCAAGCGATTGAGGACCAAGGATGTTTTGTTAGTCAAGGTGATTTGGAACCCAATTACTGGAGACGCGACCTGGGAACTGGAGAGCAAGATGAGAGAACAACACCCAGAGTTATTTATTGACGCATAGTTTCGAGGACGAAACTAATTTTAGGGGGGTAGTAATGTAAGACCCATAATTTTAAAATTACACTTTATGTATTTTAGTGTATTTTGGGTATTGAACTCGGAGGCTTTTTAGCCAAATTATTAATATTTTGTGAGCTTAAATGCCCAAAAATATATTTTGATACCCTGATTAAAATTGTTCGTCGATAAATAAATTAAATTAACTGCGGTGAATCTTTTGCGAAGAGTTTAATGCGTTATGGGCGAAAGGGTAATTTAATAAATATCTAAAGATTTGGAGATATTTGTTAATTATTATTAATATATATATATATATATATGTTTATATATAAAGAAATGGGAAGGAAAGAAAAAGAGAGAAAGGAACAACAAAGGAAAGAAAGAGAAAGGAGAGAAAAGCAAAATTTTCCATCTTCTTCCTCCCCTGCTGCCTCGTGTATTCACTTTCTTCCTTTCCTCCATTGTTGCTTGTTTTTGCTTTCTTTTCTTTCCTTTGAGTTCGAAATTGTTAGTGGGTGATAGGACAAGGATTTCTCAACTTCACTCTTTACCTTTGATTCGAAAACGAAGAAAAACGGTATTAGGGATTCAAACACAAATCTCCCCGTTTCACCTAGATCTAAGCTTCGTTTCAAGAAGTGATAGAAGGGAAAGTTGCTCACTATAATGCTACGGTGCTAGGGGACCAACTTTGGAAGCGGCGTTGCGAGCGGAGATTTTACCGGATTTGCTTGTGGTACTGTAAATCGACGTTAAAGCTAACGATAAGGTAAGGGCTCCTTCCAAACTTTTAGTTTGCATTTAGGGCCTTATTTGTAGTTGTGTGGAGAGGAATTTGATTAGGGTTGGTGTATTGAATTGGGGAAAATGAATTTAACTCATTTATGTATAATTTTGAGTAAATGAAATTTGATGTATTTGAGTTTTATGATTGCGTTGATTTGGGTTCATCGTACACGGCGTGTCCATACTTGATGTTTGTTGATTGATGTGATTTGGTGTGAATCGTGGATTGAATTTGATAACATGTTTGAGACGTGTTTTGTGTGGAAAAATGATTTTGTGTGAGTTATGGATTGAATGTGAAAGTACGTTTGAGTTTGTTTTGTGTGGAATTTGAAAACCATTAAGTTAAACGAGTATTAAGAATGGGGAATCTCTTAATGTCTTGTTTACTTAACGTGAGTTTGTGAAAATCGTTTAAGATAAATGAGTATTAAGAATGGGGAATCTCTTAATGACTTATTTACTTAATGTTGTCGTGAAAACCATTAGAGTTAAACGAGTATTATGAATGGGGAATCTCTTAATGTCTCGTTTACTTAATGTGTGTTATGGAAGATCGTTTAGGTTATATGTGAATTAAGAATGGGGAATCTCTTAATGTCTTAGTTACCTAATGTTGTTTGAAAATCGTTTAAGTTAACTGAGCATTAAGAATGGGGAATCTCTTAATGTCTTGGTTACTTAATGTTTGCTTTTGAAAATAGTTTCAGTTAAATGAGTATTAAGAATGGGGAATCTCTTGATGACCTGTTTACTGAATGTTTTGTGTGGAAAATCGTTTAGTCAAATGCATGTTAAAAATGGGGACTCTTTTAATAACTGCATTTGCTTAACGATCGTTGTGAATGGAGTCAGTATACGCTCATGCATTTTCATGCTTTTTGTAAATCGTGCAGACCCGTGATAGGTGGCACCTTGATAAATAGTACTTTGGCCTGTGATAGGCGGTACATTTATGATTTACGTTTTTGTAAATTGTGTAGACCCGTGATAGGTGACACCTTGGTAAACAGTACTTTGGCCCGTGATAAGCGGTACTTTTACGATTTACGGTTTTTTGTAAATTGTGCAGACCCGTGATAGGTGGCACCTTGGTAAAGAGTACTTTGGCCTGTGATAGGCGGTACATTTACAATTTATGTTCTTTTTAGTAAATCGAGCAGACCCGTGATAGGTTGCACCTTGGTAAACAATACGGGCCCGTGATAGGCAGTACTTTTATGGTTTACACTTTTTAGTAAATCGTGCAGACCCTTGAAAGGTGGCACCTCGGTAATTGGTACTTTGGCCTGCGGTAGGCGGTACAATTATGATTTACGACCCTTCGAGGAGGGTTTTGGTTTGGAATTCCGAGTCCATGCATTTTGGCATATACGCATTGCATTAGGGTGTTTGGCACACGAGTCGTGGTTGATTCAAATTATGATGGTGTTGATTTTGCTAAGTGTTTTGTTGTGAAACTATGTGTAAGTGTGTTTGATTCAAATTGTGATTGTGTTGATTGTACTAAGAGTTATGTTTTGGAATTGTGTGATAGTATGTTAGATTGTAAAACGATTTCGAAACTCAAGTTGACGTGGTGATTGTGTTGAAAATGCTAAATGTTAAGATGTGGATTTGTGTATGAATGTGATTGAGTTAGTTTATGTATTTTTAGAAGAATATGCAGGGAAATCGATTTCCCAATCGATTGGCATTAAGTCAGTGGCTCAGCTATGCTGTCAATCGATTGCCCAATCGATTGAATTAAGCCCAGAGTTCAAACTTCACTAAAAACCTTCAGGAAATCGATTTGGAAATCGATTGGCTTTAATACAGGGGCTCAATTATCCATCTAATGGATTTCCCAATCGATTGGCTTAGTGGAAATTCTTATTTTGAGTTAGATAATCGATTGCTCACTTAATTTATCAATGTTTTGTTCAGTAGTGTATTACTTGATGGATTGAGAACTCTATTTGATTTCATTTACATTTGGCAAGCATTGTATGAACTTTTAGCATATGGAAAATCCTTCTAAGGTGCATGCTAAGTTGAAAAGGTATTTTGTGCATTTAAAAATTTAAATGTTATGTGTTAACTGTTAATCTCGGTTGGTGACCCTTTACAACTATTGTGGAAATCTGGGCTTTTCCCTCAGATGAGAGTCAGGATGATCCCACCGGTTCGTACCCTCCGGACGGGAATGTGGATGGGAGTGCTTGATTGTAGCTACGTTAGAAGAATCTCACGGGGCGCGTGGAGATTACTCAAGGCGTATAGTTTTTGTTACGTATAGAATGATCAGACTAGGTTGTCACTCAGGACACATATGTCTTTCTTTTGGGCTACCTTTATGTTAAGTTGAAAGGATGTACCTGTACTATTGTTGACATCAGGACATGCTTTGGATTTAAATTTTGAAAAACTTTTCCGCTGCTTGTAAATTTTAATGACTTAATTATTTATCAAAAGGTTTTACCTTATTTATTTCTCTGTTGTATTTTAATTTATTTTGAAAAAAAAAATACACCCTCGCTTTGAAAAACGGGGTGTTACAATCATCAATAAACACCACAACAAATTTATCAAGGAATGAATTAAAGATTCTGTTCATGTAGTCAATGAAAATTGTTGGTGCATTGGTAACTCCAAACGGCATAACCAAATATTCATAATGTCCATAACGGGTTCTGAAAGCGGTTTTCTGTGTTGGAAAACTATGACTTCTTTTGATTAACAACGGGAGAATTAAGATCAAATCCAACTAGTTCGACATAATTCCCAAATTAATCATGCAACATTCGTACAACTCATACACAGCGGAAATTTAAAATCACATACAAAATTATCATGAAGCATACAAGAATAAGCAGGTATACAATACTGAAAATTAAAGAGAAGGGATAAGAATGATTGCACCGCGATATATCCTGGTTCAGCCGTTAATCTAACGACCTACATCCAGTCCCGAAATCACAATGTGATTTCAGCCTTTTGCTATAGAATGAATTTGAGTACTTTTACAGATTTTCCAGCCGCTGTACAACAACATGGTTTCCAGCTCTAGGTCCTAACATCCTTGTTAGCACGTACATGAGCAACATGTGCTCAACCTTCGTTTGTCCAACTTGAATAGTCCCTTTCTCAACAAAACCTTCGATCATAAGTTCCTGTAAAGCAGCATGCTTATCTATAGAGTTTTCCCAACCTTCGTCTTCAGGAGCATCTTGTGCTCTTCCATCAATGGTATACCCACAGAATGGTAAACCAGTCAGCTTGGAAAACTCTTCAAAAGTCATAGCAATCCTTTTGTTTTTCACTTCAGATGCAAAACCAGTCTTGGTCAGGATGAAGGTAGAATAGAAGGCTCTTGCTAGCCTTGGATAGACATCCAAAGAACAGGAAAGAAGGTTTTCCAAACCATGAAATCTTAAATGGTTTTGAAATGAAAAAACATTTTTATCAAAATAAGGAAAATCCAATGTTCTTGCATCTTGGATTTTTCTTTTAACAAACGAATCTGGAACAGCCTTGCCTTCAACAGGTTTCTCCTTTGAAGGCTTAACCTTCTTTGGTGGAGATGAAGGCTTTTTCTTCTTCTTAGTTAACTCCTTCATAGCATCACCCAGTAGTTTTTCAGATGGAGGAACCTTCCTCTTTTTAATGATTTCTGGAGTAGTGGCAACAGCTTTGCCCTTATCCTTAGCCAAAACCTTGTGTGTAGGAATTGATACTCTCTTGGCCGGAGGTGAAGGAGGTGGAGGAGGTGGAGGAGGTGAGGGTGAAGGGGTTCTTCCACTAGAAGTAGAAGAGAAAGAAGATGAGTTGTTCTGTGGAATGATTTTAGATGAGGTTCCAGTAGAAGTAATGGTTGGTTTTCTACCAATTTGTTTAACGCGAGCCATTGTAGTATGTAGATTGGAGATTGATTGGATGAAGAAAAGATTGCAGTTGGATCATGGAGATGATAGCAGAGTGAGAAATTTGATTGGGAAATCGAATTAGGGTTTTCCAGGTTTATATAGCACTGTAGAAATCCGATTGCCCAATTGGATGATTACGCTTTTGGGTTTAAAAAGTAACTGTTACACTCATCCAACGGCTATAATTTTCTCAACGGATATGTCCCAATCGATTGTGCAATTGATGCTCGGGTTTTGATTTACAATGAATCTCAAACTTGTGAGTTACTTAGTCCCACCAGTCGCTTGTCCAATCGAATTAGGGTTTTGATTTACAAAGAATCTCAAACTTGTGAGTTACCTAGTTACATTCACAACTGGTTCTACCTTTGGAGCCGTGCAATCCCTTGCCAGGTGCCCTGGCTTCTGACAATTGTAACTGGTGAGAACATTAGAGGTACAAGCACTAGCATAATGTCCCTCTTCCCCACATCGGAAATATCGAAGCACTTGTCTGAATTGTCTTCCGAAATTGTGGTTCCATGGGCGATTCATCCCACCGTTGTTATTTTGTGGTCGATTATAAGGTTTAGCAACTGGTTTCCCCTTGTTGTTTTGAGAATTCACCCGACTAGGCCCTCCTGAACTAAAATTCCCTCCTCGGCTAGCTCTTTTATTCTTCATATCCTCAACTTCTCTACATTTTTCCACAAGCACTTGGAAACGTTGAATTCCCAAGGGTAACACAGAGTCTTGAATCTCATACTTTAGTCCGTCTTGGAAACGATGACACATGAATGGTTCATCAATCTCTTCACGGAAAAATCTGAAATGCCTTGATAGCAATTCAAACTTAGCAGCATATTCACCCACGGTCATGTTCCCCTGATGCAGTTTCAGGAAATCATCACCCAGTTTAGTCCTGGTACTCATCGGGAAGTATTTGTCTAAAAACTTCCTTTTAAATGAATCCCAGTTCACCTCCCCGTGAGCTGATCTCATCCACAATCTGGCACTCCTCCACCAGTACTCAGCATCACCTAATAGCATATAAGTGGCATAGTTGACCTTCACTCCCTCCTGACAGTTAATCATTTCAAAGATCTTCTCCACTTCTTGGATCCATTGATCCGCTTTCTCTGAATTCTCATCCCCTTAAACTTGGGAGGATTGTAACGATGAAAAGCTTCTAATCCTCTTGACTCTGTAGCACGGATCTCTCTTTCCCTCTTTTTAAGATCACGTAGAGTCTTGGAAGCAGTCTGTGCAGCAACAGAAGCACCCATGTTATTCATGGCCTCCGCCATTCGATCATCCCTATTAGCATTGGCTCTCGGAGCGTCGTTCCTTCTTGGCGGCATGGTTTTCCTATAAAACCATCATCATGTAGAGTCTTAAAACTTCTTCAAATAATTCCAAAGCTAACTTCCGACCACATCAACACATAATAATTATTTTGGACTTGACAAGTCAAACCACCTAAACCGACACATGATCAGATAACAACTCCCAACCTACAGGTTGACCTACAATCTATAACCAAAGGTTCCACAGCCCCCAAAGAAAACCAAACCAAAGCTCTGATACCACAATGTAACACCCCGATTTTTAATAGCGAGAGTGTATTTTTTTCAAAAGAAATTAAAATAAAACAGAGAAATAAATAAGGTAATACCTTTGGATAAATATTTAAGTCATTATAATTTACAAGCAGCGGAAAACTTTTTCGAAATATGAATCCAAAATATTTACACATCAAAAAGTGGTACATGGGATCCATCGAAAATAGCATGTCATGCTGACAATATTAGTGCAGGTACAGTCTTCCAAATAAAATAAAAGCAATCCAAAAGAAAGACATTTGTTCCCTCCATGTCAACCTAATTTGATCATTCTATAAACAAAATAACTATACGCCCTGAGTGATCTCCACGCGCCCCGTAAGATCCTCCTAACATAGCTCCAGTCAGGCGTTCCCATCTACATTCCCATCCATAGGGTACGAACCGGTAGGATTGTCCTGGCTCTCATCTGAGGGCAAAGCCCAGATTTCCACAATAGTTGTAAAGGGTCACCAACCGAAATTAACAATTAACACATAACATTTAAGTTTTTAAATGCACAAATAACCGTTCGACTTAGCATGCACCTAAAAAGGGTTTTCCATATGCTAAAAGTTCATGTAACACTTGCCAAATAACAATGAAATCCAAATAAAGTTTTCAATCAATCAAGAAATAAATAACTGACCAATCCATTGATAAACCAATTGAGCAAACGATTATCTAACTCAGAATGAGAATTTCCACTAAGCCAATCGATTGGGAAATCGATTTGGATGAAGGTTTTTAGTGAAACCTGAACTCTGGGCTTAAATCAATCGATTGGGAAATCGATTGAATGAATAACTGATCCCCTGTATTAAAGCCAATGGTTTCCAAATCGATTTTGTCAAAATGGTTGAGCTCCTGTAATGGCCAAATCGATTGGCAAATCGATTTTGTCAGAAAGGCTGAGCTCCTGTAATAAATCCAATCGATTGCCAAATCGATTTTGAGGAATAACTTTTAATAGAATCGATTTGGGAATCAATTTCCCTACATGTTTTTCTAAAACTACATAAACTAACTCAATCACATTCACACACAACTCCAAAACATAACACTTAGTAATTTCCACATAATCACCACGACAACTTGAGTTTTAAAATAGTTTTACAATCAATTACACATACACACAATTTGTTCCATAACATAACACTTAGGAAAATCATCACAATTACAATAACATCTCAAGTTCAAACACTCAATCATACACATTAATCAAACACGACTCGTGTGTCAAGCACCCTAATGCAATGCGTATATGCAAAAATGCATGGACTCGGAATTCCAAACCAAAACCCTCGTCGAAGGGCTATAAATCATAATCGTACCGCCTATCACAGGCCAAAGTACTTAATTACCGAGGTGCCACCTATCACAGGTCAGCACGATTTACTAAAAAGCTTAAATCGTAAACGTACCACTTATCACGGGTCAGTACTGCTTACCGAGGTGCCACCTATCACGGGTCAGCACGATTTACTAAAAGAAAAAGCGTAAATCGTAAACGTACCACCTATCACAGGCCAAAGTACTATTTACCGAGGTGCCACCTATCACGGGTCAGCACAATTTACCAAAAACGTAAATCATAATTGTACCGCCTATCACAGGTCAAAGTACTATTTACTGAGGTGCCACTTATCACGGTTCCGCACGATTTACAAAAATGAAATGCATGAGCATACACTGACTCCATCAACGACAAAAGTTAAGCAAATGCAGATATTAAAAGATTCCCCATTTTTAATACTCATTTAACTTAAACGATTTTCACAGCAAACATTAAGTAAACAGAGATATTAAAAGATTCCCCATTTTTAATACTCGTTTAACTCTAATGGTTTTCACGACACACATTAAGTAAACAAGGATATCAAGAGATTCCCCATTCTTAATACTCATTTAACTTAAACTATTTTCACAACAAACATTACGTAAACAAGAATAATAAGAGATTTCCCATTCTTAATACACGTTTAACTTAAACGATTTTCACAACAAACATTAAGTAAACAAGAATATTAAGAGATTCCCCATTCTTAATACTCGTTTAACTTAAACGATTTTCACAACAAACATTAAGTAAACAAGAATATTAAGAGATTCCCCATTCTTAATACTCGTTTAACTTAAACGATTTTCACAACAAACATTAGTAAATAGAGATATTAAAAGATTACCCATTTTTAATACTCGTTTAACTCTAATGGTTTTCTCGACAACATTAAGTAAACGTACACATTAAGAGATTCCCCATTCTTAATACTCGTTTAACTCTAATGGTTTTCAAATTCCACACAAAACAAACTTAAACCTATTATCAGATCCAATCTAGAATTCACACCAAAATACATCAATTCATTTCTCCATAAAATCGAACCATACACATACCAAATCTCATAAGCATTAATTATGAACACGTCAAATACGATGAACTCAAATCATCACAACATACCACTCAAACACATCAAATTTCATTCACTCAAAAACATACACAAAAGAGTTAAATCGATTTCCCTGTGTATTATTTCAAAAATACATAAACTAACTCAATCACATACAAACACCACTCCAAACCTTAACACTTAGCAATACCCATACAAGCGCCACGTCATTATGAGTTTCGAAAACGTTTTTACAACCTAACATACTATCACACAATTCCAAAACATAACTCTTAGTGCAATCAACGAAATCACAATCTGAATCAAAACACACTTACACATAATTTCAAACCATAACACTTAGCAAAATCAACACAATCATAATTTGGATCAACCACGACTCGTGTGCCGAGCACCCTAATGCAATGCGTATATGCCAAAATGCATGGACTCGGAATTCCAAACCAAAACCCTCCTCGAAGGGCCGTAAATCATAATTGTACCGCCTATCGCAGGCCAAAGTACCAATTACCGAGGTGCCACCTATCACGGGTCTGCACGATTTACTAAAAAGCGTAAACCATAAACGTACTGCCTATCACGGGCCCGTATCGTTTAACAAGGTGCCACCTATCACGGGTCTGCACGGCTTACTAAAAAGAACGTAAATTGTAAAGGTACCGCCTATCACAGGCCAAAGTACTCTTTACCGAGGTGCCACCTATCACGGGTCTGCACAGTTTACAAAAAACCCTAAGTCGTAAATGTACCGCCTATCACGGGCCAAAGTACTATTTACCAAGGTGCCACCTATCACGGGTCTGCACAACTTACAAAAACGTAAATCATAAATGTACCGCCTATCACAGGCCAAAGTACTATTTATCAAGGTGCCACCTATCACGGGTCTGCACGATTTACAAAAAGCATGAAAATGCATGAGCGTATACTGACTCCATTCACAACAATCGTTAAGCAAATGCAGTTATTAAAAGATTCCCCATTTTTAACACTCATTTGACTTAAACGATTTTCACGCCAAACATTAAGCAAACAGACATATTAAGAGATTCCCCATTCTTAATATACTTTTGACTTACACGATTCCCACAACAAAACATTCAGTAAATAAGACATTTAGAGATTCCCCATTCTTAATACTCATTTAACTGAAACGATTTTCAAAAACAAACATTAAGTAACCAAGACATTAAGAGATTCCCCATTCTTAATGCTCAGTTAACTTAAACGATTTTCATGCAACGTTAAGTAACTAAGACATTAAGAGATTCCCCATTCTTAACGCCCAGTTAACTTAACGATTTTCAAAACAACATTAAGTAAACGAGACATTAAGAGATTCCCCATTCTTAATTCTCATTTAACTTAAACGATTTTCACAAACTCACATTAAGTAAACAAGACATTAAGAGATTCCCCATTCTTAATACTCGTTTAACTTAATGGTTTTCAAATTCCACACAAAACCAACTTTCACATACTTTCACAATCAATCCCTACTTCATTCCAAATCATTTTCCACACAAACCACACAAAACAAACTCACACATACTTTCACAATCAATCCCTACTTCATTCCAAATCATTTTCCACACAAACCACACAAAACAAACTCAAATTTCATCAGTTATCAATTTAGAATACGTCAAAACAACGAGCACAAATCAACATAATCCATCACTCAAACACAACAAGTTTCATATACTCAAAATCATACATAAATGGGTTTAAAATTCATTCTCCATAAAACCTTACTTTAACCCTAACCAAATTCTTTTCCACACAACCACAAGTAAGTCCCTAAATGCAAACTAAAAGTTTGGAAGGAGCCCTTACCTTCACTTTAGCTTTTTCGTCCGATTACGGTACCGTGAGCAAATCTGGTAATAATCTCCGCTCACAACGCCGCTTCCAAAGTTAGCTCACTAGCACCGTAGTGTAGTGGTGAGCAACTTTCCCTTCTATCACTTCTTGAAACGACGCTTAGATCTAGATGAAACGGGGAGATTTGAGTTTGAATCCCTAATACCGTTTTTCTCTGTTTTCGAATCAAAGAGGAAGAGTGAAGTTGAGAAATCCTTGTCCTATAACCCACTATCAATTTCGAACTCTAAGGGAGGAAAAGAAAGCAAAAACGAGCAACAATGGAGGGAGGAAGAAATTTGTTCACGCGAGGCAGTGAGGAAGAAGGAAATTCTGATTTTCCTTCCTTTGTTTTTCCTTTCTCTCTTTTTCTTTCCTTTCTACTTCTCTTCTCCTTATTTCTTTCTTTTCCTTTTCTATATATATATAAATATATATATATATATATATATATTAATAATAATTAACAAATATCTCCAACTTTATAGATATTTATTAAATTACTCTTTTACCCAAAATGCATAAAACTATTCGTAAAAGATTCACCGCAGTTGATATTTTTTCTGAAAAAGTGGTTTGTGATGTGATGTGAGGTGACATGCGTAATGATGATTTTTATAAAAATATCTAGATATTTATTTAGATATTTATTATTATTATAATATATTATTATTACAATATTATTATTATTTTAATATATTATATATATATATATAAATAGATAGATAGATAGATGAAAGGAAGAAAGCAAACAGAACATGCGCTCACGATTTCCTTCTTTCTCTGTTTCAAGTGTAATTTCAAAACCCAACAAACAAAAATCGTCATTTTTCTTTTAGATCTAAGCTCCCTTTCGAGAAGTGACAGAAGGGAAGGTTGCTCATTGTCATTTTGCGGTGCTAGTGAGCTAGTTTTCGTCGTGACCTCACAAACATAAATTTTACCGGAATTAATTACGGTACCGTAATCGCGTGTTAGAGCTATCGTTAAGGTAAGGGCTCTTTCCAAACTTTTAGTTTGCATTTAGGACATTATTTGTGATTTTGTGGAAAAGAAATTTGATGTATTTGAGGTGTGATTTTGTGAAAAATTAATTTTATGTGAGTATGTGTAATTTAGTGGAATTTAAATTGGAGGTGTGGTTTGTGGTGATTCAAGTTTGGTGTGATTTATATGTTCATAATTATTATTATGAATTTTTTAGATGTGATTTACTTGTGGATTTTTTAGAAAATGAATTGATGAAATTGGGTGGTTTATGTGTAAAAATGTGGAGTTTTGAAATTAGGTGAGTTATGTTTGAATTGTTGAAATTTAATTCAGTTGTTATATGTGTGTTGTGGAATTGAATTGATTGTTGTCGGTGTGAATTGGCGATAATTAAATTTGATGAGTTTGAGTTACGTAATGAGTTGTTTTCAAATAAATGAGTTTGAACTGAAATTGAAATTTTACAAAAAAATTAGCGTTGTTAAAGTTGGGAAAAAGTTCAAATTTTAACAAAGTTAAAGAGTTTGAGCAAAAAGATAGATTGAAATTAAAAATGGTTTGAGTTCAAAATGTTACTCT
This sequence comes from Cicer bijugum, assembly GCA_037974875.1. Classification (NCBI taxonomy): domain Eukaryota; kingdom Viridiplantae; phylum Streptophyta; class Magnoliopsida; order Fabales; family Fabaceae; genus Cicer; species Cicer bijugum. The sequence continues at coordinate 2,548,225 of JBBPBT010000670.1, forward strand.
TTTAATTACTCATTGATTGAGTTTAAAAAGAAAAAAAGTTTAGAGTATTTTATTAACTCAAAAATTTCGGTGTTTTAATAGTCGAGTGTGTGTATGGGAAATTTTGACGATATTTGTTTTATTTAGTTTTAAGTAAATAATATAGATTATTTGGTTTTAAAGCTTTGGTGTGTGAGAAAGATTTAATTTTGGAAATTTTGTTGTGTTTGGATTAGTTTTATTGTGAACAAGTTGTTATAAATATTCATGTTTATGTAATTAGCTCCTTGAGTCTCGAAAAGGAATCGAGACCGTTGGCACCGAGTTAGCGGTGGAGAGAACTCTGATATATTAATGTTGTTGTGGTGATTTATGGTTGAAAATTTTAGAGATTGAATATGGTGATTAATGTTTAGAAATTTTGGTGATTTATGTTAGGTGAAATTGATGTCTTCATAATTAATATTATGAATTTTTTTTAGATGGAATTTATGTGTGACTTGGTGAAAAATGAATTTAATTAATATTAGGTGTGAATGGAATTTGGAGATGTGATTTATGTGTGGTTGTGGAAATTTTCATTGGTGTGAGTAAATATGTTTTAGTATGCCCTGTGTTGTGTTTGAAAAATCATTAGTGTTAAATGAGTATTAAAAATGGGGAATCTTTTAATAGCTACATTTACTTAATGATTGTGGTGAAAAGAGTCAGAGTATGCTCATGCATTTCATAGTACATGGTAACCGCGATGGGGCCATGGTGATAGTGGTGACCGTGATGGGCCACGAGATGATGCCATGTGATCTGTTGGTTTATCTTATCCTTGCGGGGATTTTCGCGTCGTGTAGGTCTGTGACAGACTACACATTCTTAGTAAATTGTGTTGACCCGTGATAGGTGACACCTCGGTAAACAGTACTGGTCTGTGATAGGCGGTACGTTTACGATTTACGCTTTTTAGTAAATTGTGTTGACCAGTGATAGGTGACACCTCGGTAAACAGTACTGGTCTGTGATAGGCGATACGTTTACAATTTACGCTTTTTAGTAAATCGTGCTGACCCGTGATAGGTGGCACCTCGGTAAACAGTACTGGTCTGTGATAGGCGGTACTTTTACGATTTACGCTTTTTAGTAAATCATGCTGACCCGTGATAGGTGGCACCTCGTTAATTAGTATTGGTCTGTGAGAGGTTGTACAATTATGATTTACGCCCCTCGAGGAGGGTTTTGGTTTGGAATTCCGGAATGATGCATTTTGGCATATACGCATTGCATTAGGGTGCTTGGCACACGAGTCATGTTTGTTATACTTTCATGATTGTATATACATATTCGGTTGTTGTTGTGATTTATCGTAATTGCTTTGAGGTGTGAAGTTGGGTCGATTAAGTTTTGATGTATTTATGTGTTCATAATTGATTTAATGAATATTCGATTTGTGATTGAGGTGTGAATTTGTGGAGATGAATCTGGTGTTAATTATGTGTTCATAATTTATAATTTTAATGTTTGAAGTGTTGATTGATTCAGAGGCATTTTGGAATTGAAAATCAGTATTTTCTCAGTTGTATTTGGCTATGACAGTGCAGTTTGTCAAAACTTCATTTTTCAACATTGTTTATGCATTTTTGGACATATGAAAACCCTTTCGAGGAGTATGCTAAGACGAAAGGTTCTTTTGAGCATTTGAAAATATAAAAATGTTATGTGGTATTTGTTAATTTCGGTTGGTGACCCTTTACAATTATTGTGGAAATCTGGGCTTTGCCCTCATATGAGAATCAGGATCTTCCCACCGGTTAGTACCCTGTGAATGGGAATGTAGTTGGACACACTTGATTAGAGCTGTGTTAGGAGGGTCTTGCAGGGCGCGTGAAGATCACTCGGGATGTATAGTTTTGTGGAATGATCAGATTAGGTTGACGTATAGGGACTAGAAGTCTTTCTTTTGGGATGTGTTTGTTTTAATTTGGAAAATTGTACCTATACCAATATTGCCAGCTTGACATTTTATTTTCGATGGGTTCCATGTACCACTTTTGATGTGTAAATACTTTGGATTCATATTTCAGAAACTATTCCGCTGCTTGTAAATTATGTTGACTTATTTGTCGTTGTGTTATAACTTAAATATTTATCCAAAAGTATTTCCTTCTTTATTTCTTTGTTTTAAAAAAAAAATACACTCGCACTGTTAAAAATCGGGGTGTTACAGGATACGTTGGAAATAACTCATGAAGGCACCATTGAGGTAAAAAGATCTAAACTCAACACAGTATCACAAGAATATGAGTTATTTCGAATGCAGCCCGGAGAATCTATTCTAGACTTGCAGAAAAGGTTCTCCCACTTAACCAATCACTTAACAGCACTTGGAAAAGTCTTCCCCAATGATGAATTAATTCTAAAAGTACTAAGATCATTGACAAGGGCCTGGCAACCAAAAGTTACAACAGTATCAAAAAAGAAAAGCCTATCCAAAATGTCTCTTTCTGCACTATTTGAAAAACTTCAAGAGCACGAAATTGAACTTGGAAGGTTAGAACAAAATGAAAGTCTAGAAAAGAAGACCAAAAATATTGCTCTAAAAACCGAATCAAGAGAACAAATCAAGAATGATGATTCAGATGAAGATGAAAATATTACTTCTCTTGTTAAGAAATTTGGTAAGTTTCTTAAAAATAACAGAACCTTCAAAAAGAAAAGTTTCAAAATGAACGATAGTTCTACTTCAAATCAAGGACATATCAAAGCAGAATGTCCAAACCTTGCTAAGAAGAACGCCATCAAAAAGAAAGACTTCAAGAAGGCATACATAGCTTGGGAAGACAACGAAGTAAGTTCATCTTCAGAAATAGAAAGTGAAGAATGTGCAAATGTTGCATTAACGGCATCACATCAATCAGATGATGAAGAAGAGGTTAGTAATATAGACTCTCCTCATTATAATAAAACAAATAGTGAATTAATTATAGAATACAATGATCTCAAAACGCAATAAAGGAATTACTTATTGAATGTAAAAATCTGTGTAAACTAGTGTCAACACAAAAGAAACAAATCTCAAGTTTACAAGAAAAAGTTGACATTATGGAGAAAAATTCTGAAAAACTAAAATAGAATTTTACATGCAATAAATGTGATTCCCTCTCTTTCAAAATTGTTCAATTAAATAGGGTGATTGAACGATACGAAAAGGGACAATTAGGATTGGAAAGTGTCTTAAATATGAAAAGATACTCAAACGACAAAAGTGGTCTTGGATATTCAAAATTTGATAAACCAAATTTGAACAAAACTATTTTTGTTAAAGCAAGTAATCAATCTAATCAAGAAAAGATTATAGTTATGAAAAAGGATGATCTTTATAGTAAGAAAATTATTCAAAATAAATCTCATACATATGCTACTAATAGTAGATTTAATCCTACTTGTTCTTATTGTGGTCTTCATGGTCACACACCTAATGCATGTCACTTTAGAAACATTAGTGTTCCAAAAGGGCATTACGTGTGGGTAAAGAAAGGTACATTTACTTTTTCATCTTTCTTCAAGATTTAAAGTTTCCTCTTAATAAATTGTTAGAATTAAATTCTTATTGTTTATTTATGTACCTTACATGTTGAAATTTTCATGAAAAATTTAGTTTTTCAGCAAAAAAATTCGATAATGTAGCCGAATACAAAATGATTGTATTCGAATACATGATTTTCCAGAAATTCATGTATTCGAATACAACCCATGTGTAGTCGAATACACGTTCCTAGAAAAATGTGTATTTTTTACCCTTATTTATGTTTATATGTTTGGAATTGTATATTTCTATATTTTTCCTTCTTTTTGATCATGTCAAAAGGGGGAGAAAATTTGGTATTGTTGTTGCATTTCAAACCTTGTAAGTACTCAAACAATTTTTCAATTAATCACATACAACGAGGGAGTACGCATCTATTACGGGGGAGCAATGATTCAAATTACACAATCTCTCCACAACAACAACATTTTGTCATAATCAAAAAGGGGGAGAATGTAAACTACATGTTTTTTATGAATACAAAGATCATCAATTATGGTCAATTCAAGAAGATCAAATATCTTCATTAATAAGCTTCAAATCCATACATTAGATGATAAAATGTAAAGGTATATGATACAAACCGATATTTCAATTACTTGAGAACAAGTCATATTTACATATGCATTTAACATATTTTCAAAAGTCAAAACAATATTAACAAAGTCCTAAAAATCATATTTTTGAGAAAATAGATAAGTGTATTCGAATACAGCATCTTGTATTCGAATACAATGCAAGTCAGAAGCAAAAATCTCAAAGTTGTATTCGACTACGACAATGTGTAGTCGAATACACTATAAGTCAGTGGCAAATTTTCACTAATCTGTATTCGACTACACCAATGTGTATTCGAATACAAGATGTGAAATTTGAATATAGCGCTCTCACATAATGTTTTCAACACTTGTAGCTTATCGTTTTTGTAACATTATATTCATATTGGTCATATAAAATGAACTGGAAATGGATGTCTTCCAATCGATTGTCAAAAAAGTATGAAAATGGAGTGAAGGAGTTTGTTGAGTTTGCAGAGAAGAATGCAAAAGATCCAAATAGAGTCGTTTGTCCTTGTTTAAAATGTTGTTTTAGAAAACGCGTTCGAGAAGATGAATTGGAATGACATTTAGTAAGGAATAGAATTGATCAAAACTATACATGTTGGATAAGACATAGTGAGAAAAAGAAGGTAACACTAATTTTGAGAGTGGTTCAACATATGCTTCAAATGATTTCGACACAAATACATATAAGTGGGACCGAGTTGAGGAGATTGCAAAAGCAACTGAAAAAAATCTTCTGGATTGTCCTAAAATATTAGAGAGTTTGTTAAGAGATGTAGGGAAACCACTATATAATGGTTGTACTAAATTCACAAGATTGTCGGCGACATTAAAGTTGTACAACTTAAAATCAATTAGTGGATGTTTGATAAAAGCTTAATAGAATTATTAACACTCATAAAAGATATGTTTCCTTGTGATAATGAACTTCCCAGTCGAACCTACGAGGCTAAATGATTTTTGTGCTATATTCACATGAGTTACGAAAGGATTCATGCGGGTCCTAATATTGTATTTTATTTCAAAACAAATATTAATTACTAAAGGCATGTCTGAAATGCAATGTCTCTCGATATAAGAAGAAAGAGTCTACTCCAGCAAAAGTCCTGTGGTATTTTCCTATAATACCAAGATTTAGACGCATCTATCGCAGTGAAGAAGATTCAAAACACTTGACATGGCCTGCAGATGAAAGAGTTAGAGATGGAATGTTTCGACACCCTGCAGATTCTCCACAATGAGCAAAAATTGATCACGACTATCTTGATTTCGGGAGATAGTCAAGAAATCTACGACTTGCACTTTCTACTAATGGAATGAATCCACATGGTCTTCAAAGCATCTCACACAACATGTGACTTGTGATTTTGTTGATTTATAACCTACCTCCATGGTTATGTATGAAGCGTAAGTTTATGATGTTGTCTCTGTTAATTTCTGGATCCAAACAACCAGGGAATGATATCGACGTATACTTGAGTCTTTCAATTGAAGATTTAAAATATATGTGGGAGACAGTTGTGGAGGTTTATGATGGGTATAAGAAAGAATGATTCAATTTGAGGGCTATGTTGTTCAACGCAATTAATGATTTTCCAGCATTTGGTAATTTATCAGGATATAACATTAAAGGTCAGTGCACATGTTCTATATCTGAAGAGAGTACAGATTGGATGTAGTTGAAACATTGTAAGAAGAACGTTTTTCTTGGACATCGTAGATTTTTACCTTTTAGTCATCATTATTGTGGGTGCAGAAATGAATTCAATGGAAAATCAGAGGAATGCATTGCTCCTGTAGCAGCGACTGGATATCAAATATTTGAAAAGGTACAAGGTTTTACCAATAAATTTGACAGCTTTTTTGCGGGAGAGCTTGTCAAAATTGGGTGGAAGAAAAAGTCAAATTTCTTTGAATTTCATTCTATATAAGACATTACAAGACATTTTCTCGATGTCATGCATATTGAAAAAAATATATTCGATAGTGTTGTTGGTACGTTACTCAATGTTCCAAGAAAGTCTAAGGATGGTATCAATGCAAGATTGGACTTGGTCGATATGGGAATAAGAAATGAATTGGGTCCTGTAAAGTAAGGAAATCGCACATATCTACCTCCAGATGCTCATACTCTCTAGAAATGAAAAAGTTATTTTATGTAAATTTCTACACGAAGTTAAAGTTCCAAAAGGATACTCATCAAACATTAAAAATTTAGTTTGTATGAAAGACCTCAAGTTAAAAGGTTTGAAGACTAAGGTGTTTAAGTGTTTTATATAAGCCATTTAATTTAAACTCATCATATAATTTATACTAAGTTCATATAATTTAAGTGTTTGACCTGTTAGAACTGAGTATTTTAGCATTTAGCTTGAACTGTATTTGATTTTATGCTTAACTATATTGATTTTCTACTTATACTAAACTTGAACTTGAAAAACTTATGTTTGATTGAGCATTTTCCTTGAACTTGAACTGATCCCAATATGAAATGATCATGTAATTTAGCATTGATTTATAGGTATTTAACAAATTATTTGGGAAAAAAAATCCAAACATAGGTATTTTACAGAAACTAAACTGAAATTTTAGTTTAGCATATTTAACTTGAACTGAACATAAACTTGTAATTTTAAAGCGCTTTAGTCCATAAGTGCTATAAAAGGCTTTCAAAAATTAAATTACAAATTATTTTGCCGCGCTTTTGTCCATAAGCACTTTAAAAAGCTTTTTAAAATTAAATTAAATATAATTTACAACGCTTGTTGTGAAAGCGCTGTAAAAGGCTTTCAAATAATTAAATTACAAACATTTTACAGCGCTTGTTCTATAAGCGTTGTAAAAGGCTTTCAAAAATGCTCATATAGAGTGTTTCTAATCATTTATAGTGTTTTTTGTTCATAAGTGTTGTAAAATGCTCTTATACAGTTTTTTAAAGCGCTTTTTATATAGTCTTTTAAAACGCTTGTTGTGAAAGTGTTGTAATAGGGTTGGGTCTTTTAAAGTGCTTTATGGACAAGCGTTGTAAAATGGTCTTTAAGTAAACTCATAATAAGAAACCACTTCAGTTTCCTCTTCATTACGTACTCTCTCTACGAACTTGACACTGCGAAACCTCCTCATTTTCATCTTCATTACGTACTCTCCATATTCGTTAGTCTCCATGCAAACCCTATTGACCATTGTAAGACCCTTAATTTTAAATCCTAAATTATACTATTTTAGGGTATTTTGTGTTGAATTTCTTAGACTTTTGGCCCAATTTTTGGTATTTAGTGAGTTAAATGCCAAAAATATATTTTTGGAAATTGGATTAAAATTATTTGTCGAAAGATAATTTATTTACGTTGCGAAGATTTTAATAACGAACAGTTTAGTTAAAAATATCACTCGTTGATGAAAATTTATATGTCAATTGAGTTACGACGAGAGTAGATATTTTTAACAAAAAGTGGTTTGGGAAGTGATGGGTGAAATGGTAATTTTATGAAATATTTAGATATTTTTAGATATTTGTTATATATATATATAAAGAAAGAAAATGGAAGGAAGGAAAAAGAAAGAAAAGGAAAGGAAGGAAAAAGGAAGAAAGGAAGAAAGGAAAACAAAACGAAAAGGGTTTTCCTTTCCCTGTTCTCGCGTGTTCTCCATCCTTCTTCTCCATTCTACTTCTTTGGTTTATTTTGCTTCTTTTGCTTCAAGAAAGGAAACTCAGGGCTCGGTGGGTAAGAAAACAATGATTTCTCAGCTTTATTCTTCTTGTCTAATTCGAAAACGGTGTTAGTGATTTCAAAATTGTCTAACACAAAACTCCATTTCTCTTCTAGATCCAAGCTTTTGGAAGCGACATCACGAACAGAGATTTTATCGGAATTACTCGCGGTACTGTAATCGCTCGTTAAAACTAACGTTAAGGTAAGGGTGTAACAGCCTATTTATTTTTTAAATATAGAAGTGAAGGATTAAAATGGTTAATTTTTAAAAAATAAAATAATTAGTTTTTTGTTAAAAAAAGGGCATTATTGTAATATTTCGACAAATGAAGGGCAATGGCATAATTTCACCCTACACTTTAATATCGTTGTTTTGTTTTTGTTTCTTCAGAAAATACATTCTTCGTTCCTTCTTCCCCTCCCGTGAACCACCTCCCTCATCCTCCCAAATCTTCAACCTCCCATTTTCTTTCATTTTGTTTCAAATCAGTAAACCCAAAAGCTTGATAAAGGTCTTCAAACCCATTTTTAAACTTTGCATGTCTCAATTTGTAACTAATCAGTTTCAACGGTGAAAGAGGATAACCCAAAATTGAAGAACTTGAGTCAAGGTGGCAATTCAAGCAAAAGGGGAGCTCAGGAACCAAGTTAATCAAAACATCGTCTTCTTCCTTGTCACAACTAGTGAGTTCTTTTTATTAAATATTTTTATTTTTATTTTTATTATTTTATTTATAAAAAAATAGGGATTTAACTTTCTGAAGTTGAAAATAAATAAATAAAATTAAATAAAAATGGAAGAAAACAACTCACATATTAACTTATAGGAATTTTCATTGAAAATAAATCAGATGTGTATTGTTGTTTATGGGTATGATGCTTGTGAATGAATTATATATATTAGAAAGACAAAAAAATTAATTAATTACTTGTGCCTGATTAGATTTAAGGTGATTATGCTTGTCGAGCACGATTTATGCTCGTTACTGCTGTTGTCTCTAATGTGTTTGTGAAATTTTGTTATGTCATGTTAATTTATTTTAGTACGAGTATTTTATGGGTTGAAATTTTTGAATAAATTATTTTATGTTAATGCGGGTTAGAAGGAATAGAGTATGATGAAATGAAATTTTTGCATATAGGTGTTTTTAAAATTTCATCCAAATGATTTGTTTCATGACTTTTATATGTTGATTATTAAATTCATGACTTTTATATGATTATTATTTTTACATGACTTGCCGTTGTTACTATTTTCATGACTCGGATGTTGTTTATATTTTTGACTTAGAATTCAGTTCTGAATTAAGGACTTAGGATTAAATTATTATGAGTTTAGTATGTCGCCTAAAGTTATACATAATTGTTATGGATGAATGATGCATTTTATATATGACATAATAAGGGCATTTTATACAAAACATTTCAAGTTTCGTACAATATCATTAATCATATCATGCATGGCCTTATTCACGGTGGGACATTTAGGTTATTCCAGGCATGGGATAACAGGTAAAGGAGAACAATCAGGACGCTGATTGGGGTTTGGCCAGACCACCTTTACCAATCAGGACTCAATATCTTGGTGACCCACACTAAGATATTGGCCAACTTTTTCCTTATTCCAAAGGAAAAGATTTGAGGTCATTGCATATGTTGTTCAAAATAATGTATATATTTATATACATATATATAAATAGAGATGTATAATAATAATAATAATAATAATAATAATAATAATAATAATAATGATTTTTTTTCTTTCTCCTTCTTGAGATGTATAACTACTTTTGTATGTTTTATATACTTTTATGAAAGAAACTCTTTGAGATTGTTTTCCTCTTATTTATAGAGCTCACTGAGATATTTTATCTCATCCCAATTATTATTATTTTTAGCATGTGGAGGAACATGAGCCATGAATATTAGCATCAGAAGATCAGTTCCATACTCCTGGACTTAGAATTTGATCTTTTGTTTTATGATGTAATCAGACAATCGTTGTTTGTTTTCAAGACGTAATATTTTATGAATCACTAAACATATTGTAAACTATATTTCTAAATGTAGTTTTCAGTTATGATGGTGATTCTAATTTATTATTCACTGTAATTACCTCTGTTTTATTAAGGTGTAAGGGTCCAATTATCATATTCTAGACAAATGATAATGGGTCTTACAAAGGGCTCCTTCCAAACTTTTAGTTTGCATTTAGGGACTTATCTGTGATTGGGTGGAAAAGAAATTTGTTAGGGTCGAAGTGTAGATTTGGGGAAAATGAATTTAATGCTTTTATGGGTGAAATTTTAGAGTTGGGTTTTGGTGATATTGATGAGTGTTTCGTGGAAAATGAATTTAACTCATTTATGTGTAGTTTTGAGGAAATGAAATTTGACGAATTTGAGTGGTGGGTTGTGATGATTTGTGTTTATCGCATTTGACGTGTTCATAATTATTATTATAAATTTTGAGATGTGTTTGTGTGGATTTTGTGGAAAAATGAATTGATGTGATTTGGTGTGAATATGTTTGAGTATGCTCTGTGTGGAATTTGAAAATCATTAGAGTTAAACGAGTATTAAAAATGGGGAATCTTTTAATATTTGCGTTTACTTAATGATTGTCGTGAAAATTGTTATAGTTAAATGAGTATTAAAAATAGGGAATCTTTTAATATCTGCATTTACTTAAAGATTGTCTAGAAAATTGTTAGAGATAGATGAGTATTAAAAATGGGGAATCTTTTAATATTTGCATTTACTTAACGATTGTCGTGGATAGAGTTAGATTATGCTCATGCATTTCATAGTACATGGCGACCGGATGGGCCTTGGTGATAGTGGTGACCGGATGGGCCACGAGATGATTCCATGTGATTTGTTGGTTCATCTTTATCCTTGCGGGGATTGTCGCGTTGTGTAAGGTCTGCGATAGACTGCACATTTTTGGTAAATCGTGTTGACCTGTGATAGGTGGCACCTCGGTAAATAGTACTTTGGCCTGTGATAGGTGGCACCTCGGTAAATAGTACTTTGGCCTGTGATAGGCGGTACAATTATGATTTACGGCCCTCCAAGGAGGGTTTTGGTTTGGAATTCGGAGTCAATGCATTTTGGCATATACGCATTGCATTAGGGTGCTTGGCACACGAGTCATGTTTGATTCAAGATTACAATTGAGTGTTTGAACTCAAGTTGTCATGGTGATTGTGTTATAATTGCCAAGTATGGATGTTTTGGATTTGTGTGTAAGTGTGATTGATTGGAAAACCATTTTGAAACTCAAGTTGTCGTGGTGATTGTGCCATAATTGCTAAGTGTTAATGTTTTGGAATTGTGTGTAAGTGTGATTGATTGCAAAACCATTTCGAAACTCAAGTTGTCGTGGTGATTGCGCTATAATTGCTAAGTGTGATTGTTTGGATTTGTGTGTAAGTGTTGATTGATTTCGAAACCCTTTTAAAAGTTGAATTTTGCTGAATTTTGCTATTTTTCTGCTGCTGTCTAATGTACATTCGAATACAGAAGGTTGTATTCAAATACAGACATGTTGTTTTTGCTGCGGACTTATGTGTAGTCGAATACACAAGGTTGTATTCGAATACAAACATGTTGTTTTGGGTGTTGAATGCTGAAACAACCTTGTATTCGAATACAGAGATGTTGTATTCGAATGCAACAATGCAGTTTTGTTAAAAACTTCATTTTTCAACTTTTTTTATGCATGTTTGGCATATGGAAACCCTTTTAAGGTGCATGCTAAGTTGAAAGGTTATTTTGGGCATTTAAAAACTTAAATGTTATGTGTTAATTGTTAATTTCAGTTGGTGACCCTTTACAACTATTGTGGAAATATCGGCTTTGCCCTCAAAAGAGAACCAGGACCATCCTATCGGTTAGTACCCTATGGATTGGAATGTAGCTGGACACATCTGACTGGAGCTGTGTCAGGAAGATCTTGCGGGGCGCGTGAAGATCACTCTGGATGTATAGTTTTTTGTAGAATGATCGGATTAGGTTGACATATAGGGACTAGATGTCTTTTTTTTTGCGTTGTGTTTATTTTAATTTGGAAGAATGTACCTATACCAATATTGTTAGCTTGGCATTTTATTTTGATGGATTCCATGTACCACTTTTTGATGTGACGTGGGGAGGTTAAAATTCTCAGGGCAGTGCTTTTGTACAGGTGTTTGCCGAGAATACCCCAGCGGTGTGAGCTATGCTTGATAGGTCACATAGCCCTAGTGTATTTTAATGCTTGAATACTTTGGATTTTTATTTCAAAAACTATTCGGCTGCTTGTAAATTCTGTTGATTTATGTGCCGTTGTGTTATGACTTAAATATTTATCCAAAAGTATTTCGTTATTTATTTCTTTCTTATTATGAATTTGTTTTGAAAAAAAAAAAATACACTCGCGCTGTAAAAATTCGGGGTGTTACAACCATCTTCTCCATCTTCACTACTATCCCTACAAACCCTCTCCATATGAACCCTATTGCGAACCGTTTCCCATACGTATTTTTGCGCCTTCTTTTCGTTGTTCCTACTTAAGCGAAGTCGTAACCCTAAACTCAAAGATTGTTGTTACTAGGTGTAAGACCCATTATTTTAAATTATACTTTATGTATTTTAGCAGATTTTGGTATTGAACTCAAGGGCTTTTTATCCAAGTTATTAATATTTTGGAGTTTATATGACCAAAAAGATATTTTGATGCCCGATTAGAATTACTCGTCGATAAATAAATTAAATTAATTGCGGTGAATCTTTTACGAAGAATTTAATGCGTTATGGGTGAAATAGTAATTTAATAAATATCTACAGATTTTGAGATATTTGTTAATTATAATTAATATATATATATATATTATATAAAGAAAAGGAAAGGAAGGAAATAGAAAGATAAGAAATAGAAAGGAAAGAAAAAGGAAGAAAGGAAAAGAGAGAGAAAGAAAAACAATTTTCCCTTCTTCTTCCTCTGCCTCGCGTGACACCTTCTTCCCCCTTCCTCCATTTTCGTTTTTTTGCTTCCTTTAAGCTCAAGAATAGAAACCCAAGGCTGGGTGGGTGATAGGACAAAGATTTCTCAACTTCATTCTTCCTCTTTGATTCGAAAACGAAGAAAAACGGAGTTAGGGATTTCGAAACCGTCAAACACAAATCTCCCAGTTTCATCTAGATCTAAGCTTCATTTCAAGAAGTGATAGAAGGGAAAGTTGCTCACCTCCGTGCTACGGTGCTAGTGGACCAACTTTGGATGTGACGTTGCGAACTGTACTGTAATTGCACGTAAAAGCTAGCGTGAAGGTAAGGGCTCCTTCAAAACTTCTAGTTTGCATTTAGGGACTTATCTAGGGTTGTGTGGAAAAGAATTTGATTAGGGTTGGTGTATTGAATTGGGGAAAATGAATTTAACTCATTTATGTATAATTTTGAGTAACTGAAATTTGATGTATTTGAGTGTTATGATTGCGTTGATTTGTGTTCATCGTACTTGGCGTGTTCATACTTGATGTTTGTTGATTGATGTGATTTGGTGTGAATCGTGGGTTGAATTGGATATTATGTTTGATTTTGTTTGGTGTGGAATTTGAAAACCATTAGAGTTAAACGAGTATTAAGAATGGGGAATCTCTTAATGTCTCGTTTACTTAATGTGAGTTTGTGAAAATCGTTTAAGTTAAATGAGTATTAAGAATGAGGAATATCTTAATGACTTATTTACTTAATATTGTCGTGAAAACCATTAGAGTTAAACGAGTATTAAGAATAGGGAATCTCTTAATTTCTCGTTTACTTAATGTGTGTTTGTGAAAATCGTTTAAGTTAAATGAGTATTAAGAATGGGGAATCTCTTAATGTCTTGTTTACTTAATGTTTGTTTGGGAAAATCGTTTAAGTGAAATGAGAATTAAGAATGGGGAATCTCTTAATGTCTTGTTTACTTAATGATTGTTTTGGAAAATCGTTTAAGTTAAATGAGAATTAAGAATGGGGAATCTCTTAATGTCTTGTTTACTTAATGTTCGTTTTGAAAATCGTTAAGTTAAAAGAGTATTAAGAATGGGGAATCTCTTAATATTTCTGTTTGCTTAAAGTTTGTTGTGAAAATCGTTTAAGTTAAATGAGAATTAAGAATGGGGAATCTCTTAATGTCTTGTTTACTTAATGATTGTTTTGGAAAATCGTTTAAGTTAAATGAGAATTAAGAATGGGAAATCTCTTAATGTCTTGTTTACTTAATGTTCGTTTTGAAAATCGTTAAGTTAAAAGAGTATTAAAATTGGGGAATTCTTTTAATATCTGCATTTGCTTAACGATTGTTGTGGATGGAGTCAGTATATATTCATGCATTTTTATGCTTTTTGTAAATCGTGCAGACCCGTGATAGGTGGCACCTTGATAAATAGTACTTTGGCATGTGATAGGTGGTACATTTATGATTTACGTGTTTGTAAACTATGCAGACCCGTGATAGGTGGCACCATGGTAAATAGTGCTTTGGCCCGTGAAAGGCGGTACGTTTACGATTTACGGTTTTTTGTAAATTGTGTAGACTCGTGATAGGTGGCACCTTGGTAAAGAGTACTTTGGCCTATGATAGGCAGTACATTTACAATTTGCGTTCTTTTTAGTAAACCGTGCAGACCTGTGATAGGTGGCACCTTGGTAAATGATACGGACCCATGATAGGCAATACGTTTATGGTTTACGCTTTTTAGTAAATCATGCAAACCCGTGATAGTTGGCACCTCGGTAATTGGTACTTTGGCCTGCGATAGGCGGTACAATTATGATTTACGACCCTTCGAGGAGGGTTTTGGTTTGGAATTCTGAGTCCATACATTTTGGCATATACGCATTGCATTAGGGTGCTTGGCACACGAGTCGTGGTTGATTCAAATTTATGATTGTGTTGCTTTTGCTAAGTGTTATGTGTTGAAATTATGTGTAAGTGTGTTTCATTCAAATTTATGATTGTGTTGATTTTGCTAAGTGTTATGTTTTGAAATTATGTGTAAGTGTGTTTGATTCAAGTTTATGATTGAGTGTTTGAACTTGAGATGTCATTGTGATTGTGTGATTTTAATGAGAGTTATGTTTTGAATTGTGTGTGATTGGGATGGAGTGTAAAACTATTTCGAAACCCAATTTGTTGTGGTGATTGTGTTGGAATCGCTAAGTGTTAAGATTTGGTATTATGTATGAATGTGATTGAGTTAGTTTATGTATTTTTTTCTAGAATAAGCAGGGAAATCGATTTCCCCAATCGATTGGATGAACTACAGGGACTTCTCTAAATTGATCAAAATGATTTGTCAATCGATTTTGTAATTTGTCTTTCAAAACCCTTTAAGAAATCGATTTGGCAATCAATTGATATTTCTCCTGTTTTCTTGAATTTTGAAAATGTATTGAAGAAATCGATTGGCCAAATCAATTTGGCCAAGACAGGAACTCAGCCAAATTGACAAAATCGATTAGGAAATCGATTGGCTCCAATACAGGGGCTCAGTTTTTCATTCAATCGATTACCCTAATTGATTGATTTAATCCCAGAGTTCAGTTTTCACTAAAAACTTTCAGGAAATCGAGTTGCCCAATTGATTGGCTTTAACACAAGGGCTTAGTTATTCAGTAAATCGATTTCCCCAATCGATTGATGTAAGTTCAGAGTTCATTTTTCACTAAAACCCTTCTTCCAAATCGATTTACCCAATCGATTGGCTCAGTTGAAATTCTTATTTTGAGTTAGATAATGGATTGCTCAATTGGTTCATCAACGAATTGGCCGTTGTTTATTACTTGATTGATTTGAGACTTATTTTGATTTCATATTCATTTGGTAAGCATTGTATGAACTTTTAGTATATGGAAAGGTTATTTTGTGCATTTGAAACTTAAATGTTATGTGTTAACTGTTAATTTCGGTTGGTGACCTTTTACAACTATTGTGGAAATCTGGGCTTCGCCCTCAAATGAGAGCCAGGACAAACCTACCGGGTCGTACCCTGCTGATGGGGATGTAGATGGGAGTGCCTAACTGAGGCTATGTTAGGAGGATCTCACGGGGCGCTTGGAGATTACTCAGGGCGTATAGTTTTTTGTTGTGTATAGAATGATCAGATTAGGTTGACATTCAGGAAACATATGTCTTTCTTTTGGGTTGCTTTTATTTTAAATTGGAAGAATGTACATGTACTAATATTGACATCATGACATGCTTTGGATTTACATTTCGAAAAACTTTCTGCTGCTTGTAAATTATAAGGACTTAAATATGTATCCAAAGGCTTTTCCTTATGTATTTGCTCTGTTTTATTTAATTTCTTTTGAAAAAAAAAATACACCCTCGCTTTGAAAATCGGGGTGTTACATTGTGGTATGAGAGCATTGGTCTAGATTTCCTTGGGGGCTGTGGAACCTTTGGTTATAGATTGTAGGTCAACCTGTAGGTTGGGAGTTGTTATCTGATCATGCGTCGGGTTAGGTGGTTTGAGTTGTCAAGTCCGCAATATTTATTATGTGCCGACGTGGTCGGAAGTTATTTTTGGAATTATTTGAAGTAGTGTTAAGACTCTACTTGATGATGGTTTTATAGGAAAACCATGCCCCCAAGAAGAAATGACGTTCCGAGAGCTAATGCTAATAGGGATGATCGAATGGCGGAGGCTATGAATAACATGGCTGCTTCGGTTGCTACACAGACTGCTGCCAAGAATCAAAGTGATCTCGAAAAGAGGGAAAGAGAGATCCGTGCTGCAGAGTCAAGAGGGTTAGAAGACTTCTGTCGTTACAATCCTCCGAAGTTTAAGGGGGATGAAAATTCAGAGAAAGCGGATCAGTGGATTCAAGAAGTGGAGAAGATGTTCGAAATGATTAACTGTCAGGCGGCAGTGAAGGTCAACTATGCCACTTATATGCTATTAGGGGATGTTGAGTACTGGTGGAGAAGTGCAAGATTGTTGATGAGATCGGCTCACGAGGAGGTGAACTGGGAATCGTTCAAAAGAAAGTTTTTAGACAAATACTTTCCGATGAGTACCAGGACTAAGCTGGGTGATGATTTCCTGAAACTGCATCAGGGGAACGTGACCTTGGGCGAATATGCCGCTAAGTTTGAATCACTATCAAGGCATTTTAGGTTTTTCCGTGAAGAGATTGATGAACCATTCATGTGTCATCGTTTCCAAGACAGACTAAAGTATGAGATTCAAGACTCGGTCTTGCCCTTGGGAATTCAATGTTTCCAAGTTCTCGTGGAAAAATGTAGGGAAGTTGAGGATATGAAGAATGAGAGGGCTAGCTAAGGAGGAAATTTTAGTGCAGGAGGGCCCAGTCGGGTGAATTATCAGAACAACAAGGGGAAACAAATTGCTAAACCTTATGATCGTCCACGAACTAACAACAGTGGGCAGAATCACCCAGGGAACCAGAATTTTGGGACACAATTGGGACGAGTGGTTCGATGTTTCCGATGTGGGGAAGAGGGACATTATGCTAACGCTTGTACCCCTAATACTCTCACCTGCTACAATTGTCAGAAGCCAGGACACTTGGCAAAGGATTGCACGGCCCCGAAGGTAGAACCAGTTGTGAATGTAACTACGGCTACTCGTCCAACTGCTAGAGGACGCATTTATTGTGTGAGTGTTGAAGAGGGGAATCCATCTGGTAATCTGATTCAATGTGACTGTGAGATAGCAGGTAACACTCTAACTGCACTTTTTGATTCGGGGGCAACCCATTCCTTCATTGTTATGGACTGTGTGAATCGTTTGAAGTTATTTGTGTCTGCTTTACCTTTTGATTTGGTTGTCTCCACACCTGCTAAGACTTTGACAGTAAATTCTGTATGTTTACATTGTCAAATAACTATTTAGAATAGGGATTTCTTGGTTAATTTAATTTGTTTACCTCTACAATCACTCGAGGTCATTCTCGGTATGGGTTGGATGTCTTACCATTATGTGATCTTAGATTGTGCTCGTAAATTGGTTCTTTTCCCCGAACCAGGAGTTGTTAAGTATTTAGCCGCTAACAAACTCCGAGTGTCGCTAAGTGAAGGGACTCGTGTGTTTTTGTCTCTGGCTAATGTGGAGGCAATGATAAATGTGAACATAGAAGATGTGATGATTGTCAATGAGTATTGGGATGTATTTCCAACGGAAATTCCAGGATTGCCACCGGTAAGAGAAGTGGAATTTTTCATTGATTTACACCCAGGAACGGGACCAATTTCGATTGCGCCATACCGAATGTCACCATTGGAATTAAATGAGCTCAAAGGTCAAATTGAAGATTTGTTGAAGAGGAAATTTATTAGACCAAGCGTATCGCCATGGGGAGCTCCGGTTTTGCTAGTTAAGAAGAAGGACGGAAGCTCGCGGTTATGTGTGGATTATAGACAGCTTAATAAGGCAACTATTAAGAATTGTTATCCTTTGCCATGCATTGATGATTTAATGGATCAATTGAGAAGGGCCGCAATATTCTCGAAGATTGACTTGAAGTCGGGTTACCATCAGATTCGAGTAAGGGAAGGAGATATTCAAAAAACTGCTTTCCGAACCCGCTACGGACATTATGAGTATCTCGTTATGCCGTTTGGGGTTACCAATGCACCAGCAATTTTCATGGACTACATGAACAAAATCTTTAATCCATTCCTTGATAAGTTTGTTGTGGTGTTCATTGATGATATATTAATTTATTCGATAACTGAAGAAGAGCATGGAGAACATTTACGTCAAGTTCTTGAGATTTTACGCGAGAAACGATTGTATGCCAATCTATCGAAGTGTGAATTTGGCTAGAAAAAGTGAATTTCTTGGGACATGTGATAACCAAGGAAGGAATTGTTGTAGATCCGGCTAAGATTGAGGCGGTTATTGCTTGGAAACAGCCTCAGACTGTCACTGGCATACGAAGTTTTGTAGGACTGGCAGGATATTACAGGAGATTTATTGAAGGTTTTGCTAAGACTTTGAGGAAAGGATCAACCGTTCGCATGGACGGAGAAGTGTGAGGAAAATTTTCAGTTACTGAAGACAAAATTGACGACCTCACCAGTGTTGGTGTTACCGCAATCAGATGAACCCTATGAAGTTTATTGTGATGCGTCTCACCAAGGGTTGGGATGTGTTCTGATGCAACACAAGAAAGTTGTAGCTTATGCCTCAAGGCAATTGAAGATTCATGAGAGAAACTATCCTACTCATGATTTAGAGCTTGCTGTTGTTTTTGCATTGAAGATCTGGAGGCACTATTTATATGGGTGCATATTCACAGTGTTTAGTGACCATAAAAGTTTGAAATATTTGTTCGATCAGAAGGAATTGAACATGCGCCAGAGACAATGGATGGAGACTCTCAAGGATTTTGATTTCACACTGCATTACCACTCTGGGAAGGCCAATGTAGTGGTTGATGCGTTGAGTAGAAGAAGTGTATCGGTGTCTTCAACCATTATGCCTAGACAACAAGAGTTGTGGGAAGCTTTTAGAGACCTACACTTGAACGTAGAGTTTGCACCGGGAATTTTGAAATTCGGAATGATTAAGATTTCGAGTGGACTACAGGAAGACATTGCAAATTCTCAAGATGATGTCTTGATTCAAGAGAAGAGGAACCTGATAGTGCAAGGGAAGACAACAGAGTTCAAGATTGGATCAGATAATATTTTGCAATGTAATGGTAGGATTTGTGTACCAGAAATTACAGATATGAGGAAAACAATTTTAGAAGAGGCTCATAAGAGTAAGTTGAGTATTCATCCTGGAGCAACAAAGATGTATCAAGATTTGAGACAGAATTATTGGTGGCCGGGAATGAAGAAACATGTAGCGGAGTATGTATCCACTTATCTAACTTGTCAGAAAGCGAAGGTGGAACATCAACGACCTGCTGGGATGTTGCAACCTTTAGATATACCTAAATGGAAGTGGGACAGCATTTCCATGGATTTTATAACTGGATTGCCTAAAATAAGGAGAAAGAATGATTCTATATGGGTGATAGTGGATCGACTTACTAAATCCTCACACTTTTTACCAGTAAAAACCACCTACAAGGTAGATCAACTAACAGAGATCTACATTGCTGAAATTGTGAGGTTACACGGGGTACCATCGAGTATTGTATCAGACCGTGATCCGAAGTTCACATCACATTTTTGGGGAGTATTGCACGAAGCGTTGGGAACGAAACTACGATTGAGTTCAGCTTACCATCCACAAACGAACGGATAGACTGAAAGGACGAATCAGTCCCTGGAAGATCTGTTGAGAGCCTGTGTATTAGATGATAGAGGAAGTTGGGATGATGTACTTCCAATGATTGAGTTCACCTACAACAATAGTTTCCATGCAAGTATTAGAATGGCACCATATGAAGCCTTATATGGGCACAAGTGTCAAATGCCCTTGTGTTGGTATAAGGACGGTGAAAATATGATTGTCGGACCAGAGATGGTGCAACAGACTACAGCTAAGGTAAGGAAGATCAAGCAGAAAATGAAGACTTCACAAGATCGTCAAAAGAGTTACGCGGACAAGCGTCGCAGACTTTTAGAATTCGAACAGGGGGACCATGTATTTCTAAGAGTCACACCTACTACTGGAGTTGGTAGAGCATCGAAATCAAAGAAGTTGACTCCGAAATTCATTGGACCATATCAGATTTCTGCACGAATTGGGCCCGTTGCTTATCGGATTGCATTGCCTCCGATACTGTCCAATATTCGTGACGTGTTTCATGTGTCACAACTGAGGAAATATCTTGCAGATCCATCTCATGTGATCGAACCAGACACAATCCAGCTAAAGGATAACCTGTCATTCGAAGTACCACCTGTGAGAATTGAGGATAGGAAGATTAAACGACTGACGACCAAGGATGTTTCGTTGGTCAAGGTGATTTGGAACCCAATTACTGGAGATGCGACTTGGGAACTGGAGAGCAAGATGAGAGAACAACACCTAGAGTTATTTATCGACACATCATTTCGAGGACGAAACTAATTTTAGGGGGGTAGTAATGTAAGACCCATAATTTTAAATTATACTTTTTGTATTATAACGGATATTGGTATTGAACTCAAGGGCTTTTTAGCCAAGTTATTAATATTTTGGAGTTTATATGACCAAAAAGATATTTTGATGCCCGATTAGAATTACTCGTCGATAAATACATTAAATTAACTGCTGTGAATCTTTTACGAAGAATATAATGCGTTATGGGTGAAATAGTAATTTAATAAATATCTAAACATTTTGAGATATTTGTTAATTATAATTAATATATATATATATATATTATAAAGAAAAGGAACGGAAGGAAATAGAAAGAAAAGAAATAGAAAGGAAAGAAAAAGGAAGAAAGGAAAAGAGAGAGAAAGAAAAACAATTTTCCCTTCTTCTTCCTCTGCCTCGCGTGACCCCTTCTTCTCCCTTCCTCCATTTTCGTTTTCTTGCTTCCTTTAAGCTCAAGAATAGAAACCCAAGGCTGGGTGGGTGATAGGACAAAGATTTCTCAACTTCACTCTTCCTCTTTGATTCGAAAACAAAGAAAAACGGTGTTAGGAATTTCGAAACCGTTAAACACAAATCTCCCCGTTTCATCTAGATCTAAGCTTCGTTTCAAGAAGTGATAGAAGGGAAAGTTGCTCACCTCCGTGCTACGGTGCTAGTGGACCAACTTTGGAAGCGACGTTGCGAACGGAGATTTTACCGGGCTTACTCGTGGTACTGTAATCGCACGTAAAAGCAAGCGTGAAGGTAAGGGCTCCATCCAAACTTCTAGTTTGCATTTAGGGACTTACCTGTGGTTGTGTGGAAAAGAATTTGATTAGGGTTGGTGTATTGAATTGGGGAGAATGAATTAAACTCATTTATGTATAATTTTGAGTAACTGAAATTTGATGTATTTGAGTGTTATGAATGCATTGATTTGTGTTCATCGTACTTGGCGTGTTCATACTTGATGTTTGTTGATTGATGTGATTTGGTGTGAATCATGGGTTGAATTGGATATTATGTTTGAGTTTGTTTGGTGTGGAATTTTAAAACCATTAGAGTTAAACGAGTATTAAGAATGGGGAATCTCTTAATGTCTTGTTTACTTAATGTGAGTTTGTGAAAATCGTTTAAGTTAAATGAGTATTAAGAATGGGGAATCTCTTAATGACTTATTCACTTAATGTTGTCGTGAAAACCATTAGAGTTAAACGAGTATTAAGAATGGGTAATCTCTTAATGTCTCGTTTACTTAATGTGTGTTTGTGAAAATCGTTTTAAGTTAAATGAGTATTAAGAATGGGGAATCTCTTAATATCTTATTTACTTAATGTTTGTTTTGGAAAATCGTTTAAGTTAAATGAGAATTAAGAATGGGGAATCTCTTAATGTTTATTTTAGAAAATCGTTTAAATTAAATGAGAATTAAGAATGGGGAATATATTAATGTCTTGTTTACTTAATGTTCGTTTTGAAAATCGTTAAGTTAAAAGAGTATTAAGAATGGGGAATCTCTTAATATTTCTGTTTGCTTAAAGTTTGTTGTGAAAATCGTTTAAGTTAAATGAGTATTAAAAATGGGGAATCTTTTAATATCTGCATTTGCTTAATGATTGTTGTGGATGGAGTCAGTATATACTCATGCATTTTCATGCTTTTTGTAAATCGTGCAGACCCGTGATAGGTGGCACCTTTATAAATAGTACTTTGGCCTGTGATAGGCGGTACATTTATGATTTACGTTTTTGTAAATTTTGCAGACCCGTGATAGGTGGCACCTTGGTAAATAGTACTTTGGCCTGTGATAGGCAGTACATTTATGATTGACGGATTTTTGTAAATTGTGCAGACCCGTGATAGGTGGCACCTTGGTAAAGAGTACTTTGGCCTGTGATAGGCTGTACATTTACAATTTACGTTCTTTTTAGTAAACCGTGCAGACCCGTGATAGGTGGTACCTTGGTAAAGATACGAGCCCGTGATAGGCAGTACGTTTATGGTTTACGCTTTTTAGTAAATCGTGCAGACTCGTGATAGGTGGCACCTCGGTAATTGGTACTTTGGCCTGCGATAGGCGGTACAATTATGATTTACGGCCCTTCTAGGAGGGTTTTGGTTTGGAATTCCGAGTTCATGCATTTTGGCATATACGCATTGCATTAGGGTGCTTGGCACACGAGTCGTGGTTGATTCAAATTTATGATTGTGTTATGTGTTGAAATTATGTGTAAGTGTGTTTGATTCAAATTTATGATTGTGTTGATTTTGCTAAGTGTTATGTTTTGAAATTATGTGTAAGTGTGTTTGATTCAAGTTTATGATTGAGTGTTTGAACTTGAGATGTCATTGTGATTGTGTGATTTTACTAAGAGTTATGTTTTGAATTGTGTGTGAATGGGATGGAGTGTAAAACTATTTCGAAACTCAATTTGTCGTGGTGATCGCGTTGTAATTGCTAAGTGTTAAGATTTGGTAGAGTTAGTTTATGTATTTTTGGAAGAATAAGCAGGGAAATCGATTTCCCCAATCGATTGGATGAGTTACAGGGACTTCTCTAAATTGATCAAATCGATTTGTCAATCGATTTTGTAATTTGTCTTTCAAAACCCTTTAAGAAATCGATTTGGCAATCGATTGATATGTCTCCTGTTTTCTTGAATTTCGAAAATGTATTGAAGAAATCGATTGGGCAAATCGATTTGGCCAAGACAGGAACTCAGCCAAATTGACAAAATCGATTAGGAAATCAATTGGCTCCAATACAGGGGCTCAGTTTTTCATTCAATCGATTGCCCCAATCAATTGATTTAAGCCCAGAGTTCAGTTTTCACTAAAAACTTTCAGGAAATCGAGTTGCCCAATCGATTGGCTTTAACACAAGGGCTCAGTTATTCAGTAAATCGATTTCCCCAATCGATTGATGTAAGTTCAGAGTTCATTTTTCACTAAAACCCTTCTTCCAAATCGATTTCCCCAATCGATTGGCTTAGTTGAAATTCTTATTTTGAGTTAGATAATCGATTGCTCAATTGGTTCATCAACGAATTGGCCGTTGTTTATTACTTGATTAATTTGAGACTTATTTTGATTTCATATTCATTTGGTAAGCATTGTATGATCTTTTACCATATGGAAAGGTTATTTTGTGCATTTGAAACTTAAATGTTATGTGTTAACTGTTAATTTCGGTTGGTGACCTTTTATAACTATTGTGGAAATCTGGGCTTCACCCTCAGATGTGAGCCAGGACAATCCTACCGGGTCGTACTCTGCTGATGGGGATGTAGATGGGAGTGCCTGACTAGAGCTATGTTAGGAGGATCTCATGGGGTGCGTGGAGATTACTCAGGGCGTATTGTTTTTTGTTGTGTATAAAATGATCAGATTAGGTTGACATTCAGGAAACAGATGTCTTTCTTTTGGGTTGCTTTTATTTTAAATTGGAAGAATGTCCATGTACTAATATTCACATCATGACATGCTTTGGATTTATATTTCGAAAAACTTTCCGTTGCTTGTAAATTATAAGGACTTAAATATGTATCCAAAGACTTTTCCTTATGTATTTGCTCTGTTTTATTGAATTTCATTTGAAAAAAAAAATACACACTCGCTTTGAAAATCAGGGTGTTACACTAGGTATGATTTTTATTAATTTGTTGTTGTCACAAAACTGTATGTTGAACTTATACTACTACTTAGACTACTGCATGTTAAACTTGTTGAGGTTATACTAAACTTATAATTATACTGTGTGAAATGTGAAGATAAATGGATTTCAATAATGATTTATATCGTCAAAATGATGAAGTTGTCAATACTAAGAGTTATGAAAACGAAGTTAAACGTGGAGCAATTATTATTCAAAAGATCATCAAAGCAAGAAATAATGGAATTTAATAAGAGGTATACTATACTTTGTTTAGAATTTATTTTTTTTATCTCTTATGAAAGCTTGCACTTACTCTATGAGTTTATTAGGTGGGATGAAATCAAAGTGGCCAGCTAATTGAGCCCAATAGTTCAATGATGGTAAGTTACATTCGTGTGGTTGTAAAAGGTTATTGTTGGAGTAGTGTGTATTTATCAAGGATTATTTTTTGTGAAATTATTTATTGACCCCACACAAGACAATATACACACAGAATTTGTTTAGGACAATATTGAAACCATAATTCATGCTAGATAAAAGGATCAAAATTCTCAAAGTTTTCATAATTCAAGGTTTCAATTTTAGTAAAGGCACTCATTCACCTTAATATTATTTGGTATTTAGTGCTTTTGTTTAGTGTGAAGTTCATTGTAATAAATTTGCTTACAAGAAGCATAACAGAACCCAGATACAACTCTTTGTAACTCAATCTAGTAGTGGTTATTATGCCTCAACAACTTGTAGGTTTTCAAGTTCGAAGTTAAAAAGACTTGACTTTGTAGAGTCAAGGTGTGGTAGTGCCTCAACAATTTGTAGATTTCAGGTTAGAAATTGAGAAGACTGACATGTAGGATCAAGTGTTGTAATTGGTTTGAATTAGTGAATAAATCCTTTTGTGTGAAGGAATTGGATGCAGCTGCCACGTTAGTAGCGAACTAGTATAAACCTGAGTGTTTCTCCCTCAATCATGTTACTTTGTTTTATTGTTGCCTCTGATCGGTTTATCTATTCTAAGTATCCCAAATAAGAATTTTGAAAAGAAGTTTTTAATAAAACGAAACACAATTCAACTCTTTATTGTCGTGTTTTTGTTGTTAGACATATGTTAGTTTTTGATATTATTGACAAACATACATCTTGAAATAAATCTAACATTGTCAACTTAGAAAAATTTCAAGAACAACAACTCAATCATAAAAACTTGAGACAATTGCTTGGAACTCAAGAAATCAACAAAAGCTTGAAGATCCATAAGCAAATCGATTAGTAAAATTGATTCTGTAATAGGGTTGAATGATATTATGCAGTCTGGGATTAACCAATCGATTGGCAAAATCGATTTGCACATCTTCTGAAAAATCAAACAGGCTATCAATCGATCAGACAAATCGATTGATACATTTATTAGAAAATAAATTGTGCAAGTCAGAGAGCTAGTTTGCCACTAATCGATTAGGCAGATCGATTGTTTTAAATCACCAGGACTGAACTGATTGTTTACATCGATTAGACAAATCGATTGGTACATTTACTGAAATTAAAATGCGCAAGTCAGTGGCATGTCTTGCAAGCTAATCGATTTGGCAAATCGATTAATCCAATCACATCTTTATTTTTTGTTTGTCTACATCGATTGACACAATCGAGTGTGAATGTCCCAAAGCCAAACCAATGATTAATAAATTGATTAGGCAAATCGATTTACTAAAATAAGTTTCAAAATAACCTTGGTCTGGAACATACACAGTCGATTAGCACAATCTACGTATTTACTTCTTTTGAAATAAGTTTGACATCAATCGACTTGGTAAATCGATGAAATGAACCAACTGTTGAAATGTGCTTCAGACTTAAGTCCACAATCGGTTAGGCAAATCGATTTGTGAAAATCATTGTGTCCCTGGAACCAGTGAAATCGACTGACTAAAGCGATTGGTACAAAAAGTGTTAGAAATAGAGATGACTGAAATGGTTGAATCGATTAAGTACATCGATTGTTTTGATCTCGTTGTTTGAACAAAACACTCCAAGTCGATTATGAACATCATTCAATTATGTACATTCATCCAAGTCTGAAGAACTCATTTAAAATAATCGATTAGTTAAATCGATTAGTTTATGCAGTTTCAAGATTCAAGAAAAACAAGATTCGTGAAATCGATTGGATAAATCGATTAGTGTGCTTTATAACTTTAATGAATTGATTGGCCAAATCGATTCATATGTTGTTTTTCCTGAAACTATATAAACTGCTTTCATACATAACTTTCACAACGGAAATACGTAACTTTTCATAACTTTCACAACACACATGAGATAAATGATGATAACAATCATATACCACTAACTCTTTCTCAACAAATATTACTTTGAACATCTTTTTCAGCCATGAACAATCAACATTTGTGATCAATGAGGATTGAAAAAGACTGAATTGAGAAAGATTGCTTTGAGAAGAAGGAAGATCAAGAACTTTGTATAATTGATCTGTTTCAATTTCTGTAAATCATTTTCTGTAACCAAATTACTTTGAGAAAATCCAGTTGTTACTGGTGGTGTTCTTCGGGGTTGAGGGCTGTCAACAAGAAGACGCTTGACTGGATTCTTGGTCAAGTTTATGGAACTTAAACTTGGGAATTCAGGGAGGGAAAGATAGAACAGGGAGAATAGTTTAAGATTGAGGCGAGGCGTTGTGTAAAATCTGTAAACTGATTCTAAGAAGTTCTATAGGAAAGGCTAAGATCTAGTTGGATCTTAGGACTAGATGTATGTCGTCACGAGACGGCTGAACCAGTATAAAAATCGGCGTACACTTTTCTTTCCCTTATCTCGTTTAAATTTCTACAATTATTACGTTTCTGATATTGATTGAATGCATGATAAAGATTCTATGTTAAGTGAATTTGCATGATTAATTGTCTTAACATAATTGCATGAAAATCAACATCTTGAATAATAATTGTTTCTGATGCATTTCTCCATATATACCATGATCCATATAGTTTGACATTCATTAGAATTGTTCATTAGGGACCTTGTTTAATCTTGTGTTTAGTAAATTTCGAATTTATTAAACAGCTGCGCATATTGTTAGAATAGGCATTATTCTGCATAATTCTTCTGCAAATCAGAGGTCGTATCCCCCAACATTTGCACCGTCAACTATGCCACCACGCAAGTGGACAGATAATTCTGATTGACCATGTTATCATAGATCGCTTACGCGATGGTCGAGGGGAACATGTGTTGAATGATAGCTCCTCGACATTTAGAGGGATACCTCCATGTCACTAAGGAACTCTCCACCATAATACCCCAAGGACTAACAATCTTATTGTAAGGCTCAATAGCACACCTCCATGATTAGGTTCATTCAGTTGTACTTCTCCAACATCATTAGACTTGTCAAACCCTACCTATATGATGAAAAAAAAATCTCCACATCAAATACCCCTAACATCCGTCTCCTCCCCTTGTTCTCATAAACTACTCACTCCATAAAGAGCCCCATCATTGACATGGATCAAATTCATCACAATTCAACTCAATCAAATTTATACATCACATGACTCAAATGCAATGCTAAAAATCGATAGTCATACGATATAAGATTCAACAACCATTACATTCAAGTAGATATTACACTTCATTGGAGTGGTTCCATTAGAAACACGGGTTAATTCACATCTTACAAATACTTAAGTAAACACAAAATACCAGTTCATGCTTAAAACACATTGATCAAATTCATGAAACACCTAAATACACATATCATAATCAACAATGACACAAAATTTCACAAGATAATCATGTACTATGCAAGCTGAACATAAATTAAATCACAACAAATATATGGTTTTCTAAATCGTATTTTAACACCTATGATTACCAATTTCACATTATTATATGGTTATATCTAAATAAAGTTTAACCATATGTGGCAAACCCGAGATGAACCTTTGGGAATTATGGCGTTCTCATTTCTAAGACCCTTGATTTTTTAAATTCGAATTTAAGCGATTTTAGAGTATTTTGTGTTAAATTGCTTAGGCATTTAACACAATTGAATTTTATTTTGGGAATTAAATATCACAATCATATTTTATTAGATTTAATAATATATTTAATATTTATATATATTTTAATATATATATATATATATATATATATTTTGTGACCCAATTAAGATTATTTGTCGGAGAATAATTTAATTATATTACGAAAAATTTAATATTGGACAGTTTTTAAAAAAATGTTACTTATTGTTGAGAAACTGATCTGTCAATTGTGTTGTGGCGATAGTAAATATTTTTTTTGAAAAAGTAATTTAAGAAGTAATGTGTAATGATATTTTTTTTAAATATCTATAAAGTTAGATATTTATTAGTTTGGTTTTAATTATAATATATTATTATGATTTTAATATATATATATATATATATATATATATGGAACCAAGGGAAATGAATTAGAAAGCAAACAGAAAACGTTTCCTTAGCCTTGCCAAATTCCTTTCTTCTTCTTTCTCTACTATGTTGCAAAACAGATTGGGTTGGTGGGTTTGAAAACAAAAACATGAACACAAAACCCACATTTTTCTTCGACTTCTAAGCTTCTATTCGAGAAGTGACAGAAGAGAAAGTTGATCATTGTCATGCTGCGGTGCTAGTGAGCTAGTTTTCGAAGAGACGTCGCGAACTTAAATTTTATCGAAATTACTCGCGGTGCCTTAATCGCTTGTTAAAGCTACAACGGAGGTAAGAGCTCCTTCCAAACTTTTAGTTTGCATTTAGGACATTATTTGTGATTTTGTGGAAAAGGAATTTGATGTATTTGATGTGTGAATTTGTTGAAAATGAATTTAATTTGTTTATGTGGGAATTAGTGGGATTTGTTTTTGGTGTGTTTTGAGGTGTGGCTTGTGGTGATCCATATTTGGTTTGATTTATATGTTCATAATTATTATTATGAATTTTTGAGATGTGATTTAGGTGTGGATTTTGTGGATATTGAATTAATTAAATTTGATGAGTTTAAGTTACGTAATGAGTTATTTTCAAATAAATGAGTTTGATCTGAAATTGAAATTTTATAAAAAAAATTAGCATTGTTAAAGTTGTGAAAAAGTGCAAATTTTAACTAAGTTAAAGAGTTTGAGCAAAAAGATAGATTGAAATTAAAAAGGTTAGAGTTTAAAATGTTACTCTTTTAATTACTCTTTGATTGAGTTTAAAAAGAAAAAAAAAAGGTTTAGAATATTTTATTAACTCAAAAATTTTGGTGCTATAATAGTCGAGTGTGTGTATGTGAAATTTGGACAATATTTGTTTTATTTAGTTTTAAGTAAATAATATTGATTATTTGGTTTTAAAAGTTTGGTGTGTGAGAAAGATTTAATTTTAGGAATTTTGTTGTGTGTGGATTAGTTTTATTGTGAACAAATTGTTATAAATATTCATGTTTATGCAGTTAGTTCCTTGAGCCTCGAAAAGGAATCGAGACCGTTGGCACCGAGTTAACGGTGAGGAGAACTCTGATATATTAATGTGGTTTGTGGTGATTTATGGTTGAAAATTTTGGAGATTGAATATAGTGATTTATGGTTGAAAATTTTGGAGATTAATTTAATGATTAATGTTTGAAGATGTGGAGTTTTGAATTTGGTGATTTATGGTTGAAATTTGTGGAGATTAAATTTGGTGATTAATGTTTTAAAATTTTGGAGATTAATATGGGTGATTTATGTTGAATTTGGGGAGAATTAAATTTTATTTGATTATGTGTTCATAATTGATATTATGAATGTTTGATGTATGTTTGAGGTGTGGGTTGTGGTGATTTACGGTTGGTGTGATTTATGTGTTCATTGCGATTATTATGAATTTTTGGAGATGTGATTTACGTGGGATTATGGAAAATGAATTTGGTGGGTTATGTGTGAAAATGTGGAGTTACGAAAATGAGCGATTTATGAGTAAATTTGGTGTGAAATCGTGGAGATTGAATTTGAAGTGTTTGAGTATGCTCTGTGGTGAATTTGAAAAATCATTAGTGTTAAATGAGTATTAAAAAAATGGAATCTTTTAATAACTACATTTATTTAATGATTGTGGTGAAAAGAGTAAGAGTATGCTCATGCATTTCATAGTACATGGTGATCGCGATGGGGCAATGGTGATTGTCGTGACCGTGATGGGCCACGAGATAATGCCATGTGAATTGTTGGTTCATCTTATCCTTATAGGGATTGTCTCGTCGTGCTGATCTGTGAGCGATTGTACTCTCGAAAATCGTGCTAGTCTGTGAGCGACTGCACTCTTGTATGTTGTGCTGATCTGTGAGAGATTGCACTCTAGAATGTGTTGATCTGTGAGCGATTGCACTCTAGAAAATCGTGCTAGTCTGTGAGCGACTGCACTCATGTATGTCGTGCTGATCTGGGAGAGATTGCACTCTAGAATGTGCTGATTTGAGAGCGATTGCACTCTAGAAAATCATGTTGGTCTGTGAGCGAATGCACTCTTGTATGTTGTGCTGATCTGTGATAGATTGCACTCTAGAATATGCTGATTTGTGAGCGATTGCACTCTAGAAAATCGTGTTGGTCTGTGAGCGACTACACTCTTGTATGTCGTGTTGGTCTGTGAGCGATTGCACGCTAGTAAATCATACTGATCCTTGAGAGATTTGCACCTTGGTAATTAATACTGGTCTGTGATAGGCGGTACAATTATGATTTACGCCCTTCGAGGAGGGTTTTGGTTTGGAATTCCGGAATCATGCATTTTGGCATATACACATTGCATTAGAGTGTTTGGCATGCGATTTATGTTTGTTATACTATGATGATTGTATATACATATTCAGTTGTTGTTGTGATTTTTCGTATTTGCTTTGAGGTGTGAAGTTGAGTTGATTAAGTTTCAATGTACTTATGTGTTCATAATTGATGTTATGAATATTTGATGTGTGATTGAGGGGTAAATTTGTGGAGATTAATTTGATGTTAATTATGTGTTCATAATTGATAATATTAATTTTTGAAGTGTTGATTGATTTAGAGCCATTTTAAAATTGAAAATCTGCATTTTCTCAGTTGTATTCGGCTATGACAGTGCAGTTTGTCAAAACTTCATTTTTTAACATTGTTTATGCATTTTTGGACATATGAAAACTCTTTCAAGGAGTATGCTAAGACGAAAGGTTCTTTTGAGCATTTGAAAATATAAGAATTTTGCTAAGTGTTATTTGTTAATTTCGGTTGGTGACCTTTACAATTATTGTGGAAATCTGGGCTTTGCCCTCAGAGGAGAACCAAGATCATCCTACTGGTTAGTACCTTAGAGATGGGAAAGTAGTTAGTCATACCTAACCGAAGCTATGTCAGAAGAATCTTGCGGGGCGCGTGGAGATCACCCGAGTTGTATAGCTTTTTGTAGCATGATCAGATTCGAGGGTTGTATCGGGTTTAGTTGTCTTTCTTTTGTGGATGTATTTATTTCAAATGGAAAGACTGTACCTATACCTCATATTGTCAGCTTGACTTTTATTTTGATGGGTCCTTGTACCTTTTTTTGATGCGACATGGAGAAGTTAAAATTCTTGGGACAATGCTTTTGTACAGGTGTCTGCCGAGAATACTCCAGGGGTATGAGCTATGTCTGATAGGTGTCATAGCCCCAATGTATTTGTCGTGTAAATATTTTGGGTTTGTATTTCAAAAACTATTTCCGCTGCTTGTAAATATTGTTGGCTTTTGTCGTTATGTTACGACTTAAATATTTCAACGAAAAGTATTTTCTTTGTTTTTTTAAAAAAAATACATTTGCGTTGTTAAAAGTTGGGGTGTTACATCATTCATGGTATAATATACTAAACTCATGATTTGAACGCTCTCTCACCCCTTACCTTAATTCGATTATCTCGCAGAACACAAGAGTTAACAAAAAAAAAATCAACAACAATAGAAAATCAACAGAGCATAACGAGCGATTTCAAAAATCAATGACAAGTTCATAATGTCAACAAAACTTAATTGATAAATTACCTGAAGCATAAAAATCAGTATTAGATAATTAATAAATTTTTTTGGAACAAAAACAATCATTATGACACAATAAATAGTTAGAAAGTCTCACTAATGCAATGGAGCATCTGAATAATCTACCTTCAACTTCTCCAAAATACACAAATGAGTAGTTCTTTTTAAAGGTTTTGACGGGAGAAATTCAAAAATAATATCCATTTCTCGAAACAACCAACATAATGACCAAAAAGTAAAAATTATAATCCGTCCAAGCAAGAAGTTGTGGCTGCTTTCGGTAAAAGGGAGTCACAATTGATAAAACCAATGCCAAAAATGGATTTGGCGGTTGATTTTGAGTGGAAAAGTGGTTAAAATACATCAAAATGCAAATAGAATACATGGTTTTGAAGAGAGAGAGAATCAGGAACAATGATGGAAAAACCAAAGTGGAACCAAAGTGGGTTGGGCAATGCCATGAAGAAGGGAGCGATGAACCCTTTGCAAATTAGGGGGTGCAAACAAGAATGTTCCTTAAATGGGGGTGCAAATAACAATCTAGTACAAACATACTTCTCTTTATCATTTTAAAGTTCTAAATAAAGAAAAAAAACCAACTAATAGCTTATTCTACTCATTCATAAATAGATAATATTTTTCAAAATACTTATACTAAAATAATATATATATATATTTAAATAAAATATAATATCAAAACTTTAAATTAACAATTAAATCATGAACATTATGCATAAAATGATCACAAAAATAACAAATACACGAGAATTAATAATGATATTACTAATATATTAAAATAATTATTTGCGAAATAACAATTAAAATCAAACAATAGTTATAAATATTTAAAATATAACTATACACGCAATGATACCACCACAATTACACACCCAACAATACTATTAATTCATATTACTCATTAAATTAAATATGTATATAACATATATTATATTAGATAAATTAATCACAAAATTAATCACATGTAAAAAAAATTAATCACAAAATTTATCTAACATATATTATATTAGATAAATTATATTATCCTATTTAATTATATTAATTCTTTTAAAATCCTTTTAATAAGAACACATAACAAGAACACATGAAAAAATAAACTAATAACTTTTAATATTATATTAATTATTTACAATCCTATTTAATTAATAAAATATTTTATTATAAAATTTGAGGTGTTTCAAAGAACTGCCATGCAATGCACATTTACTTTAATTAGAATTACACGTTTGTCGTTCATCTCAGTACTTGAGAAAATAGTGTCACTTCTCCTATCTAACTATTTTAAAGTTAAATTGATTACACGACATGAGAAGTAATGAATAAAAGTGAACATATTATAAAATAAAGTTACAATTTTTAAAGTATATTTATTGTTTAAATTAATTTTATTTAATATATTTGTCTTTTTAATAATATTAGAAAATATTTGATGTCTTAAAGTTTTCGATAAAAATAATTAAACAGTTAAAATAATTAATAAATACATTAATATTAATAGATATACATATATATTTTTTTTTTTTATATTCTCTTATGAATAAGATTAGAAATACTACTTGCTAAACACAATTCTCCATTTTATTTCTATTATATTTCATTGAGATAATTTTAAATTGTCAAAGTGAAGGAACTCGCGAATCACAAATCTAATATGGAAAACAAAAACAAACTAAGCAATTCGAATCTCAATGAATTAACCATTCATAATGATCTTGATTTAAGTGATGAGAGACAACAAGTCTTAGGTAACCATAAAATATCTTATGAGGTTTCAAATTAATAATTAATTCTTTTAATTAATAATTTAATAAGTAGTATATAAAGGTGAATGATTTTTTGAGAAGAACAAACACACATTCTTTGCTCAAACGGTGCACAAAAACCCTTCACTTGACATAGCGATACAATGGGAGGAGAAGAGAAACGGCACCAGATGATGCAAAACCTCTTCGGAGACCAATCCGAAGAAGAAGAAGAACTTGAATCGGAGCACGAATCCAATCCTCAACTCAATTACCCTTCCGTAAGATCACTCACTTCAAAATTCCATTATAAATTCACACATATTCAAATTATGTTTAAAATTTCACTTGATCTATTTGATTCCATCGTGTTTATTCATTTCAAAGATCGTATTCGAAATTCGAAATGCAATCAAATTTTTAGTGTTTTTTTTTTAAAATTTAATTTTTGTAGGATGAAGGAGAGGGAGGTGTAAGGCAAGAAGGAGAAGGAGAAGTGGAAGGCCAAGGAGAGGTAGAAGTAGAGAGCGAAGAAGGCGAAGATGTTCGAGATGGAGAACATGGAGAGAGTGAAGGAGAAAGGGAACATGGAGAGGTGGAAGTTGAGGTTGGTGATCAGAGAGGTGAAGAGAGTGAAGGAAGGGATACGGATAGTGATGCTAAAGATGATTATAGCCAGCGTGTTGTTACTAGCAAGCGTAGGGATATTGTTGAAAGTGGATCTGAGGAAAACCATTTCAATGATGAGGACGTTGATGCTGCTAGAAGCCTAAGGTATATTCATTTAGTGTTTCATTAATTTTACCATATTGTTGTATCTTTTTGTTTTTTGGTTTTAGTATTCTTTGTTTACGTGTTGGTGAACTTTTTTGTTGATTTTTATTGTTAGTGTGATGTTTATTAAATCTTTTGCTCTTGGGATGAAATATTTTGTTGGGTGCTGTTTAGTTTTCATGTATTGTTTTGATTATTTAACCATGTTGTGTATCTTTTTTTTGGGTTTGGTATTCTTTCTTTAAGTTTTGTTGATTTTTATTGCTAATGTAATTTTTGTTAATTAATTCTTTTATTCTTGGGATGAAATATTTCGTTGGGTGCTGTTTTTGGCACCGGTATTTTTGCTAAACTCGGTTGGCGGGAACAAAAATCTAGTGTTTAATTAACCGTATTGCCATATTGTTGTGTTTTGGGGTGTTGATCCTTTTTCCTTATGTTTTGGTGAAGTTTGTAAATTTATTTTGTTCGTTAATTCTTTTGCTCTTGGGATAGAATAGTTTGTTTGGTGTTGTTTTGGGCACTGGTGTTTTTGCTTAACTTGGTTAGCGGGAAAAAAATCTAATGTTTAATTAAAACGTATTGTTGTATTTTTGGGAATGGATTCTTTTTCCTTTTTAATTTTTTAGGAACTAATGCATAGTATGTGGAGATGTTATTATAATACATATTTGATGATTAAATTAAAGTTATTAAATAATATGTAAATCACTGATTAAAAATGAATAAATTTCCTTAAGTTTTGGTAAAGTTTGTAAATTTCTTTTGCGAGTTTATTCCTCGTTAGTTCTTGCGATTAAATATTTTGTTGGGTGTTGTTTTCGGCATGGTGTTTTTGCTACAGCACCGGGTCTTCTCTTGAGATGGATTTGTTTGCACAAATTTTGCTGTCCGGAAGTAAATTTTTGGATAACTTTTTCTATGTGAAAATAAGCATAAGGAAAGTATCCATGTAGTCGCTAAAACGAAGGTGTCAAAAACATTGCCTACATTGTTGTGTTATTGAGAGAACCTGTGCTAAGCACCGTTGGTGTGGAATCCATTATGGAATTAACTGGTGGCATAGAAGAAGATGGAGAGATGGCCGTTTGGTGCTATGTGGATTACTGAATTGTGTTTTATCAATAGTATAGATTTGTTGTTCTTTGTGTTGCTGCAACTTTAAGGTGGGATCTGAAAATGTTGTTATTGATTGAGCAAATTGGGATTAGTTTTTTAACAAGTGTATTTATAGAAAATAAAAGATTAAACGTCTTCATATAACAAGTAACAGTTAGTCTTCTAAAATTTAACTTTTCTCATAAATTGAAATTAGTTTTCAAAGCTCAAATTCTTTCTAAAGTGCTCCCATGATGTAGAAATGTTTCACAAATGTGGGATATGGTTTCTGGAGCTCAGTTTTTTTTAAAGCTCCCTAATTCCTTTAACTCATATTTTTTAAATATTTATGTTTTAAGATATTTTTGTACGTTAGTAACTAAATTTTTCAGAAGCTCCACAAATAAGAAACTGATCCAAACTGGATCTAAGTTACTTGGCTGTGTGTTTGTACACCTACTACAACTCCATTGCGCATGTCCTTATAAAAGGCCTCTGAATGCTTGTAGGCAGGACATTATGCACAACTACATATCCTTCTAATTTCTTTTTAGTTTTTGGTTTTCTTTCTTTATGCTTAGTTAGTAAGTACTTTTCTTTGCGTTGATTTTTCTAGGTGATGTAGTAGTTCTTGATTCTTCTGCTCTTGCATGAATATATTGTCATCTTAGTGCTGCTGCATCTCTGAGAATGTGCTTTACTTATCTAAGTCCATGAAATATTCGCGAGTTTCTTTTAGAAGAAGCTCTCTGTATGCATCTATGCAGGGTGTTTTAGCTGTCTAATTAAATGTGCCTTGTGTATATTGTAGAGTGTATTCAAAATTTCCTCCAACTCAATTGTTTGTGCGCTTTATTTCTATCATTGAATTATAAATCCCGCAAACACTAGATTAAGAGAAATCCTTAGATGCATGCATTGTGAGAACTGCTTTTGTCGTATGTTGTCAATCTTGGAAAGTGGTGTGGTTGGAACTGAAACTGGGCCCATGTATCCAGGTCAAGAAATACATTTTCTTATAATACAGCCCATTTCCTTTTTTAGACCTATTAATTAGTACTTCATAAAAAAAAGATATTCCTCTTTTAGACTCATCAATTATTAATACATAGAAACAACAGAAGTGGACGAGTATAAGAAAACAGCAATAAACTGAATTGGGCTCAAAAAGCCGAATATTCCTTTTCCTCTCATCTACAGCTAACTTTCCAACCCTAATCGCTGCCTTCTCTGCCCTATGCTCAGTCTTCTCACCATCAGGAAAAAAAATCTGGCATGCAACAGCAGTAGTAGAGGTTGTGCATCCAGCGAATGAGAGAGAACGAGAGAAAATTGTCTACAACACAGAGGCGAAAACAGAGAGGGGGTTCTGGGCTGCAAGGACTTGCACAGACAGAAGCAGAACGCAGCAGCTTTTGGGCCCAGGAGCTTAAGATCACTGAAAGTCGCCGATTCCATGATTACCCGAGAAAAATGGGTGAACTTGACCGTTGTGCCCGCCATTCAGCAGATAGACTGAAATTCTCAGCTTTGACAATCTCCCCTAAAAAACTCCTCACAAGAAGGTTTCACGTTGGGTCGAAGGGCCAATCTACTCAACTACGGCGGTATTAAACGCCTAGCCTTTGTCCGTACAACTTTTGAATATGATATCAAATTTTCAATCAATATATATCTGATGGCATTATAACATATGTATTATTATGTTTTTGTTAGTTAATTTGCTGCCCCAAACGACCAATCAATTATTGGATAGAGTTATCTCTTCCTATATTTTCAATGTTTCTGATTAATTTATAATAGTTAAGGAGGGGATTGGGTGGGGAACTGATGGATTCCATGAACAATATGCCCGAGGCATAATGGAAGATGAAGCTTCCTTTTCTGTTCTATGTTGTTATCTATATTCATATCAGAAGAATCTCTATGAATTCAGTACCTAGTAATTGAAATTAAATACCAGTAGAACCTTACTTTTCCTATTATGTTCATATCGGTTAAAACTTACCAAGTTCAGTAAGTAATAACTAGGATCGATTTTCATAATTTAGATAGTTTAGATTAGATTTCGAAACAGGAAATAAGGAAATTTTGTATGTATATTGCATGGGATAATTATTATTATTTTTTAATAATTTGTGTGTGTGCGCGGTGGGGGGAGTAATACTCTCAATTAATGATTGTACATTGGCTGGGTACAGGGAGAAGCTATGAGGTTGACATGAATGGTTAAGGTTTTACTGGTGCAGTTTTTTTTTTTACGAAAGGTTTTATCAGTGCAATTGATTTCAGTATCCTACAATTTTCAACGAGTATTTTACTGGTGTAGGATGATTTGGCTGTGCTGTTCTGTTTTATATTGTGTGTTTGAAACAGTCATCTTAAATTAGATGATCAAATAGAACAGAGGAAGTTACTGATTGCCTAATATTTTGTATGTACATTTTTTTATTTGTTGCACAACATTAGGACTGACAAATTGTCATTTTTTTTGTAAATATAGTGGGTCACCCAGAGATGACAAAGACCAGGCTCATGATTTGCATTCTGCCCCGGAAATTCGTGATGTATTTGGTGATTTTGATGATGAAGAGGAGGATATGGGGTATGCAGTTCAGCAGGACATTGAACAAGATTCAAATGTGAGTATTAGGTGTCCATAATGACATATATTTCATTTGTTTTTCAATTGTTCTAATTATAAGAATTAAGCATTTAATAATTGATTTCCTGTTGTAGAGATATCCTGCGGATGAGGAAGGAAGTTATGGAAAGAGCCTGAGACCGGAGGATATACTTGCTGATGAAGATCATCAATATGAATCAGGGGAGGAAAACATTGAGATGAAAACTAAAGAGAAGCTATATGGGCCCCCATTGGAGTTAGAGGTTCCATTGCGTCCACCACCAGCTCTTCCAGATAAGGTCTGGCTTGTGTGGGAGGCCTGTGTTTTATATGTTATTTTTAAAAAGTGGCTGATTAGTATGTTTAATTCTTTGTTTTCTTTCCCCATAGATTACATTTTTTGTTAGTTAGAAGTGGGCATGTCTGTCTGCATTTTGAAATGTTTTAGCATCAACATATCTTTTAGGGACGTTTTTTTGATAAATATATGTTATGGTTGGTGAAAGTGACCTAGATGATGAGAATTTTACAAGTTTGGATTATGATAAAAAGTTATGGTGACATATGGTATCAATTTGTTGGAACTTAACTACAAATGAAACACATTTTATAATATTATGCACGATCCTCTAACTGTCCCCCGTCTTTGTGACAGATGAACTTGATTAAAGTTTCTAATATCATGGGGATTGAACCGAAACCATTTGATCCTAAAACTTATGAGGAAGAGGACACCTTTGTAACTGATGAATCTGGAACGAAGAAACGCATACGCTTGGAGAACAATATTGTTCGTTGGAGGAAAGTTACAAATCCTGATGGCACAACATCTGTAAGTAATTATTTACTATTGTAGTTTGTCTTACATGCTACTACGATCACTTTTTTTCAATTAACTCTTGTGGTTTGGGATGATGGACTTTTTGGTAGGCATACATATTAATTTGCCGTATTTTACATCCATGGACTTTTGACCACTAGGTATTCAATTCCAAAGTTTGGTCTATAGTTTTCTTTAGTCTTCCTCTCTCTCTCTCTCTCTCTCTCTCTCTCTCTCTCTCTCTCTCTTTCTCTGTAGTCGATTGTGGCGGGATAATCGTGGGATAGCGCGTGATGGCGAATGCAGCCGCGAATAGCGTCCTAACCTGATGCGTCGCGCCCGACCAGTATCCATGACCTGTGACTGTGTTTTTATAGGTATTTTTGTTTTTATTTTCATTAAGGGTATTTGAGTCTTTTTGCAGTCAAATCCCTATTATTTTATTATTTCTTGACCTTTCTTCTCCTCCAACCACGACCTTTTGTTATTTCTTCTTCTCGTTACTTCTTCTTCTTCCTCTGTTTTTGTTCTTCCAGTCGTTTCTTTTTCAGTTCTTCCTCTGTTTTTTGTCTTCTTCCTCTTGTTTTTTCTTCTTCCTCTGTTTTTCTTCTTCTTTCTCTGGTTCCCTCCGTCTTCCACCGTTTGCCACTATTTTTCCTCTGTTTTTTCTGTTCTGTTACTTCTTCTTCCTGTGTTTCTGTTTTTGTTTCTCTGTTTTGTTCCTCCGTTTTATTTTCCCCTCCTTTATTTTATTACTAAGAAGAATGGCATCTTCATCTAAAACACTAACAACATCTTCATATGATTACCCCTATATTTTTTAGTATTTTATTTTGCTATTTTTTATGTATTTTTGTCTAGTGTTTGTATTTTAAGACGTCTGGCACACCGTGTTTCTGCTATCGCGTGCTATAGTGCCGCTATTGACAACAAAGCTGACAACATAGCTCTCTTTTGGTATTCTCCATCTAGTTTACCTTCCTTACCAGTAGATCTTTTGCACATTGGACTTGTACTTATAGACAACAACTAAAACCTTTTCCCATTAAGCTGGGTCAGTTACATGGATCAGTCACTATTATAATGTGTTGTCATGAATCATATTTAAAGATAGTCCATTTAACTTTCTCTATTATTGATTTGACTTGTAGTTTTTCTTGGTCTCTTTACTTCTAACCCAGTCTATCTTCCATTCTGCCTACTGCCTCTATGGATCTCTTTACACATGCCCAACCCACCTAAGATGGGATTCTACCATTATTTATACAATTGGAGCTATCCCCAATTTCTAGTTTTTTCTAATGATATCATTCTTTTGTCTTGTATGACTATTCTCTATTGTAGCATTCTCCGTTGATGGCCTTTAACTACCCAACATTTAGTTCCATACAACATTGCGGGTACTTTTCTTTTTATGACAAGTTAAACTTGAATATTTATTTATTTTATCCATCTTTCTTGGATCCTCTCTTATGGAAATCACCCCGCTTTATCTCCTCATCATTTTACATGATAGACCTAAGGTACTTAAACAATGGCATGAGATTTTGGTATGCTATGCTCTCCAAATTTCACCATCAAGTTATTATTTGTGTTTTACTCAAACTTTTGGTATGTTATACACACGCCACCTTCATAACCAACATATTATTAGTGGTGCATTTTATTCCCAATGACGATGATGGTGACTCTTCTCCCACATATGGATCGTATTATGTGCCTTTTATTTCCATCAACGATCAATCCGGTAGTGACTCTTTTCCCATAGATGAATCATTAATGGTGCTTTCTCTTCTCGTCAATGATCATCTTGATGGTGAGTTATGCTGGTTATGACTCACACTAGCCCAACAATTGTCAATCTTAGTTTCAAGTTTTGTGAGAAAATGTTTTGATGTAACATGCTTAAAGCATAGTAAGCTTTAGCTTGAGGGGGAGTATTAAAATTTAGTGTATGTTTTGATTGTTACTTGATTGTGCAACATATAGTCCTAGGCAATACAACTTCCTAGGCATTGAATGTAATTATTGCTGCATCATTACAAATAGAAGGTGTGTGATCCCATTAGACACTTAGAAATTACTCATATTTTCCAGATACAAAATGCTAACCTAGGTAGTTAATCCCAGTGTTTCCCGGCGAGATCCCGCTGTCCCGGTGCAGTACAGTGCCTAGCCGCGATGGCGTGTCCGCGACAGCGTGAAACAAGATCCCGACGAGATTTGGCCAAGATCCTGCTATCTCGACGTAGTTAATCCCAACGTTTCTCAGCGAGATCTGGCTATTATTTCTTCCTTCTTTGTTTTGTTGTTTCTACTTTCACCTAAAAAGAAGTAGAATATACTAATGAAGATGACGCTTATCTTTGATTCCTATGCTAGAACATGCATTTGAGTTTTAATATTTAGCGATTTTATTACTGTGTTAAAGACTTCAATATGCATCATCTTTATTTCCTTGACTTATGTTGGCATTTCAATGTATATTTTGACTAAGAGTAAGACTTGTAAATTCTTATTACTAATTATGAATGTTTCAGAGTTTTAGTTATTTGTTAATTTTGTATTAAATATAGATTTATATAATATTACTCATGTAATTTGTTAAAAAAAATAGCAATTATCCCGCCTATCCTGGAAAGCGCTATCCTGCTATCCCATTTTGGGGTTGGCCGCGACGCACCGCTATCTGTGATTAACTACCTAGATGCTAACCCTCTGTCAATTTGTCAAGTAAACCCTTATTGCAGTCCCCGAAAGAGAATGTCATTTTAGATCCACGTCCTTCACCTTTTCTCACTATTTTCCTCTCTTCATCTTTTGTTGCCCACTGGGTACAGTATTCATAAAATAGTCAAAACATCCAAGACAAGTACTAAGTTTAAATATTTCCTATAATAGTCCAACATCTAATTAAAGCAAATCAACAATGAGCTAGGCTAAGAGGTAGATAAGAATACACCATATATATATATATATATATTGGAGGAGGAGGGCTTAAATTAAAAATTACATTTTCTTTCGGAGACCAAAATGAGGGTCTACTTGACAAATTGACAGAATGTTAACGTTTTGGACTTAACTAATTAACGGAAGTAACTTTTAGGGAGTTTTAATAATTTTAATTAATCCGGGGACTAGCTTGACAATGCATAACACTTTGAAGGATCAAAATGAAGGTTTACTCGTTATACTTATAGGGAAGTCTTCTATATTAACTTCTTGTGTTCTCACACTAGTCACGAGTCATGTCTCATAAATATCTCCATTGCACAAACTCTTTTCTTTAACCTTTTACAACACCTTTCTATATACTCTCTATCATATGCCCTTTGCAAATCAATAAAGACTGTGTAGGCCTTTTTGATTTCCCCATTATCACAGCACTAGTCTCAGAAGCAAGTATATAGATTCCTTGATTTAATCTGTTAGGACCCATAAGGGGAAGGAATGGTCTGGGCAATTGGGCCATCGACTGTCCGATGGACAATATGTAATCTTTACACTACTGGATTCGAGTATGAGTGTTGGCAAAATTGGTGCATGTATTATTTATTATTAAATATTTTTCAACCTTTTTAGGGCAGAATAGTTTCAGTTGGGTTACATTACTTATTTTGTAATAAAAAATTTTGTTCCTGATCAGGTTGAAAGCAATGCTCGCTTTGTAAGGTGGTCTGATGGCAGTATTCAGTTATTAATTGGGAGTGAAGTTCTTGACATATCAGTGCAGGATGCCCAGCATGATCAAGCACATCTTTTCCTTAGACATGGAAAGGTGAATTTCATTATTCTCTTAGCATTCTTGTGAAATTACTGTTTCCCCTGAATGGACTATGTGTACTTCATTACAGGGAATCCTGCAATCACAAGGAAGGTTATTGCAGAAAATGAAGTTTATGCCATCTTCCTTGTCATCGAATTCTCACCGGTTGTTGACTGCTATTGTTGACTCAAGGCATAGGAAGTCTTTTAAGGTTAAAAACTGCATTACAGACATTGATCCTGAGAGGGAAAAAGAGGAAAAAGAAAAGGTATAATCATTCATACAAATTAGTCACATACTTATATTGTGTCTCAAATACAATAATCCAATTTCTGTATAATTTTCAGGCTGAAAGTCAGACTATCAGGGCTAATGTACTTCTTAACCGTAAGCGTGAAAAGGTGAATCGGAAATATACTCCAACTGAGAGGAGACGTCAACTTTCTCCTGGGTTTTTAGAGGATGCTTTGGATGAGGTATAAATTTAGGCTGGAGACATTGTTGTCTTTTAGACGGTTATGTATTTGCTGCAATATTATCTGATCATATCTGCCTACTTAAATTGTGTCACTTTGATTATTATTTATCGATGCTCCCTTTCTTCAGGATGACGAAGCAGATTATTATGATTCTCGTCGTTCAACGCGGCACTTTGAGGAGGATTTGGAAGCAGAAGTCCGAGCAGAGAAACGAATTATGAATGCTAAGAAGGTATTATTATTTTATTATTCAGTCTCTAGGAATTTGAATATTTTGTTGATTATGTTTG
Organism: Cicer bijugum; assembly: GCA_037974875.1. Classification (NCBI taxonomy): domain Eukaryota; kingdom Viridiplantae; phylum Streptophyta; class Magnoliopsida; order Fabales; family Fabaceae; genus Cicer; species Cicer bijugum. The sequence continues at coordinate 2,592,384 of JBBPBT010000670.1, forward strand.
CATTAACATCAATGAGGGTTATTATCTGGAATTCTAGTCACAGGGACCAAAGGACATCCCTCGTAAGTCATCCTTTCCACCTGCCAAATCCTCCAGGGACCCAGTGGGTTACCCTGATGATGAGAGAGAGGAATCTGAGTATGAAACCGATGATGAGGAGGAAGAAAGGCCTCTATCACGTAAGAGGGATGAGGACACTGAGCCAGAGTACGAGGACGAGGAAGAGAATGACTATGAAGAAACGACACAAGCTAATGACGCTTCGGATGAGGATGAAGAAGAGGTACTGAGTATATCTTATTATAAAATAGTTGTCTTTAACTTTGGACTGCATGTAGTTATTACTATGCACCATTGCCCTTAATAGGTATAAGGCAACTTGTCCAAAATTAGCTCACAATATTTTCTAGTTTTTCCCTAGTTATCACATTCCACTTTCTTTATTGTTTCATAAAAACTGATTTTATTTTTGGTTAATTGACTATTTTTGTATGTATGGGGAGGGAGGGTAAAACACTTATGATTATCATGAGAGTTAGAATGTGTAAAACTTTTTGCATCAAAGTGTTGCAATGGGAGCTAAAGATTTTGTATATATATTTGGATCCTTATGTGCCTTGATTCATGCGGGAACTTTAGAAAAGTAGTGGGTAACCATGGGTTTTGGTCTGGGTTAGGGAAAATTCAGATCCAAACCAATCTAATCGAATTGGTTTGGACTTAAAAAGATGGATGACTAACCTGTGAACCAACTCAATCACACTCGGGGTTAATTTGAGTTGGGTGATCATGTTTAATAAGTTTAAGAGAGTATGATGAGAAACCAGTCCTTTGAGATAGCTTGCTATAATATCAAGATAGTGTAAGATATTTTTCCAATTTAATAACAATAGGAATGTATGATATCTCAACTATTGATGAGAAAATCAGCCATTGATATATTAACACATCCATGATTTGTTAAGCACGTGTACCTATTATCTATTGTTGATTTATTCATCTGTTGTTGAGATTACTTTGTCCTCCAAAAGTGAATAGTTCACTTAGCGAAATGCCTTTATGTTCATGTTATTCATATGGTAATATTCATGCGGGAGTGTTCTTATATAGTAATAGGAATTGAAGAGCTGAGAGAGGGGACGTCTTTCATCTTGTTTAATTTTAGGTGGAGTGACAGCGGAGTATGGAACCATATTTATCCATGAACACTAGGCAGAGTTGAGACTCTATTTGATAACAGAATAATACTCGTGGCATTTTCATTTTGTTCATTTGGGTTTTCTACTGAGTTCCTCATTAAACTTTGTTTCTGTTAGGTTGCCACCTGCGGTATGCACTAATTTACTAACTTATAAATAAGTAGTCAATTAACGTTGCATAATTGATTGTTGTGGTTTCAATACTATTTGGATATTTACTTGCAGGAACCAAAGCAAAAGGGTAAGGATTTAAAACGTAATGTCAAACGGAAGGGACTTGAATCTGATGAAGACTCTCCTTCTCCTCCAAGGAAACCAACAGCACATCGGCGAATGGCAGTTGTGTATGACAGTGATGACGAATAAATTTTGGTAAGTCAGATTTTCATTCTGTACAGCCTTAACCTTGAATATAATGCATGATTATGATTTTGTGTCCTTGCCATGAGATAATGAACCATATGTTTTTGTTGGCATTTTCTTTTTTGCACTTTTGTCATCTTATGCTATTTGACTCTGCTCCCAATTTTCTTCACATTTTTGTTATCGGTTTCCAAGGTCTAATTTGTTATTTTTCGAATACTATTGAAGAGTACGTGCCACCATATGTTTATGTTGTGTGGTTTCTTTGACTGCTTGAACCGTAGGATTTTTGGGTATGAAATTTGCTATGCTTTTCTAGTTAAGTCATTCTCACTTTGTTTCGTATTTTCTCTTCTATAATTTAGGATCTTGCAATTGGAATTGGTAAGAACAATGCTCTCCGGTGCATCAAAAGTTGAGATGTCTCATTTGTCTTTCTCCTCCTCTATTTTCCCTGCTTATACAAACTTCAAATTTAAGGTTTAATCCTTGCACATATCGAAGAGCCAGGCGAAGTATTTCGTCTTAGGTCTCTGTTTTTCACTGTATTGCTAATGTTAATTAGAATAACAGTGTACATATTTTTGTTTTCTGTATTTTTTTCCCGAAAGTTTTACTCCAAGGGTTGGTAAGGTGGAACCAATGCTAGAGCTGGGGAATTTTTTAGTTCTCCCCTTGCAATAATTTACAATAAATTATACCATTACTTTGCAACATTATATGGTAACATCTAGTTTGTTTTATAGACAAAGAATTGGTTTGAAAAATCTTTGGGGGCTTGTTTGATTGTTTTCTCAACGTATAGTTTCTAAAAACTATTATCTGTTATAATTTTTTAGTTTTGTAAACAAAAACAAGTTACTGTTTTATATAACTGTTTTACAAAATATGTCAATCGGAATGTTTCAGTTTTAATTTTTTTTTTATTTCTGACATGCATTCTGAAAAGGAAAAAAATACATTTACTTATAGTTTTAATATCAAAGAACAGAAAATTATATTATTTTCCTAAAAAAAATATAATTTACTTTTGATAAAATTATCGTTAGTCTTTGAACATAATTTATTTTTTTAAAGAACAACTTTTGTTTTGTCGTGAGTTGCTCTTTTATATTTGAACATAGTTTATGTTTTTAAAGAATAACCTTTATTTTTTGTCATGAGTTAGTCTTTTATATATTTGATCATTGTCTCGGATGAACTTCAATTTTAATCTGTTTTTGCCGATGAATTTCACTCTTAATTGATTTAGTTTTTTAAAACAACTTTAATTCTTTATTTTTTGTCATATTACGATTTTTGATTTAAGTCATTGATAAAAGAGAAATGGAGAATCATAAATTGAATAATATTGATGAATAAGAGAGTTGAATTAGTTATATAGATTTATATAATTAATTAGATAAACAACTAATAGCTAGTATAACAACCTAGTCATTTAACTAAAATATCTAATATTTCTCTCAAAATATCTAATATTTCCCTCAAGTTAAAGTGTTTATTACATTTTAAGTTTGAAAAATGTCAAGAAAGAAATGTTAGAAAAAGACATTGGCTAAAAAGAGTTTGAAATGTTAAAAATTTATCGGCGAAAAAATATATTTCGTCTAACTGTCCATGATCTTGATGAATAAAATTTAAATGGCAATGAAATTATTTGAAGAAGAATATCACAATATTTTTTTCTTGAAAGAATTCTTTTTTGTTTGAGACAAGAAAGTTTTGGATGCAGTCTTGCCTTTTTGCTTTTATTGTTTTTTTTATCAGGATTTTTATCCTTGATCGCCGTGTTCTCCCGAAATCTTTGTAAAGACAATTTTTTTTTTCTCGAATCCTTGATCGTCGTGTTCACCAGGATTTTTATTAAAAAGATAATTTATTTGTACCGGTTTTGTTTATCGGGTGCTTTTTCTTACATTCTAGTTAGGCTATTTTTTTGTTGCTAAAATTTTAACATTATCAATTGACATTATAAATTTTGAATCATCCACCATTTGTTGTAATTGAAGAAGAGAAACCGTTGGTGGCAACATATAGTTTTTTTTTCTTCTTATTTTTCAAGAAAATATGTTCAATGCTACATACAAATTGTTCAATCTTGGAAATTGTGAACAATGATGTATTGTTGATAATTTCAATTCTTGCACTTTTAGTATTGCATCCATGGAGTGAATTTATTGTACTATTATGCGTGGTTATAAGTCTATCCCATTATGTGATGGAAGTCTTTTACCATCGAAGAGTGATTGGAAAATCTTTTTTGCCAATTATTTTTAAAATTTTGCTGTGGATCTCATTATCTTATACAACTTAATAAGAACATGTTAAATTTTTTATCTAAGTTATTAAGACAATTTTATGTTTAATTTTGATACTCAAACATCATACACCAATAATTTCTAGTATTAAAATATCGTTGGTGTAAAATTGATTTTACATTTTTAAATCTTAAGGTAGTTTTCCTATTAGAAGGCATGAATTAGATATTAAATGCACAAATGACATATCATGGACGTCACGCATTTTGGTGTCTTGTACTGCAAGCCAATACAATTTTTTGAACATGGAACTTGCATCGCATTGCGAAGCTTAAAGACACAATGCTAAGTAATGTTTTCTAAACCAATACATCATTTGATTTTTCATCATTTTCTCCTCTCTCACTATTTCAGTTTCAAAGCTTATAACGATGAATCCTTGTTAGTTCATACCTTTCTTGTCTAAAGTGTAATTCTCAAGGGAGTTAGAAAGAAATCACCATTTAAGAGGAATCCATTTCTATGATTTATAAAACACTAATCCATTTTGATTTTTGATTCTTATAACAGAAGTATTAATGGTTCTACTTTAGTGTTAAAGTGTGGCTTGAGTATAGGTAATCTTGTTTTATACCCTTAAATACATTTTCTATCATTTTGACCTTTGTTATTGACCTTACTGTGGTTTTTAGATCATATATCAAGTTTTACATATTCATTAAATTTGATTATTATAACCTCGAAAAACTAATTTATTCATCCACAATTTGATTGTTGTAACCTTGCATAAACTGGCTGTACCTGCTAATTATACATTATATATATATATATATATATATATTATATCTTTATAGATTTTCTATAGCACAATTTCACAATTTTTTTTTTAACACACATGCCTATTAATCAATGAACGACCAAATCACAATTTTGTTGTATTATAGTTCTTAAAAATATATCATTTGTCATTAGCCACATAAAATTTAAGAGTAATATTAAATGACAATTTCATCAACAATATAAAATCATAGTCACATGACAATACGATCGATACAAATGATATCTTCAAATATAAATTAAATTATGATCAACATAATTACAATTCAACATTAATCAAAGGAAGACAACATCGTTGCACAATGAGGATTTAACGGGAGATTTCAACAGGATGAATATTGTTGCACAAATTAGAGAGACAAAAAAAAAAAAAAACAGCAGTGGAATTGACATATTCAAATTAGAAAGAAAAAAAAATAACGTAGTGATAAAGTTGCAGAAAAATTGATAAAACAGTAAAAGACATACTATATACAATCAAACTCATTCAACAACAAAATTTGAAGTAAAAAACCTCAAGAGCATTAAGATAGCTATGTTTCAAATTTTAAATAAATAACTAAATAACATTTTTAATATGCATTGCATACCTAACAATTGAATTGTAACAAAGTTAAAAATATGAACTTACATGAGTTTTGTTTGCTAAAGTTTGATTTAATGCCGTAAAAGTAGAAGTTGATGCAAATATATGTTAAGTTGATCCAATGTCACAAAAATATTGGTGAGATGATTTGTAATTTATTAAATCGACAAGTTATATGGTGAAATGACAATCAAATCAAAACTTTTGAATAAATTCTTATTAGTGTAAACAACAATAACCTCCTTCAAAAATATCATTTCTTCATCTTACCCAGCTCATTCAACAACATTACTTGCAAAAATAAATTATAAATCATCCAAAAAAAACATCGAAATAATTTACAATAAATTAAAATAAAAAAAGCGCATTACCCACAAAGTCTTTTTGTTTCAAAAAAAATATGGATGACTTGCTAAGTCAAAAATCTAGAAGTACGTTGTAACACCCCAATTTTTAAAAGTGTGAGTGCATTTTTTTTAAAAACAACTTAATAAAATAAAACGTTACAACACAAAACAACAAAAGTCATAAATAATTACATCATATATACAATCAATCTAAGATAGTTTTTGGGACAATAATTCAAAGTATACAAATAGAAAATATACACCAGAGATATGAGAACTATCAGACATTGCTCATACCTCTGGGATATTCTCGACAAACATATGTACAAATGTATTGCTCAAAGAATGCTATTCCCTCATGGTCAAAAAAAAAAAAATGGAACACGGACCATCAAAAAGTGAACTATAAAGGTATGTCATAGATACAATCATCCAAAAAAAAAAAAAGTACAACCACCAAAAGAAAAAAAACCAAGGTCCTATACAGCATAAAACTAATTTGATTATCTATTAACATTTATAATAACAAGGGTGACCTCCACACACTGCACAAGTTCCTTTTGACGCAATATCCCTCCTCAAAGTAACTTCCTCCTCATCAGCCATAGATGGATCAGTCTCCTTAGAGGCCAGGTCGACCCACGAGATAGGTGGCTTCGGCAGTGCTGAAATCTCAAAACAATTCACTACCTTAACTCTCTTACTTGTCCTCGCCACTGTTCTTGTATATGTAGCCCTACTTGAGATGGGGTCCTATACTTAAGCAGTCGGTGAGTACCGGTCAAGGAAGTCTAACGACATTTTCGTCGTCAGGGTAACAGTAGGTAGGACGAACTTAGGTATCATCTGAGGGCAAAACCCAATTTTCACAATAATGTAAATGGTCACCAATTGAAATTAACAATTAACATTTAACAATTATGACATGAAGACAAAAAATAAATACTTAGCAGTTATGACATGATACCAAACAATAACAGAACATGTATATACATATAACATATCATAACAAACATGACTCGTGTGCCAAGCACACTAATGCAATGCTTATATGCCAATGCACATGATTCAGGAATTCCCAAACTCTTCTGAGGGGCGTAAATCATAAATGTACCACCTATCACATATCAATACTAATTATCGAGGTGCCACCTATCACATATCAACACGATTTACCAGAGTGTTGTCTATCACAGACCTACACGACTAAAAATCCTCATAAGAATAAGGTGGAACAATCAACTCATGAAACTATTATGTGGCCTATCACAGTAACCACTAACTATGAAATGCATGAGCATACTCTGATATTTTCTCAACATTTTTTTTACGTCAATGTAGCTATTAAAATACTATCCTTTTAATACTCATTACACACTAGTATATTTTCATACTTTTGACAAAGGATACACAACAAGAAAACATAGATTTTGTGAGGGCTTTTAGCCCTCACAATGGGGAAAAAACAGCCACAAAGTAGGCATTTGTGATGGCTTTAGGTAGCCACAAATAAGGTGGTCACAAACCTTTGTGGCGGCCAAAACGGCCACAAAGTGTGAAAATTTCGTTGTCTTTTGTGAGGGAATAGGCCGCCACAAATGCCTCACTTTGTGAGGGCTTAGACCACCAGAAAGGATAAACTGATTTTAAAAAGTTAAGCTTTTGCGGGGCCCAGGCCGCTACAAATGCTTCCATTTGTAAGGGTTTAGGCCGTCACAAAGGATGTTCCAAATTAAAAAATAAATATTTTGTGAGGACTTAGGCCGCCACAAAATATTAACTTTATTAAAAAATTATTTTATTAAATTCGAATTAATAATAAAAAATAATATTATATATAATAAATTAATATGAATATAAATTTACAATTTAAATTAAAATTACACTATTATAATTAAATTAAAATTTAAATTAAATTAAAAATATAATATTTAAATTTAATATGCTATATATAATAAACTAATATCAACATAAATTAAAATAATATTACAATTTAATTATCACTTAAATTAAATTTAAAATATAATATTTAAATTATAATTATAATTAAAGATTAATTTAAATTAAAATTAAATAAATTTAAAAATTAAAATAACTATTATATATAAAAATATAATATTAATAATAATTAAAGTAATTACTGCCAAATAAAACATTCCAAAATTAAACACAATAATTAACTAGCATCGTAATAACTTTGTGGCAAACCAAGTGTAACAGGTGTTGCGTCTAGCATCATTTTAGTCATCAAATCCAAAGCTAAATCAGGAACATGAAATTGAAACTTTAGACCTAATAGTCTAATACACATTGATAACATTGAGTTTGGAGATCCTTCAAACAACGGTTTATTTGTCTCTTTCAAAAGACCATAAAATCTCTGATCGAGCTTCTTCATTCGAAGTCCATCAGTATCGTCATATTGATCTTCATTGAATGACAAATTAACCCCCAACAACATCTGAAATCATATCATTCATCACCTCAAAGTGTTGATAATTATAATAATCTATACCCTATATATATATATATATATGTTTTATATATTAGTTGCTTTATTTTTCAAAAGTATTATATATAAACTTTGACATACTTTATATGTCAATTAGGGGAGTATTTGCAAACAATATAATAAATTATTATCAAGATTATAATTATATAAACCGAAATAAAATTTAAAATGATGTTTAATAAATTTTTTTATAAAATAATTAACTCCTTATATATAAATAAAAATAGAGACTGTTAAAATATATAAATTTTTTGTACTAAATCAACTACAACTCTTTTTAATAACTAACAAAAAATATTAATATTATCAATTTTAATAATGTTTTTAAAAAAATAGATATATTAAAATCAAAAAGTTTTACATGTGTTTCAAACTTTTATTTATCATATATTATGTAAACAACATAATTTCTATTTTTTTTTTTATAAATAAATATATAATAACACACATTTTACTAATCTATATTTTAAAAATAATATAAATATATTTATAATATCACATATATATTTACTAATCTAAATTTAAAATGTATAAAATACTAACTTGATGTCGGGTAGTGTCTGACTTGAAGCTTTCACGGAGCTTAAAACTCTTCGAAGTAATTAACACAATATCACCACTGTCAAAATAAAAATTCAATAATATTAATTACATAAATAACTTCAAATAAAAAATAAAAATAAAAAACTAAATATATAATATAATATAAACTTACCAAAATTTAAACAAGTTTGGAGGAATAATTTTTGTAGAGAGAAGGTGGAGAGAAAATTTAGAAAGAAGGTTTAGAGAGAAGATTGAAGTGAAAAATGATATGAGGAGTGAAGTGATATTTATAGAATATGATTGATACTTTGTGGCGGCCTAGCCGGCCACAAATGGCTGCATCACTTTGGGATTTTGTGGCGGCCTTTGCAGCCACAAAAGGTAATAGATCAGACGTTTGTGGCGGCTTGGGCGGCCACAAACGGCTTGCCTTTGTGGCAGCCTTTACCCTCACAAATGGTTGATTTTGTGGCTGCAAAACCCCTCACAAAAATCTTAAAAATTTAGGTGGATTTTGTGGCTGCCTAAGCTCTCACAAAATCACAACGTCGTGATTTTGTGAGGGCTTAGGCAGTCACAAAATCCACTTAAATTTTTAAGCTTTTATGAGGGCTTTTTCAGCCACAAATAAAAGACCAATTTCAATTTTTGTATTTGTGAGGGCTTTTTTTGGCCACAAAATATTTGTAAACTTGGCCTCAAATGAAGGGATTTCTTGTAGTGATACTCAAAATATATTCTCATCAATAAAATTCATAAAATGTAGCAACCCAAATTATCAATCATGAATGCATAATCACATCAATATTAATCATCACATATTCATACATCAATCACATATATATGGTCCCTATGTGCAAAAGTAAAAATTGAAAGGAGCCCTTACATCAATTATAGGTTTTTCAACAACTATTGCTACCACAATCAAACACAACGAAAATCTCATTCGTGTCAATACCTTCAATCGGATAGTGTTTAACTTAGTCAAATTAGTCTTGAGACTTTAGCTACCTTACAACCATTTTCTTACCCCTAACCTCCTTAGAGTATATTTCACTAATAGAGTTTACAACGAGTAAGGACTAATAGTATTATTATTCACAATACTCACTTTCAAGATATAAAATGTATTTTTAGAAATCAACATCCTACAATTTTTTAAAAAATTCACTAACAATCATTTGAAATGTCTTAGACTATTTTTCTCAAATTTTTTCACACAACCGCAAATTTTCTCAAATTTGCCATAACTCATTTATTTTTTTTTTGGTTTCAAATAACTACAAATTTGATCTACTATATTTTTAAAGACTAAAAGTTCAATCAAAATATTTAGCTCATAACAACGTAACCACACAAAATAATATCAATAAATATTTTTCTAGTTTCAAAGTTCTAACTATTTGAAATAGAGTCATTCCTTTCAAAATACATTTTATATATATATAATCAACAAAATTTGAATTTGAATTCCTGAAAATTGAAATATTTAAAAAAAATGAAATTCAAATTCAAGAATTTAACCTTTACTTAATAAACTTGTAACTTTAATTAAAATTATTAAAACTTTTCTAAAAATTGAAAGTATACATATAAAAACTTGAAACCACAAATCACTAATTTTTCTTAAAACACATGTGGAAAGATTTGATAACCACATGTATATATTCTTGATCATCAATCATAACAACTATTTTTGGAAAGACATAAACTAAGAAAAATCATTTTTCTTTAATCACCACAACAACATTAATATTTTAGAGTTTTATCCTTCGCTTACTCGGAGTTAACAGTCTTGATTCCTTTTCAAGACTCAAGAAGCTAACTACATAAATATAAGGATTCATAACAATTTGTTCACAAAAATTTATCCAACCACATCATAATTTCAAAATTAAATATTTTTCACATAAATTCTTTTTTTTTTTTACAACCAAGTGATACATTATTTATTTAAAAACAAATAAAAACGAATATTTTCTAATTCACACATTTGCATACACGAAAATTGAAATATTTTTATCCTTTAAGTTATATCACTGAACACTTAGTGCACCAAAAATTTGAATTAATAAAATACTCTAAACTTCTTTAAAGTCATTCTAAGAGTAATTAAAAGAGCCACATTTTATACTCTAAATATTTTAATTTCAATCTAACTTTTTTCTCAAACTCTTTAGCTTAGATAAAATTTGAAGTTTTTCAAAACTCTTAACAATTCTAAATTATTTTGTAAAACTTCAACTTCAATTGAAACTCATTTATTTGAAAATAATTCATTACATAACTCAACCAGATCAAAAATCAATTTCTTTTCAATCATTACAAACAACATTAACATCTAGGATGATTTTTTTTCAAAACACCAATATCAACAACAACAACAACACAAACACATGTGCATTTATTAGTAACATGTGACATCTTAAAATATATATATATATATATATATATATAAATATTTTAAATATATTACTAACTCTAACAAAATATATTTTTAGAACTAAATTCATAAATAAAAATTGGGCTAATAGATTAAGAAATTCAACACAAAAACACTAAAATTGCATATATTTGATTTTAGAAAATTTAGAGTCTTACATATGTCCCAAACAATAGTGGTTGGTTGTTGTGCTATAATTGACGATTAGTCTTGTGTGACTCCAAAAAATAAAAAATAAAATAGAAGCAACCTATAATAAATAAAACATAACATAATTAAAACTTAACATATGTAAAAACATAACCTAATTATGAAGTGACAAACTGAAATTAGACCTTTGATATTTTAAACATAGGTTGAAGGTTGTGACAGAGATTGAGTGGAAGGAAATGGGTCACTTCCAGCTGAGCTTCCATTTATATCTATTATGCATCAAATAAAATAGCGAATTAACTTCTCACAATTGTAACATTGCACCTTTTTCTTGTCAAAGTTCTTTGATCTTCTTTTTGATTTACCATTTACACTGTCCTCTTCTGATTATGATTCAGACTTGTCAACAGGTTTCTTGAATTTATTCTTTTTCCATTTCTTTTTCTGGTCTCCTTTCTTGTTGGCGTATGCTATCAATGCCTGATTCCCATAATTACTCCCACTCCTTTTATCCAGTCTTAACTCTCTTGCTTCTAAAGTGCCCTGCAACTCTTCAAGACTTAGTGTGGAAATGTCTTTGGATTCTTCAATCGCACATAACCCACCAAATTCATTTTCCATAAACCCACATAAATCACATCTCCAAAAATTCATAATAATTATTATGAACACATAAATCAGACTAATCGTAAATCACCACAACAACATTAATATATCAGAGTTCTCCCCACCGCTAACTCGGTGCCAACGATCTCGATTCCTTTTCGAGACTCAAAGAGCTAACTACATAAACATGAATATTTATAACAATTTGTTGACAATAAAACTAATACAAACAAAACAAAATTCCCAAAATTAAATATTTCTCACACACCAAACTTTTAAAACCAAATAATCACATACTCGGCTATTATTTACTTAAAACTAAATAAAATAAATATTGTCCAAATATATATTATTTACTTAAAACTAAATAAAATAAATATTGTCCAAATTTTACATTCACATACTCGACTATTAAAGCACCAAAATAACTGAGTTGATAAAATACTCTAAACTTTTTTTCTTTTTGAACTCAATCAAAGAGTAATTAAAAGAGTAACATTTTAAACTGTAATCATTTTTAATTTCGATCTATCTTTCTGCTCAAACTCTTTAACTTAGTTAAAATTTGAACTTTTTCACAACTTTAACAACTCTAAATTTTTCGTAAAATTTCAACTTCAGTTCAAACTCATTTATTTGAAAATAACTCATTATGTAACTCAAACACATCAAATTTAATCACTGCACATAAATCGCATCAGAAAAAATTCATAATATTGTTTATGAACATACAGTCCATACCCAACATTAATCACTACACAACACACCTCTAAACAAACTAAATCCAATTTCAACAAATTCACACATAAACTAATTAAATTCTTTTTTCACAAAATCACACATCAAATACATCAAATTTCTTTTCCACAAAATCACAAATAATGTCCTAAATGCATACTAAAAGTTTGGAAGGAGCCCTTACATTAACAATAGCTCTAACACGCGATTACGGTACCGTAATTAATTCCGGTAAAATTTAAGTTCGTGATGTCGCGTCGAAAACTAGCTCACTAACACCGCAGCATGGCAATGAACAACTTTATCTTGTGTCACTTCTCGAAACGAAGGTTAGATCTAAGAGAAAAGTGAAGGTTTTCGTGTTTTTGGATTTTGAAAACAAAGGAATTTGGAAACAGAGAAGGAGAAAGAAGAAACCAACTTGGCAATGCTGGAAACGCTTTCCTTTTCTTTCCTGATTCTCTTTCTTCCTTTCTTTCATATATATATATATATATTATTAAAACCAAACTACAAATATCTAAAAATATCTAGATATTTTATAAAATTACCATTTCACCCATCACTTCCTAAACCACTTTTTGTTAAAAATATCAATTCTTATCGCAACTCAGTTGACAGATATAATTTTAAGCAACCCGAGGTATTTTTAATAAAATTATCCGATATTAAATTCTGCGGTAACGTAAATAAATAAAACTATTGCTCGACGAATAATTTAACCGGGGATCCAAAAATATTTTTGGAATTAAATTCACAAAATACAAAAATACAATAATTTGGCTAAAAAGCCTCAGAGTTCAACACTAAAATACCCTAAAATTGCATAATTTATGATTTAAAAACTATGGGTCTTACAATATATAACCTTTGAAAATAATGACATAACTCAAATAAAAGGTACATGTATCATTGGTGAAAATAACTTTGCTTAAATTGAGGCTATTTTATAAGTGGAAGGTTTAAAATATAACTTTTTCGACATATGTCATCTATGAGATAATATCTTTTAATTTATATTCAAACTTCACTAGTGTGAGGTAAAATTAATATGCTCATGACATATTATTTTTTCTAGGTTTAGAAAAAATAACATTTATGTTTTATACTTAAATGAATTGTCATCCAATTCTTGTTTTCCAAAAAGCTGTTGAAGTCATTATTTTTCATTAAATCATTATTTTTCTCATGAAATCATTATTTTTCAAAGTTGTTGATGTGATAAATGGTTTTGACATTAAAAAGAGTTGGTCGTATAACTTTGAAAAATATTGCAAAATCATCCAAACTTGATCTAGTGAAAGATTTTCCAAAAAATAGTTTTGAAAATAATAAAATCTTTTAAAGCATGGGTGAAAGGAAAACAAGTATTAGAGGAAAAAGAAAAAAAATATAGACTTGTAATAATTGGTGATTATTCAAGATTCACTTGGATCCTATTTTCAAAGCATATGTATGAGAACATCCTCTCGTAATGTTGGTCCTTAAAAGAGAAACAAAAAAGTTTGTATTGTCTTTCTTTATCATTAATTTTATTTAAGAAGTTTGTGTTTCGTAATTAATTTATTTGTACTTTTTTTTTGCTTCTGTTTTGAAATATATATATATATATATATATATATATATATATATAT
>JBBPBT010000670.1:2607035-2708226 GCA_037974875.1 Cicer bijugum
TACTTTTGCTATCCTCTTTGTTTAATATCATCCTCTCTACATAAAAATTATTTTTATATGTTTAATATTAAAAAGGAAAACCGTTTTTCTTATTATCTTGTTTTCTTTTTATTTAAAAAAATTCATTTCCTTTCTCACACTAGTTTCTCGTAACATAAATTTTTTGTGTTATCTTCATTGTTTGATATGTGTAGTCTTTTTATCTTTTAATAATTTTATATTTTAGCTTACTTTTTCTTTCATGCTCTTAAGACTAAGATGTATGGTCAATATTTAGTAACTTATCTTACAATATTATTATTTCATTATATGAATATATATAATGAGAAGAGATATACTAATGTTTAAGAAGCCATTAAGTGTTGGGTACCAAAAGTATTTGTATCTCTTCATGAAAGATTACTTGTTAAATCTCTTGAATAAAAAGAGAGGAAGAAAAATGTTGTTAAGAAAAATCAAATGCTTTGGGGATGCATTTGTGAGCAAAATCATGAATAAGATTGTGAACTTGTTCAAGGGGAGCATACTAAAAGATCCTACTTAGAGAATGGTCGTGACGATGAAGAAAAATATCATTATGAAGATCATTGATCTTTGAAATTTGAGCTTGCTTAAACTCAAATCTTCTTTAAAAGAATCTCTATAATCCTCAATTGAAAATTTTAAAGAAAATAAAACCACAAATACTCTTACTATGATGATGAGTCATAAGTAAATTGGTATGAACATGTCTCACTCTCTCTATCCTAACCACCTCAAGCTATTATCAAGAGGATGATCATCTCTAGTGAATATTTAAGAGAATAAACATATCCAACATTTGGAAAATACTACAAATGTTGAATATCCATTCATATCCATTAGCAAGTGTCCTCCAAGTAAAATGAATGAGAATTGGGAGAGACCAAAATTCTTTTGGATGATTCTCAGATCATTAATCCTCTAATGAGGAAAGTCACTAAAGGAGGTATACTCAATCTCAATTCTTATGGTGTTTACGTAGTGTTAATCTTATGATGCAATAATATTATGTGATTGATTGGATGATTTTAAAGTCAAGAATACATGCCAAAAATTTTGATGCAATTATATAAATTTGAAGATAAATGTATTGCATCACTTTTTATCATGACTCAAATCTATGTATAATGAAATCAATTTGAAGAATCTCTAATGTTGTCATTCTTATATTGTTATTCAACGCATAAACAAGCACACATTTTTTTTAATATAGCATGATGTTTTATTTACATGATAAGAATGCATTTCAAAAGAATAGATGTTCTTTAATGTTTTGAAAAAAAAAAACAATTTTGTTAAGCATAATTTATTGCATGATATTGCAAAATAATTCATGATTTAATATATCATATTATCTTTGCATAAGAATGAATTATAGTGAACTCTTTATGACATATCCTATTTCTATTAGTCTTATGCATGTGCATTTATCTCAATATAAATTTTAGATGAATCCAACATGACATGCATATCTTTGTTAACATATACTTTGTTTGATGCCTAAGAATGAAAATATTATTTGGCTTTTCAAAAAAATTGAAATTCTAACATGTATTATATATCAAATATCCTTCTTTAACATGTTTTAAATGGATATCCTAATTTAGGATTTATATTTTTGAAAGAAACACAATAAGAGGACATTTGATTGGCATTTATGATTATAATTGGTGATAATTGTCTATTAATATCAAATCTGGTTCAAGAAGTTTGAAGTCTTCATATTATGTTCTTAAACTTAGATTTGACTCATTCTTAAGCATTCAAATGTGCTTGAAATATTGTTAGATGATTATCTCATTACACTTATATGTTATGAACTCAAAAATAGAGATGTGAGCATCATGATGCATATTATTATGTATTTTTGCATAAAATGAGCATGGTCATGTTCTAAAGGAAAATGCGGTTAAAACTCAAGGGAGTTTTATATATTTGAAAATGTGTTTAAAACTCATGGAGAGTTTTATATATTTTAAAAAAAAAAGTTTAGATTCTCTAAAATCCAGAATTTCAAATTATTAGAGGATATCTATCTCATAAAACTCGGGGGGAGTTTTATATATTTGAAAATATTATTTTCCTTGAAACATTCATTGAATTTGAGATCAAATCACATTCTGTAAAATTTCCGAGAGTATAGAGTCAATTACTTAAAATTTAAATGTGCTGAAATAGGTGCATTATTTTTTAATATAATTTAAGTATATTATTTTAGTTATCATTGTCTATATCTTGATTGCAATGTTGATTGAAATAATAAATGGTGTTCTTACATACTATGTGATTTATTGTTAAATGCATATTTGATATGAGAATGAACCTCTTAACTACATGATATTTATGTGATCTGTTCCTATTCTAGTTTCTTATAATTATCTTTCACATCCTCAAACCTTTTTGATAGATGTAAAAAGGGGGAGAGAATTTAGAAGAAAACTATAGGATGTAAATGATTAATGAAGAATGTAAACAAATTAAAACTCTTGCATATGTTTAAGGGGAGGTTAATTGCATATCTATGAACATTCTTTCATTTGTTATTTTATCCATCAAGAAAGCTAATGATTTGTTCTAAAGGTTTGTCATCATCAAAAAATGGGAGATTGTCGAAGTAAAAACCTTTACGATATAAGTTTTAATGACAACAAACCCTATGAAATAAATGTTAAGTTTTTTAAATGGTGATCTACTAATGTTTGGATTTGTGTTTTTGTTAAAAGAACAGAAGTGGTCAAACTTGAAGCCACTCACATAAACAAAGTGCATTGAATCAAGTCAACAATGAAAGAATTGAGGAGGCTAATTCATAAATATCAATATGATGATCCTCAAGTCGAGCATGATTATCGCAATATGTTGTATCTCAATCACACATAAAACCTCTTGGAAGAAGTCAAGAAAAACTACGGTCAAGATGTGTCTATATGAAAATTAGAGGATGGAGAATCTATATTAGAGGATGAAGAATCTAGATATGAGGATGAATAATCTATATTAGAGGATGATTAATATAGATATGAGGAAGAAGAATGGAAATCTGAGGATGAAGAATCCAGATCAAAGGATGATCATCCATGAACATCCTTGAAAACAGGTTCTCATCATCTTGATACAATGGAGAAAAATTGACTTAATCCAAAATGTTCTATGAATTGGAGGATAGACACTTAGAGGATGAATTTACGTCATAAATTAACAGAAGATGAATCTTTGTTAGAAGACAAGCGATGCTAAAGTATAAGGATGTTTTTCTGACCTCTATGTTAGAGGATAAGCAAAACAGAAAAGAGGATGAACGTACAATAGAGGATGAACAAAGCAGAACAGAGGATGAACTCATGTAACCTATTCATCCTTGCACGTGAAAAAATTCAAAAGTACCATAGTAAGAAAAAGTGTTGGAAAACAAGACTCTATAGTTCTTTGAAAATGAAAAAGTCAAAAGTACAAGTCATGTCCTAATTTATGGAAGCTCTATCCTCCTATCAGAGGTTGAACAATAAGAGGATAATATTATGATCTTATTCATCTTTTTACATAAGGAATAGTCAAAAAGGAAAAGGCTGCAAAAAGGAAAAATACAGCTCATGTCCAAACTTTTAGGAAGATTAAACCTCCTATCCGAGGATGGATTGCAAATTTATCCTCCTAAGCTCATGTATTACAAGGACAACGGAATGACACTTTGGTAAATCATGGACATTTAATCAAGTCTCCAACGGTCACTTAATACTTTTCCTCATGTATGAAGTTTTAACCTCTATGTAAGAGGATAAACAATAATAAAAGAAAGAATGAATCTACGTCAAAGGATAAACAATCATGAAGAAATGATAAATCCCCGTTAGAGGATAAACAATGCAGAAGAGAGGATGAACTTTTGTTATCTATTCGTCCTCACGCATGGGAAAAAGAGTAAAAGTACCAAAATACAAAAAGTGTTGTCTTTGACTTATGAGGCACAATATTATAGGTGTTGGAAAAACAAAAACCCTAAAAGGTCAAGTCACATCAAAATTAATGAAAGCCTCACCCTCATACAAACCAGATCTGAGGATGGACCACCGTAGTCTTCCTCTCAACATACTTAAACGAGGATAAAGGTTAAATGGCAATTTTGCAAATAAAGACAAGTCCAAGGAAACTTAACAAAGTCTCCAACAGCTATATTTTGCTAACCCTCATATTTGAATCTTCGAAGGCAATTATAAATAGAGGAGTTTTAATCTTCAAACATCAAGAGAATGATCTACAAGAAAACATCCTAGTTATTCAAGTTTATCATCATTCTCTTCATTCTATACACTGTCCCAAACTTAAACATATGTGAGGACCATTTTTATTGAATGTGTTATATACAACTTCACATTACTATCTTATCTTAGAAAGTTATAATTTGATCCCCAAAATAAATCAAACACATTACTACTTGTATATCCTTAAGTTGATATATACATGAGTTATTTTGTAAGCCTATTGAGGCTAGTAAAAATACAGTATTGAAAGTCTGGTGAGGCTAAGAAAATACACTGTTGAAAAAGAGTTTCGTAAGAGGACAAACCATTTTGAGCTATAGTGAAAACTCACAAGTTTGTGAGGACTAGACGTAGCCTACATTAGTTGAAGCAATATAAATTTGAATGTGTCATTTTTTATGCTCTCTCCTTTTTATTTATTTAAATATCACTTAAAGTTTCAAATTTCTATCCTTTGACTTTTATCCTCTCCTAGAGGATACAAAGTTATAATTATTTTTTAAAAACTACAATATCTCTATTCAACCCCCCTTTCTAGTGATATTTTAACTACTTCATATACTATTTATACATAGCTTATATCACATTATTTCTAACTAACTTCTACTTAAGTAACTAGCTAACTAAACAGGTGATTAGTTCGTTGATTACATACCATCAAACTAACTTGAATTACATAAACTGAATACAACGAATGATTAACATTCTCCGTTTCTCTAACACTCAAAACCAAGAACATTGTTGATTTCCAACATTCTTCTCCGGTGCGGGTAACAAGAACATCTTGAATTTAATAGATACATTAAATGTAACCCAAAAAAGTAGTTTATTTGGACGAGAGAAAATAAGTTTTATTGAGTGTGAGTGCAAACATTTTTCACTTTTTTGTCGAGACGGTGTGTTGATTGAATATATATATTTTTTGGTATAAGTAATGTTCGAATATTATTAGTGCATTTTTTCTACTTCTGCAGAATGTATATTACTTATTGAAAAATTAAAAATGATTGTTGGCCGAACGAAAATTAACGCTTGTAGCAAAAATAGTAGCAAAGTGGTCAAAGAAGTAGTTGAGGAAAGTAAGGCAACTAACAAAACACACAAAACACTTGAAAATAGTTAGCAACATGATTTTTAATAAAGGAGATATTAACGCAAAATTGTTACAGTGGTAACGTTCACTAAATTAGAAAGGAGCAAAATTCTTAATTTTAAAAATAGTTAGTCATTAGTTAAACTACTTCAAAAATAATGGTTCTGTGAATTTGTGCATATGTTTATTCATTAATAATGGTTCTGTAAACCCTAAACTAACTAATGTTTGCTATACATTTGAAATTAGTTCTATTTTTGGCTAATTACACTTTCGTTTATTTATTTATTTATTTATTTATTTTTATGTTTTTTTACAGCTTAATCCTTTATGGTTTTTACAAGTTAGCCTGTTAACACTTTCCGTACCAAAAATGTTAAAAGATCCGTTAGTTTGTTTGCAAGTAACATGGTTTTTAAACATATTCATCCACCTCAACTCAACACTTCATTACCTTCTTCCTCCTTTTCATTCTTTTACAATTTTCTCCAATTGAAAAACACTAACTTTAGAGTTCAAGCAGTTCACAATTTCTATGGTGTCACAGCCCCAACCAAGGCTTGAAAGTGCACAAACACGAGAAGGGGGGGGTGTTTGAATTGTGTTTTTCTAAATTAAAACTATTTATTTAATTCTAATTTTGATGTGGTGACTTAAACAATTTTACTAATTAAATGCCGCAGAAAAGCAAATAATGCAGATGAGAACATAACACACAAGATTTTATCCTGGTTTACCAACAACTTGGTAGCTACGTGTAGTCCCCTCACACATAAGGTTTTTGCCCAATAATTCAAAAATCTTTAATTACACGTCACCTGACCCTATAAGTCAGTTTTCTCAAAACAACCTAAACCTATAGACTTTTTAAGGCAAACCACACACTGACCCTTACAAGTAAAGTCTTTTCTACACAACTTAAAACCTACAGATTGTTAGAGGAAAACTACCCACTTGACCTGACAAGTCAAGTCTTCTCAACACAACCTGTGATCCACATATTGCTTAATGAACACTAAAACCACTATCGAGCTGAATTACAATGGGTTGGAAATTGATTTGGTTTTTCTTCTACTAAGCTGGTTTGATACAATGATTTTCCCACACTACATCACTTATAACACTACAAGAAATGATGGATTTTGTGAGGGCCAAAAGCCCTCACAAAGGGCAAATAGCAGCCACAAAGGTGAATTTTGTGAGGGTTTTTGGCAGCCACAAAGAAGCTGGTCACATTTTGAGAGGGCTTTTGCAGCCACAAAGTGCCTGAAACAGGTTGGCATTTGTGAGGGCTTTTGCAGCCACAAAAGACAGGCATTTGTGAGGGCTTTTGCAGCCACAAAAGTCTGCCTTTGTGAGGGCATAGGCCTCCACAAAGGACAGGCTGAATTTTCTTGGACTTTTGTGATGGCTTTTGGCCGCCACAAAGGACAGGCTGAATTTGCTGACTGGACCTTTGTGAGGGCTTTTGACCGCCACAAATGCCAACGTAATTAAAAAATAATATATTTTGTGTGGGCTTAGGCCGCCACAAAATAATTCGTATTTAATAAATTAATTTTTAAATTCAAAATTAATAGTTTATTATAATATTATATATTATAAATTAATATAAATATAATCTTAAAATTTAAATTATAATTAAATTAAAATTAAAATTATATTTAAAATATAATGTAATTATAAATTAAATTTAATATATAATAAACTAATCTTAATTTAATTAAAAATTTAAAATAAATTATTTAAATTAAAATTAAAGATTAATAATTAAATTAAAGATTAATTTAAATAATAAAATTATTAATAATAAAATATTTAAATTAATAACAAAATATTTTGTGTAGAGAGAAGGAGGAGATAATAACTAGAATGAGGTTTCAGAGAGAAGTTGGATGTGAAAAAATGAAGGAGGAGGGGAGAAAAATATATATAGTGTTACCTTGAGCAGTTGTGGCGGCCAAAGCAGCCACAAAGTCCACGTAGGTTTAAAATTTTGTGGCGGCCTTTGCAGCCACAAAGTCCACGTGCGCATTCCTTTTTGGCGGCCTTTGCAGCCACAAATGCCACTGGTCACGTCAGTCCTTTGTGACGGATTTGACCCTCACAAATTGATTTTTTGTGGCTGTAAAAGCCCTCACAAAATCCTTAAATATTTAACTGGATTTTGTGGCTGCCTAAGCCGTCACAAAATCACAATGTTGTGATTTTGTGAGGGCTTAGGCAGCCACAAAATCCAGTTAAATATTTAAAAATTTGTGAGGGCTTTTTCAGCCACAAATAAAGATCAATTTCAATTTTGGCATTTGTTAGGGCTTTTTCGGTCACTAATTTGTGAGGGTTTTATTCGACCCCAAAATATTTATAAAGTTGGCCACAAAATGGTGTTTTTCTTGTAGTGATAATATTTCACTTTGAACGAGTGATTTGCTAGTACTTAAAACCTTAAACTCTAAATACTTAGAAAAATTAAGTTCTTGAAGCTTCTTTGAATAACTTTGTGTAAGACCCGTAATTTTAAATTATACCTTATGTATTTTAAGGGATTTTGGTATTGAACTCAGAGGCTTTTTAGCCAAGTTATTAATATTTTGGAGTTTATATGATCAAAAAGATATTTTAATGCTCGATTAAAATTACCCGTCGATAAATAAGTTAATTAACTGCGGTGAATCTTTTACGAATAGTTTTATGCGTTTTGGGTAAAAGAGTAATTTAATAAATATCTATAAAGTTGGAGATATTTGTTAATTATTATTAATATATATATAAAAAAGGAAAAGAAAGAAATAAGGGGAAGAGAAGTAGAAAGGAAAGAAAAAGAGAGAAAGGAAAAACAAAGGAAGGAAAAACAGAATTCCATCTTCCTCACTGCCTCGCGTGAACAAATTTCTCCCTTCCTCCATTGTTGCTCGTTTTTGCTTCCTTTTCTTTCCTTAGAGTTCGAAATTGATAGTGGGTTATAGGACAAGGATTTCTCAACTTCACTCTTCCTCTTTGATTCGAAAACGGACAAAAACGATATTAGGGATTCAAACTCAAATCTCACCGTTTCATCTAGATCTAAGCCTCCTTTCAAGAAGTGATAGAAGGGAAGGTTGCTCACCTCCGTGCTACGGTGCTAGTGGACCAACTTTGGAAGCGGCGTTGCAAGCAGATATTTTACCGGATTTGCTCACGGTACCGTAATCGAATGTAAAAGCTAAAGTGAAGGTAAGGGCTCCTTTCAAACTTTTAGTTTGCATTTAGGGACTTATCTGTGGTTGTGTGGAAACAAATTTTGTTAGGATTGGAGTATTGTTTTGGGAAAAAGGAATTTAAACTCATTTATGTATGATTTTTAGTAAAAGAAACTTGTATGTTTGAGTGGTGGATTGTGTCGATTTGTGTTCGTTGTTTTTGACGTGTTATTAATTGATATTGATGAAATTTGATATGTTTACGGTTGATTTTTGTGGGAGAATGAATTGATGTGGGTTGATAATATGTTTGAGTTTGTTTTGTTTGAAATTTTGAAAACCATTAAGTTAAACGAGTATTAAGAATGGGGAATCTCTTAACGTCTCGTTTACTTAATGTGTGTTTGTTTGTGAAAATCGTTTAAGTTAAATGAGAATTAAGAATGGGGAATCTCTTAATGTCTTGTTTACTTAATATTTGTTTTGAAATTCGTTTAAGTTAAATAAGAATTAAGAATGGGGACTCTCTTAATGTCTTGTTTACTTATTGTTTGTTTTGAAAACCGCTTAAGTTAAATGAGTATTAAAAATGGGGAATCTCTTAATATCTTGTTTACTTAATGTTTGTTTTGGAAAATCGTTTAAGTTAAATGAGAATTAAGAATGGGAAATCTCTTAAAGACTTATTTACTTAATGTTGTTTTGGAAAATCGTTTAAGTTAACTGGGCGTTAAGAATGGAGAATCTCTTAATGTCTTGGTTACTTAATGTTTCTTTTGAAAATCGCTTAAGTTAATTGAGTATTAAGAATGGGGAATCTATTAATGTCTCGTTTACTTAATGTTTGTTTTAGTAAACCATGCAGACCCGTGATAGGTGGCACCTTGGTAAACGGTACGGGCCCGTGATAGGCAGTACGTTTATGGTTTACGATTTTTGGTAAGTTGTGCAGACTCGTGATCGGTGGCACCTTGGTAAACGGTACGGGGCCGTGATAGGCAGTATGTTTACGACTTACGTTTCTTGGTAAACAGTACGGGCCCGTGATAGGCAGTACGTTTATGGTTTACTATTTTTGGTAAGTTGTGCAGACCTGTGATAGGTGGCACCTTGGTAAACGGTACGGGCCCGGGATAGGCAGTACGTTTACGACTTACGTTTCTTGGTAAACGGTACGGGCCCGTGATAGGCAGTACGTTTATGGTTTACGATTTTTTGTAAGTTGTGCAGACCCGGGATAGGTGGCACCTTGGTAAACGGTACGGGCCCGTGATAGGCAGTACGTTTACGACTTACGTTTCTTGGTGAATTGTGTTTGTCCGTGAGAGACTGCACAGGGGTTTGTCCGTGAGAGACTACGCCCTGGTGAATTGTGTTTGTCCGTGAGAGACTGCACAGGTGTTTGTCCGTGAGAGACTACACCCTGTTAAATTGTGAATTGTTGGTTCATTTTGTCCGTGTGGGTATTGTGTAATAAGTGTTAAGTGTTATGTTTTGGAATTTGGTGATAACATGTTTGATTTCAATACCATTTCGAAAACTCGTGATGTTGTAGTAATTGCGTTATAAGTGTTAAGTGTTATGTTTTGGAATTTGGTGATAACATGTTTGATAGCAATACCATTTCGAAAACTCATGATGTTGTAGTAATTGTATTATAAGTGTTAAGTGTTATGTTTTGGAATTTGGTGATAACATGTTTGATTGGAATACCATTTCGAAACTCCTGACGTTGTAGCAATTGTGTCATAAGTGTTAAATGTTATGTTTTGGAATTTGGTGATAGCATGTTTAATTGCAATACTATTTCGAAACTCATGTTGTTGTAGCGATTGCGTTATCAGTGCTAAGTGTTAAGATTTGGGATTATGTATGAATGTGATTGAGTTAGTTTATGAATTTTTGAAAGAATACATAGGGAAATCGATTTACCCAATCGATTTGATGAGTTACAGGGGCCCCGTCTTTCACGAAATCGATTTACCCAATCGATTTTGTAATATGTTTTTCAAAACCATTTAAGAAATCGAATTGCCAAATCGATTGGATTCATTACAGGGGCTCTGTCTTTCACGAAATCGATTTGCCCAATCGATTGGATTCAATACAGGGGCTCTGTTTGTTAGGAAATCGATTTACCAAATCGATTGAGTCAATCGATTTACCCAATCGATTGATTTAAGCCCAGAGTTCAGTTTTCACTAAAAACTTTTAGGAAATTGATTTCCCCGTTTGATTGGCTTAGTGGAAAATCTTATTTTGAGTTAGATAATTGATTGCTCAATTGATTTATCAATTTTTTGGTGAGTTATGTATTACTTGATGGATTGAGAACTTTCTTTAGTTTTCATTTATATTTGGCAAGCATTACATGAACTTTTAGCATGTGGAAAATCCTTCTAAGATGTATGATAAATTGAAAAGGTTATTTGTGCATTAAAAAGCTTAAATGTTATGTGTTAACTGTTAATTTCGGTTGGTGACCCTTTACAACTATTATGGAAATCTGGGCTTTGCCCTCAGATGAGAATCAGGATTATCCTACCGGTTCGTACCCTCCGGATGGGAATGTGAATGGGAGTGCTTGTTTGGAGCTACGTTAGGAGGATCTCACGGGGCGCGTGGAGATCACTCAGGGTGTTTAGTTGTGTTGTAAAATGATCAGACTAGGTTGACACAGAGGGAACATATGTCTTTCTTTTGGGTTGCTTTTATTTTTAAATTGGAAGACTGTACCACTTTTGTTATGTAAATATTTTGAATTCATATTTTGAGAACTTCTTCCGCTGCTTGTAAATTATAATGACTTAATTATTTTATCCAAAGGTGTTACCTTATGTATCTCGCTGTTTTATTTTAACTTCTTTTGAAAAAAAAATACGCCCTCGCTTTGGAAAACGGGGTGTTACATTGTGGTATCAGAGCTTTGGTTTGGTTTTCTTTGGGGGCTGTGGATCCTTAGGTTCTAGATTGGAGGTTAGGAGTTGTTGTCTGATCATGCGTCGGGTTAATTGGTCTAAGTTATCAGATCAGGGGTACTTGTTATGTGTTGTTATATTCGAAACTATGTTTTGGAATTATTCGAAGTGGTGTTAACACTTCTTCTTGTTATTGGTTTTTCGGAAACACTACCTCTAAGAGGGAACGACGTTGCAAGGATGAACGTCAGTAGGGATGATCAAATGGCGGAGGCTATGAATAACATGGCTGCTTTTGTTGCTGCACAGACTGCTGCCAAGACTCAACATGATCTTGAAAAGAGGGAAAGAGAGATCCGTGCTGCAGAGTCAAGAGGGCTAGAAGAAGTGTATCGGTGTCTTCAACAATTATGGCTAGACAACAAGAGTTGTGGGAAGCTTTTAGAGACCTACACTTGAACGTAGAGTTTGCACCAGGAATTTTGAGATTCATAATGATTAACATTTCGAGTGGACTACTTGAACACATTGCAAATTCTCAAGATGACGTCTCAATTCAGGAGAAGAGGAACCTAATAGTGCAAGGGAAGACAACAGAGTTCAAGATTGGAGCAGATAATATTCTGCGATGTAATGGTAGGATTTGTGTACCAGAAATTACGGATATGAGAAAAACAATTTTAGAAGAGGCTCATAAGAGTAGGTTGAGTATTCATCCTAGAGCAACAAAGATGTATCAGGATTTGAGACATAATTATTGGTGGCCAGGAATGATGAGACATGTAGCGGAGTATGTATCAACTTGTCTAACTTGTCAGAAAGCGAAGGTGGAACATCAGCGACCTGCTGGGATGTTGCAACCTTTAGATATACCTGAATGGAAGTGGGACATCATTTCTATGGATTTCATAACTGGATTGCCTAAAACAAGGAGAAAGAATGATTCTATATGGGTGATAGTGGATCGATTGACTAAATCCGCACACTTTTTGCCAGTAAAGACCACCTATAAGGTAGATCAGTTAACAGAGATTTACATTGCTGAAATTGTGAGGTTACACGGAGTACCATCAAGTATTGTATCAGACCGTGATCCGAAGTTAACATCACATTTTTGGGGAGCATTACACGAAGCATTTGGAACGAAACTACGATTGAGTTCAGCTTACCATCCACAAACAGACGGACAGACTGAAAGGACGAATCAGTCCCTTGAAGATCTGTTGAGAGCATGTGTGTTAGATGATAGAGGGAGTTGGGATGATGTGCTTCCGTTGATTGAGTTCACCTACAACAATAGTTTCCATGCGAGTATTGGGATGGCACCATATGAGGCTTTATATGGGCGCAAGTGTCAAACGCCCTTGTGTTGGTATAAGGACGGTGAAAATATGATCGTCGGACCAGAGATGGTGCAACAGACTACAACTAAGGTGAGAAAAAAAAATCAAGGAGAAAATGAAGACTTGACAGGATCGTCAGAAGAGTTATGCGGACAAGCGTCGCAGAGTTTTGGAATTCGAACAGGGTGACCATGTATTTCTGAGAGTCACACCTACTACGCGAGTTGGTAGAGCATTGAAATCGAAGAAGTTGACTCCGAAATTCATTTGACCATATCAGATTTCTGCACGAATTGGGCCCGTTGCTTATCGGATTGCATTGCCTCCGATACTGTCCAATATTCATGACGTATTTCATGTGTCGCAATTGAGGAAATATCTTGCAGATCCATCTCATGTGATCGAGCCAGACACAATCTAGCTAAAGGATAACTTGTCGTTTGACGTACCACCGGTGAGAATTGATGACAGAAAGATCAAACGATTGAGGACCAAGGATGTTTCGTTGGTTAAAGTGATTTGGAACCCAATTATTGGAGACGCGACCTGGGAACTGGAGAGTAAGATGAGAGAACAACACCTAGAGTTATTTATCGACGCATAGTTTCAAGGACGAAACTAATTTTAGGGGGGTAGTAATGTAAGACCCGTAATTTTAAATTATACCTTATGTATTTTAAGGGATTTTGGTATTGAACTCAGAGGCTTTTTAGCCAAGTTATTAATATTTTGGAGTTTATATGATCAAAAAGATATTTTGATGCCCGATTAAAATTACTCGTCGATAAATAAGTTAATTAACTGCGGTGAATCTTTTACGAATAGTTTTATGCGTTTTGGGTAAAAGAGTAATTTAATAAATATCTATAAAGTTGGAGATATTTGTTAATTATTATTAATATATATATATATATATATATATATATATATATATATATATATATATATATATATATATATATATATATATATATATATATATAGAAAAGGAAAAGAAAGAAATAAGGGGAAGAGAAGTAGAAAGGAAAGAAAAAGAGAGAAAGGAAAAACAAAGGAAGGAAAAACAGAATTCCATCTTCCTAACTGCCTCGCGTGAACAAATTTCTCCCTTCCTCCATTGTTGCTCGTTTTTGCTTCCTTTTCTTTCCTCAGAGTTCGAAATTGATAGTGGGTTATAGGACAAGGATTTCTCAACTTCACTCTTCCTCTTTGATTCGAAAACGGAGAAAAACGGTATTAGGGATTCAAACTCAAATCTCCCCGTGTCGTCTAGATCTAAGCCTCCTTTCAAGAAGTGATAGAAGGGAAGGTTGGTCACCTCCGTGCTACGGTACTAGTGGACCAACTTTGGAAGCGGCGTTGCGAGCGGAGATTTTACCAGATTTGCTCACGGTACCGTAATCGAATGTAAAAGCTAAAGTGAAGGTAAGGGCTCCTTCCAAAATTTTAGTTTGCATTTAGGGACTTATCTGTGGTTGTGTGGAAACAAATTTTGTTAGGATTGGAGTATTGTTTTGGGAAAAAGGAATTTAAACTCATTTATGTATGATTTTTAGTAAAAGAAACTTGTGTGTTTGAGTGGTGGATTGTGTCGATTTGTGTTCGTTGTTTTTGACGTGTTATTAATTGATATTGATGAAATTTGATATGTATATGGTTGAATTTTGTGGGAGAATGAATTGATGTGTTTTGATGTGGGTTGATAATATATTTGAGTTTGTTTTGTTTGAAATTTTGAAAACCATTAAGTTAAACGAGTATTAAGAATGGGGAATCTCTTAACGTCTCGTTTACTTAATGTGTGTTTGTTTGTGAAAATCGTTTAAGTTAAATGAGAATTAAGAATGGGGAATCTCTTAATGTCTCGTTTACTTAATATTTGTTTTGAAAATCGTTTAAGTTAAATGAGTATTAAGAATGGGGAATCTCTTAATGACTTATTTACTTAATGTGGTTTTGTGATTTGGTGTGAATCGTTGATTGATTTGGATATTTTGTTTGAGTTTGTTTGGTGTGGAATTTGAAAACCATTAAGTTAAACGAGTATTAAGAATGGGGAATCTCTTAAGGTCTCATTTACTTAATGTGTGTTTGTTTGTGAAAATCGTTTAAGTTAAATGAGAATTAAGAATGGAGAATCTCTTAATGTCTCGTTTACTTAATATTTGTTTTGAAAAATCATTTAAGTTAACTGGGCGTTAAGAATGGGGAATCTCTTAATGTCTTGGTTAATTAATGTTTGTTTTGGAAAATCATTTAAGTTAAATGAGAATTAAGAATGGGGAATCTCTTAATGTCTCGTTTACTTAATATTTGTTTTGAAAATCGTTTAAGTTAAATGAGAATTAAGAATGGGGAATCTCTTAATGTCTCGTTTACTTAATATTTGTTTTGAAAAATCGTTTAAGTTAACTGGGCGTTAAAAATGGGGAATCTCTTAATGTCTTGGTTACTTAATGTTTGTTTTGGAAAATCTTTTAAGTTAAATGAGAATTAAGAATGGGGAATCTCTTAATGTCTCATTTACTTAATATTTGTTTTGAAAATCGTTTAAGTTAAATGAGAATTAAGAATGGGGAATCTCTTAATGTCTCGTTTACTTAATATTTGTTTTGAAAAATCGTTTAAGTTAACTAGGCGTTAAGAATGGGGAATCTCTTAATGTCTTGGTTACTTAATGTTTGTTTTAGAAAATATTTTAAGTTAAATGAGAATTAAGAATGGGGAATCTCTTAATGTCTCGTTTACTTAATATTTGTTTTGAAAATCGTTTAAGTTAAATAAGTATTAAGAATGGGGAATCTCTTAATGACTTATTTACTTATTGTTGTTTTGGAAAATCGTTTAAGTTAACTGGGCGTTAAGAATGGGCAATCTCTTAA
Source organism: Cicer bijugum (assembly GCA_037974875.1). NCBI lineage: Eukaryota > Viridiplantae > Streptophyta > Magnoliopsida > Fabales > Fabaceae > Cicer > Cicer bijugum. Next base: position 2,622,731 of record JBBPBT010000670.1, read on the forward strand.
TGTCTTGGTTACTTAATGTTTGTTTTGAAAATCGCTTAAGTTAAATGAGTATTAAGAATGGGGAATCTCTCAATGTCTCGTTTACTTAATGTTTGTTTTAGTAAACCGTGCAGACCCGTGATAGGTGGCACCTTGGTAAACGGTACGGGCCCATGATAGGCAGTACGTTTATGGTTTACGATTTTTGGTAAGTTGTGCAGACCTGTGATAGGTGGCACCTTGGTAAACGGTACGAGCCCGTGATAGGCAGTACGTTTACGACTTTCGTTTCTTGCTAAACGGTACGAGCCCGTGATAGGCAGTACGTTTATGGTTTACGATTTTTGGTAAGTTGTGCAGACCCGTGATAGCTGGCATCTTGGTAAACGGTACGGGCCCGTGATAGGCAGTATGTTTACGACTTACGTTTCTTGGTAAACGATACGGGCCTGTGATAGGCAGTACGTTTATGGTTTACGATTTTTGGTAAGTTGTGCAGACCCATGATAGGTGGCACCTTGGTAAACGGTACGGGCCCGTGATAGGCAGTACGTTTACTTCTTACGTTTCTAGGTGAATTGTGTTTGTCCGTGAGAGACTGCACAGGGGTTTGTCCGTGAGAGACTACGCCCTGGTGAATTGTGTTTGTCCGTGAGAGACTGCACATGTGTTTGTCCGTGAGAGACTGCACAGGTGTTTGTCCGTGAGAGACTGCACAGGTGTTTGTCCGTGAGAGACTACACCCTGTTAAATTGTGAATTGTTGGTTCATTTTGTCCGTGTGGGTATTGTGTTATAAGTGTTAAGTGTTATGTTTTGGAATTTGCTGATAACATGTTTGATAGCAATACCATTTCGAAAACTCATGATGTTGTAGTAATTGTATTATAAGTGTTAAGTGTTATGTTTTGGAATTTGGTGATAACATGTTTGATTGCAATACCATTTCGAAACTCCTGACGTTGTAGCAATTGTGTCATAAGTGTTAAATGTTATGTTTTGGAATTTGGTGATAGCATGTTTAATTGCAATACTATTTCGAAACTCATGTTGCTGTAGCGATTGCGTTATCAGTGCTAAGTGTTAAGATTTGGGATTATGTATGAATGTGATTGAGTTAGTTTATGAATTTTTGAAAGAATACACCGGGAAATTGATTTACCCAATCGATTTGATGAGTTACAGGGGCCCTGTCTTTCACGAAATCGATTTACCCAATCGATTTTGTAATATATTTTTCAAAACAATTTAAGAAATCGAATTGCCAAATCGATTGGATTCATTACAGGGGCTCTGTCTTTCACGAAATCGATTTGCCCAATCGATTGGATTCAATACAGGGGCTCTGTCTGTCAGGAAATCGATTTACCCAATCGATTGAGTCAATCGATTTACCAAATCGATTGATTTAAGCCCAGAGTTCAGTTTTCACTAAAAAATTTCAGGAAATTGATTTCCCTGATCGATTGGCTTAGTGGAAAATCTTGTTTTGAGTTAGATAATTGATTGCTCAATTGATTTATCAATGTTTTGGTGAGTTATGTATTACTTGATGGATTGAGAACTTTCTTTTGTTATCATTTATATTTGGCAAGCATTACCTGAACTTTTAGCATGTGGAAAATCCTTCTAAGATGTATGATAAATTTAAAAGGTTATTTGTGCATTGAAAAGCTTAAATGTTATGTGTTAACTGTTAATTTCGGTTGGTGACCCTTTACAACTATTGTGGAAATCTGGGCTTTGCCCTCAGATGAGAATCAGGATGATCCTACCGGTTCGTACCCTCCGGATGGGAATGTGGATGGGAGTGCTTGTTTGGAGCTACGTTAGGAGGATCTCACGGGGCGCGTGGAGATCACTCAGGGTGTTTAGTTGATTTGTAAAATGATCAGACTAGGTTGACACAGAGGGAACATATGTCTTTCTTTTGGGTTGCTTTTATTTTTAAATTGGAAGACTGTACCACTTTTGTTATGTAAATATTTTGAATTCATATTTTGAGAACTTATTCCGCTGCTTGTAAATTATAACGACTTAATTATTTTATCCAAAGGTGTTACCTTATTTATCTCTCTGTTTCATTTTAACTTCTTTTGAAAAAAAAAATACACCCTCGCTTTGAAAAACGGGGTGTTACACTTTGGTTTTTTTTTTTATGATTTATGAGTTTATTGGCTCGTGAATTCTTCTTCACCCTTGAGTATCTATTTATAGTTAAAATTAGGGCTTCAATTTACTCCCTTGTGAATTCTAAATCGTATCTTCATTCCATCTTGGTCAAAAATATTTCTTCCAAATAAAATTTTAAAAGATATGTTTTGATAATATGACCACTAGCCAATTCATTATTTTTCAATCTGATTGTAGCAATTATTCTAGAAAGATATTGTGCGTATTTGTTCAGATTGCATTTGCGAATTGATTCACTTGATTCTTCCTTTATACGCTTGATTTAATTTGGATGGGAACAATTGTGGGTTTGTTCTTGGACCTTTCAGAAGTAAGGATATGACTAAGTCCAACATGTTACGAGCAATCTATCAGGGCCTTTGACCTTCAATCAGAGTTGTTGACTTTTCTCCATCAAAATCATTAACTTGTTTATTAGAGTCATATATTGTGTTTCTTGAATAATTCTGCCAGAGGAAAAACTATGAGACTTAGAATTAGTGGCATGAGAAGCTTCACCTTTGTTGCATCATCAGAGTTAGTGCAACTTCATAGGCTTCATTTCCTCATACCTTTTTATTTCCTTTGGTGACTTCCTCTAGTCGTTTCCTTTGGTGGTTTCCTATAATCTTTTTCTTTTTTATTTCTTGCTTAAGATATCTTCTTCTGATTTCCTGTTCAAATTCTTGCGCACTTAATGAAGTCATTAGTCCAAACAAATTTTTCTCATAAAATACCTTTGTTAACAACAAAATCACAAGAGGGAAAACCAACATGGTTCCAATAATCCCTAAAATTATATGGAAATAATGGTAATAAGAAGCACTCTAATTAAGATGCATGGGAAAAACAAATCAACAAGGATTTTGATGAAGATTATAATTGTGTTATGTTTTATTTATGCTATGATGTGTGTCATGTTGACAGTTATGTTGCTATTGAGTTCTAGAAAGTGAAATGTATAAGTTTATTACATTTATGTTAATAGTTAAATTTATTTGATGTTTATGTCAATGGAATGATTAAGTATAAGTTTAGTACTAGTGTTAGGCTGATGTTTACTAATTTGAATGTATTGTTGGAATGTTATGTAATGTTTCAATTCAAGTTTTATATTGATTGAATGAAAAAGGATTGTTATGTGAATTTGATTTAAACGTTGTATGAATCCAATTTTATGTTATAATTTGAATTGAAATAAAAATTTTTTAGGATTAAGTTGAAAATGTTGTGATTCACCATATGATCATAACAAGATTAATGTCTTACAACATAAGATGGACTCACTAAAAGTACAAACTTACAAGACTACACCATTTGTTCATCAAAATAGCCAAAATACAAAATCACATATAACAAAATACCAAGTTTCATGAAAAAAATAACTAATTCTAAGGGCCACATCTTCTAGTTGGACATTTTGTCATTTTTGTTAGCTTTTAGCTTGTTGAAGGAAATAGAGTAGATGTTCTCTTTCTACCTTCCTTGTTTGTAATTCTCTTATTGTTTGAAATTATGTTTTTTTTGAGTTGATTTTGATGTTTGTAATGATTGTGACTGGGTCTGAGTGGTTTATGGTGGAGTTGTTCTGATATGAGTTTTTTGATTGGTTTGGGCTTGAGCTTGATTTGTCAGATTGGTTCAGGGTGGAAGTGGTGGAACTAGTTTGGTTTAAGCTTTTTGAGTTGGCATTTTATGAGTTTGTGTGGTCCGACTTTTATGAGTGGTTTGAGGTAGCTTTTTCTTATCTAATTTTGTTTAACCTAGTTTATTTTGATTTGGTCGTGCTTGAGTTGTTTTGCGTCTGACTGGTTTGGATGTAATTGGTTGGGTCTAACAAGTTTGGGTCTGAATTGTTTAGGTTTGAGCTTGATGTGGTTGATTGGTTTGGGTTTGACATGGTTGTGACTAACTGGTTTAGGTTTGAGCTGGTTGTGGCTGACTAGGCTGGGTCTAACTAGTTTGGGCTTGATCTTGTTAGGGTATGACTCGTTGGCTAGAACTTATTGGGTCTGAGTGGGTTGTGGCTTTCTGGTTTGGGCTTGTTGGTTTGGACCTGACTCATTTGGGTCTGAGTTGGTGGTGTTGATTTTGGATTGGTTGGACAAGAGGTTTTGTTATCGCTAGATAGTTTACATTGGTTGTAGTTAGTTGGTAGCCCTTTCATTGTAACAAGTGTATGGTCTCTTTTCTCATCACCAAACTTGTTTCTTAACCTTTTTGTTCTACTTGGAGCCCTTCTGGTTGGAAGAGGTAGGATATCAAAGTATGGAGTCCTGACCAATAAAGTAGGTACATTTGTAGGGTAAATTAGTGGATGGTAACAAACTTCATCTGTCTTTTTTCTATAAATGGCAGAAATCTATTCTTCAAGATCTTCGCTTCTTTCATTTAAACTAGTTAATGCATGGTAACAAGGAATCCCTATTAGCATCCATCACATGAATGGACACTTCCTTTTTTGCAAATCCACCACATACTCTTCACTAGTCTAGTTTATGTTTTTGACTTCATACAATCTTTCGCCAGTCAACCTTCAAAATATTGAATCACAAAATAAATAAATAAAAATAGTTATTTAGTGGATATTTAATTAAACAATACAATACAAAAATATATTTAGGAAAAACATATTCTTACCTACACATATAGTGCCTTTACATTTCTTGCTTTTTCTCAAGTTTCTTCTTTATGTTAGGGAAGACCAATCCATTGTAGTTATCAAACTTCACTCTATTTTCAGCCCAACAATCCAAATAAATAATCTCTTTTATCTTCAAGCATAGTAACAAGGATTTTCTTCTCAGTCCAACATTTACACTATTAAAGGTCTCTAACATATACCTTGTAACTAAACCTAGACATGGACCAAAATCTTAGTGGTATCTTCAAGAGATGTTTGTATGCTTCTTCATTCACTTTCTTGATTTCTCTCATTTGATTCTCGCCTACTTGATGTTAAGTAGCTTTTGTAGCTTTCTACATCAATTCCTTCAACTGCTTCCCTGTATGCCTTTATTTTGAAGTTGTTATAGAGGTGTCTGACACAGAACCATCACAAATTCCAGGAAGTAGTTCTTCCATTACAAGTAACAAATTCTATAATTGGCATAAAAATATGAATTTAAATACTTAAAGGACCTAATAGTTACAAGTTAAATACTTAAAGGACCTTATTATAACATGTTAAAAACTAAAGGACCAGATTTTAAGTAACAAAATAAAATATTAACTACCGTTTGTTGGTCAGAAATGACTGTGTAAGTCTTGCATAACCCTTGTCTTCCTAAATCATTGGTCAATAGCTTTGGAAACCATTGTCACGACTCTCTTGTCTCAGCTTCAACCACAGACAGTGCAATAGGAAACATCTTGTCGTTTGGGTCTCTTCCCACAACTGCCAAAATCATTCCACCATAGTAACCCTTTAAAAAACATCAATCGAGTCCTATTATTGGTCTACATCTCATAAAACTCTGTCTACATCCATGAAGTCAAAGATAAAAACTTTTAAAACTTTGTAACAAGGTCATATCAACTTGTTCCTCACCCACATGCTCAGTATGCTGAACATTATCTTAATTGCGCTATTTTCATTTGATCTTAGTAACTCATGTCCATAATCTCTTAACCTTTTGAATTGCTCTACAAATGACTCATCTACTAACTCTATATGCAACCTAGCCCTATAAGCTTGCATCCTACTAACTCCAACATTCCATTTCTCACGAGCCTTACTACAAATGAATGTCAATTTTATATTAGGGTTCTCCATTACCATTGTGACTAATTGTTTTCCTAAAAAACTTGCTCTCATTAACTTCACCTTATACTCTCTATTACATGTGTGTGTGTCGTATAACTTTCTTAACTACCATGTATCCTCATGGGGTAGCTTGGAACACAAAGAAATCCATGGACAACTAGCCTTGTGATAAAATTTGACTCTAATACAATAATTCGTAATCAATTTGAGATCTTTGCCATTATGGATAGAATAAGGAGTAACAACCTCTTAAAAACCATCCATTGTTGAAAATAGAGTACCCAAAACCCACTTAAATAATTCAACCTTTTTGGCATGACGAACGATGGGTAATGCTTTTTAATAACTTTATAATATGATTCATCCTATGAATCTTCTTCAGAATGCACTTTTCTGTGTTGAAGTCTTCATCATATTCCCTTACTATCCTTCTATATCTCTTTTTCTAAACTTGAAGGTTATGATCATGATCTGATTCATCATCCTTAACCTATGTCTCAATAATATTTTTTCTATGTTTTTTGACCTCTTTAGTTCTCTTTGGCCTGCCCCTCTTGTTTTTTGTTTGTGAACCAGCTTGTTCAGTCTCTAACACTTCATCAATTGTATTACCAAAGTCAACACCATTATTCAGGAAAAATTCATCAGTGAATGATCCTTCTTCATTGTCATGTGTCATATTGGGCCTCAACACCTTCATTTTGAGCTTCAACACCTTTAACTTTAGCCACATACTTAGTTCGGGTCTTACCAACTTCTTTTTGGATCTTATTAGCTTCAGTTTGACCCATATTGTCTTCAGTTTCAGCCTTAACACCAATACTTTCATTGTGGGCTTTATAAGCTTCATTCTGAGTTTCAACATGAACACTTTCACTTTGGACCTTACCAGCTTCGTTTTGGGCCTTATTAGTTTTAGTTTGAGTCGTAGTATCATTAGTTTCAGCCTTAACACGAACACCTTCATTTTGGGCCTTGCCAATTAAATATTTCGTCTTATTAGCTTCATTTTGAGCTGCATTCTCATTCTAGACCTCAACACTCGGGTCTCCAACTTCAATCTCAGGCTCATTTTGGGCCTCAATTTCAATTTATTTCTACACCACCTCTACTTCATGCTCTATCTAATCCTCAACTTTAATTTAGGCATGAACAACTTTTTCAATTTGGGGACAAAAAAGAAGAGATTCCTCCAAACTTTCAGGCCAGGAATTGACTAGAAGAAACCTAGTAAATACCAAAAGGAAATAAAATCTTAATCCATTGTGACTTATGCACTCCTTGTACGAACTACATTGACTAAAAACCAATATCGACTCGAATAAACTTATTAAAGACCAAAATGACCTAAAAGCTTAATATGTTGAGACTTATGCACTTATTGGGCGAACTACATTGACTATGGACCAAAATGGATTAGAATAAACCTAGTAAAGACTAAAATGACTTAAAATATAAGTCCATGGAAACTTATGGACTTATTTGACAAATTGCATTTAGTAGGAATCAAAATAGAATAGAATAAACCTAGTAAAGACCCAAAAAATCTCAAATCTTAATTCATTAAGACTAATGCAGTTATCAGACAAATTCCATTTACAAAGAACGAAAATGAACTAGAATAGTACACGACAAATTTACCTAAAATCTTATTCCATTGAGACATATGCACTTATTGGACTAACTATACGGACTAAAAACAAAATTTAACTAGAATAAACATAGTAAATACCAAAATTAACTAAAATCTTAATCCAACTAGACTTATGCACTTATTGGACGAACTACATTCACTAACAACCAAAATAGACTAGAACAAACTTAGAAAAACAAATTGCCCTAAAATCTTAATTCATTGAGACTTATGTACTTATTGAACGAACTTCATTGACTGGGAACCAAAATAGACTAGAATAAACCTAGTAAATACCAAAAGGGCCTAAATTTTTTATCCATTGAGGCTTATGCACTCATTGGACATACTTAATTGCTTAAGAACAAAAATGAGTTTTTAATAAACCTAATAAATACCAAATCACATGAAATCTTAATTCATTTAGACTTATGCACTTATTGAACGAACTATATTAACAAATAACCAATATAGACTAGAATACACGTTGTAAAGACAAAAATAACCTAAAATTTTAATTTATCGAGAGTTGTGCACTTATAGGATGAACTACAATGACTAATAACCAAAATTGACTAGAATAAACCAAGTGAAGACCAAAATGACTTAAAACTTTAATCCATTAAGATTTGTGTACTTATTGAACACATTTGATTGACTAGAATAAACCTACTACATACCAAAATGACATAAAATCTTAAGTTGTTGACACTTATGCATTTATCATATGAACTTCATTGGCTAAGAAGCAAAGTTGACTAAAATAAATCTTGTAAACAACAAAATGACTAAAAATCTTAATCCATGTAGACTTATGCACTTATTGAATGAAATACAATGACTAAGAACAAAAATTGACTAGAATAAACCTAGTAATGACCAAAATGATCTTAAATATTAATCTGTTGACACTTATGCACTTTTCAGATGAACTTCAATAACTAAGAAATCAAATTGACTAGAATAAACGTACTAAATACCAAAATGACCTAAAATCTTAATCCATTGAGACTTATGCACTTATTGGACGAACTACATAGACTAAAAATCAAAATTGAGTAGAATAAACCTAGTAAAGATCAAAATGACCTAAAAACTTAATTCATTTAGATTTAGGAACTTATAGGACAAATTACATTTAGTAAGAATCAAAATGGACTAGAATAAACCCTATAAAGTACAAAATGACCAAAAATCATAATCTATTGAAACTTATGCACTTATTGAACGAACTACATTGACTAAGAATAAAAATGGACTAGAATAAATCTGGCAAAAACAAAAATGACCTGAATCCATCTCCATATAGACTTACTTATGTTTTGGATAAATTGCATTAAGAAATACTAAAATGGACAAGAACAAAGCTAGTAAATAAGAAAATGACCTAAAATCATTGAGTCTAAGAAAATTACTGAACAAATTTGATTTACAAAGAACAAAAATGGACTATAACAAAACTAGTAAAGGCCAAAATGATCTAAAATATTAATCCATTGAGACTTAAGCACGCCTTGAACTTACGTAATTGCTGAATAACAAATATGGGTTCAAGTATACCTTATAATGACTAAAATAACCTAAAACCTTAATTCATTGAGACTTATGCACTTATTGAACGAAACTACAATGACTAAGAACTAAAATAGACAAGATTAAACCCACTAAAGATTAAAATGACCTAAAGTCTTAATCAATTGAGTCTTATGCACTTACTAAACGAAGAACATTAACTAAGAAACAAAATAGACTAGAATAAACCTAGTAAAAACAAAATAACCTAAAGTCTTATTCCATTGAGACTGATGCACTTATTAGACTAACTACATTAACTAAATAGCAAAACTTACTAGAATAAATCAAGTGAACACCAAAATGACCTAAAATCTTAATCCATTGAGATTTATGTACTTATTGGATAAATTTCATTGTCTAGAATATACCTACTAAACACCAAAATGACATAAAATCTTAATGTGTTGACACATATGCACCTATCAAATGAACTTCATTTACTAAAAACAAAAATTGACTAGAATAAAATTTGAAAACAACAAAATAAACCTAAAATATTATTCCATTGAATAAGAATCGGAATTGTGTAGTATAAACCTAGTAAATATAAAAATGACATAAAATATTAACCAATTGAGATTTATGAACTTATTGGATAAATTTCATTGACTAGAATAAACCTAATAAAAACCAAAACACCCTAAAAGCTTAATATGTTAGCAGGTATGCACCTATCGGACGAACTTCATTGACTAAAACCAAAACTTGACTAGAATAAACCTTGTAAACAACAAAATGTCCTAAAATATTAATCCACCAATACTTATGCACTTATTGAACAAACTACATTGGTTAAGAACAAAAATGGATTCCAATAAACCTAGTAAAGAACAATATGACATAAAGTCTTAATTTATTGATAATTATGCACTTATTAGGAAAATTACATTTACTAAGACCCAAACTGAATTGGAATAAATCTCGTAATGAACAAAATGACCTAAAATCTTAATCCATTCAGACAAATGCACTTATTAGACTAAATTTGTTTGCTAAGAACAAACATGGACTATAATAAACCTAGTAAACACAAAAATGACCTAAAATCTTAATCCATTGTGTCTAATGCACTTATTGGACAAATTTCACTTACAAAGAACCAAAATGGACAATAACAAACCTAGTAAAGACCAAAATGACCTAAAATGTTAATCCACTAAGACTTATGCACTCATGGAACGAACTACATTGACTAAGAACCAAAATTGACTATAATAAACCAAGTTTAAGGCCAAAGTGACCTAAAATCTTAATCCATTAAGATTTAAGCACTTATTGAAAAATTTCATTGACTAGACTAAGCATACTAAAGACCAAAATGACCTAAAATCTTAATTGAAGAATCAAAATGACACTTTTGCACTTATCGAAGAAACTTCATATAACAAGAATCAAAATTAACATTAATAAACTTTGTAAACCACAAAATATTGTAAAATCTTAACCCATTGAGACTTATGCACTTAATGGAAAAACTACGTTTACTAAGAACCAAAATTGACTAGAATAAACCTATTAAAGAACAAAATGACCTAAAATATTAATCTGTTGATGCTTATGCACTTATTGGACAAATTACATTTACTAAGAAACAAAAGATACTGAAATAAATTGCGTAAAAATCAAAATGACTTAAAATCTTAATCCATTGAGACTAATTAAATTATCGGACAAGATTCATTTACTATGAACCAATAGGGACTAGAGTAGACCTAGTAAGAGTCAAAATGACATAAAATCTTAATCCAGTAAGTCCAATGCACTTATTGGACAAACTTCATTTACAAAGAACCAAAATGGACTATAACAAACCAATAAACCAAAATGACTAAAATCTTAGTCCATTTCACTTTTCCACTCATTGGAATAACTTAATAGCTTAAGAACAAATATGGGTTCAAATAAGCCAAATAATGACCAAAATAACCTAAAATCTTAATTCATTGAGACTTATGCAGTTATTGAATGAAACTACATTGCCTTAGAACTAAAATAGACAAGAATAAACTTAGTCAAGACCAAAATGATCTAAAAATTAAATCCATTGAGACTTATGCACTTATTGAAATAAATTGACTAAGAACATAAAAAGGCTAGAATAAACCTAGTTAAAACAAATACAACCTAAAATATTAAACCTTTTAGACTGATGCAATTATTGGACGAACTACATTGACTAATTACAAAGATTAACTAGAATAAACCTAGTGAAGACCAAAATTACGTAAAATTTAAATCCATTTATGTTTATGCATTTATATGGACAATTTCATCGACTAGAATATATCTACTAAAGATGTAATAACCTAAAATAATCATCTATTGACACTTATGCACTTTTCAAATGAAGTTCATTTGTTTAGAAGAAAAATAGACTAGAATAAACCTTGTAAAAACTAAAATAACCTAAAATCTTAATCCATTTAGACAAATGCAATTATTGAACGGATTACATTGAATAATTACTAAAATTCTCTAGAATAAACAAAATGAAGACAAATATGACCTAAAATCTTAATCCATTGAGTTTTATGCACTTATTGGACAAATTTCATTGACTAGAATAAACCTACTAATGACCAAAATGCACTAAAATTTTAATCTGATGAGACTTATGCAGTTATCAGACCAACTTCATTGATAAGACTAATAATTAACTAGAAAAAAAACCTAGTAATGATCAACATGTCCTAAAATTTTAATACATGTAGACTTATGCACTTATCGGACAGACTTCATTGACTAAGAACTAAAGTTTACTATAATTAATCTAGTAAACACCAAAATTTAATAAAATCTTATTCCATTGGGATTGATGCCCTTATTGAACGAACTACATTGGCTAATACCAAAATGGACTTGAGCAAACCCTGTAAGGAACATAATGACTTAAAATCTAAATTCGTTGAGAATTATGCACTTATTGGACAAATTACATTTACTAACACTAAAATGGAATGGAATAAATCTCGTAAAGAACAAAATGACCTAAAATCTTAATTCATTGAGACTACTACTTGTATCGGACAAAATTCATTTAGTAAGAACAAAAATGGATGAGAATAAACCTAATAAAGACCGAAATGGCCTAAATCATAATCCATTGGGTCAAATGCACTTGTTGAAAAATTTCATATACAAAGAACCAAAATGGACTATAACAAACCTTGTAAAGACCAAAATGACCAAAAGTCTTAATCCATTGAGACTAATGTACTCATTAGAGTAACTTAAATGCTTAATAACAAACATGGGTTCAAGAAACCCAATAATTGCCCAAATAACCTAAAATCTTAATTCATTGAGACTTATGCACTTATTGAACAAAACTACATTGACTAAGAACTAAAATAAACTACAATAAATCCAATAAAGACCAAAATAAGCTAAAATCTTAATCCATTGAGACTTATGCGCTTATTGAACGAAGTACTTTGACAAAGGACCAAAATAGACTAGAATAATATAGTAGAAACCAAAATAACCTAAAATCTTAATCCCTTTAGACTAATTAAATTATTAGATGAACTACATTGACTAATTACCAAAATTGACTAGAATAAACCATGTGAAGGCCAAAATGACCTAAAATCTTAATCCATTGAGATTTAGGTACTTATTGGATAAATTTCATGGACTAGAATATAGCTTAAAAAGACCAAAATCACTTTAAAATTTTAATCCAATGACACTTTTGCACTTATCGGATGGACTTCATTGACTAAGAACCAAATTTGACTAGAATAAACATAGTAAACGACAAAATATCCTAAAATATTAATCCACTGATACTTATGCACCTGTGGGACTAACGACATTGACTAAGAATAAAAACGGATTCAAATAAACGTAGTAAAGAACAATATGACCTAAAATCTTAATCTATTTATAGTTATGCATTTATTGGAGAAATTACATTTACTAAGAACCAAAAATGGATTGGAAAAAATCTCGTAAAGAACTAAATGACCTTAAATCTTAATCCATTGAGACAAAGGCCCTTACCGGGAAAAATTCATTTACTAAGATCCAACATGGACTATAAATCTAGTAAAGACCCAAATGACCGAAAATCTTAATTCATTGAGTCTAATGCACTTATTGGACAAATTTCATTTAGAAAGAACCAAAATGGACTATAAGAAACATAGTAAAGAACAAAATGACCTAAGATCTTAATCCATTGAAACTTATGCACTCATTGAACAAATTACATGGACTAAGAACCATATTGACTAGAATAAACCAAGTGAAGACCAAAATGTCCTAAAATCTTAATCCATTGAGACTAATGTACTTAATGGAAAAATTACATTTACTAAGGACAAAACTAGACTGAAATAAATTGCGTAAAGACCAAGATAACCTAAAATATAAATCCATTGAGACTAATTCACTTATCGCACAAGATTCATTTACTAAAAAAGAAAATTGACTAGAATAAACAAAGTGAAGAACAAGATGCCCTAAAATCTTAATCCATTAAGATTTATGAACTTTTTCGACATATTTCATTGACTAGAATACGAATACTAAACACCCAAATGACCTTCAATCGTAACGCAATGAAACTTATGCAGTTGTCGAATGAACTTCTTTGACTAAGAACCAAATATGACTAGAATACCCCTAATAAACAACAAAATTTTCGAATATATTAGTCAACTGATACTTATGCACTTATTGAACAAACAGCATTGGCTAAGAACGAAAATGGATTCGAATAAACCAAGTAAATAACAGTATGACCTAAAATCGTAATCTGTGGATAGTTATGCACTTATTGAACTAATTACATTTACTAAGAACCAAAACGGATTGGAATAAATCTCGTAAGACAAATGCACTTATCGTAAAAAATTCATTTACCAAGTAGCAACATGGACTAGAATAAACCAAGTAAAGACCAAAATAACCTAAAATCTTAATCCATTGAGACTAATTCACTTATTGGACAAGATTCATTTACTACGAACCAAAACAGACTAGAATAGACCTAGAAAGAACCAAGATGACCTAAAATTTTAAACCATTATGTCTAATGCACTTATTGGACAAACTTCATTTAAAAAGAACCAAAATGTACTATAAAAAACCTAGTATGGACCAAAATGACCTAAAATCTTAATCTATTTCACTTATGCACTCATTGGACTAAGGTAAAAGCTTAAGAACAAATATGGGTTCAAATAAGATTATTAATGACCAAAATAACCTAAAATCTTAATTCGTTGAGACTTATACACTTATTGAACAAAATTATATTTACTAAGAACTAAAGTAGACTACAATAAACCCAGTAAAGACCAAAATAATCTAAAATCTTAATCAATTGAGACTAGAAAAAATATTAAAAACCAAAAAAACCTAAAATCTTAGTCCCATTAGACTAATTCAGTAATTGGACAAACTACATTGACTAATTACCAAAATTGACTAGAATAAACCAAGTGAAGACCAAAATGCCCTGAAATCTTAATCCATTGAGATTTAGGCACTTTTTGAACAAATTTCATCAACTAGAATAAGGCTACTAAAAACAAAAATGACCTTAAATCGTAATCCAATGACTCTTACGGACTTATCTGATGAACATCATTGACTATGAGCAAAATTTGACTAGAATACCCCTAGTAAACAACAAAACGTCCAAAAATATTCATCAACTGATACTTATACACTTATTGAACAAACTACATTGGCTAGGTACGAAAACGGATTCAAATGAACCTAGTAAAGAACAATATGACTTAAAATCTTAATATGTGGATACGTATGCACTTATTGGACAAATTACATTTACTAAGAACCAAAATGGATTGGAAGAAACCTAGTAAAGACCAAAATAAACTAAAATCTTAATCAATCAAGTCTAATGCACTTATCAGACAAGATTCATTTACTAAGAACCAAAAATAGACCTAGTAAGAACTAAGATGACCTAAAATCTTAAACCATTGTATCTAAATCACTTATTTGAAAAACTTCATTTACAAAGAAGCAAAACTGACTATAAGAAACCTAGTATCGACGAAAATGACCTCAAATCGTAATCTATTTCACTTTTGTACTCATTGGACAAACTTAAAAGCTTAAGAACAAATATGGGTTCAAATAAGCATAATAATGACCAAAATGACCTAAAATCTTAATTCATCTAGACATATGCTCTTATTGAACGAAACTACATTGACTAAGAATAAAAATAGACTACAATAAACCCAATAGAAACCAAAATATGTGTTTATTGAACAAAGTACATTGATTCACAGCCAAAATAGACTAGAAAAAATATTAAAATCCAAAATAACCTAAAATCTTAATCCTTTTAGACTAATTCACTAATTGGACGAACAACATTGACTAATTACCAAAACTGACTAGAATATACCAAGTGTGTTAGACATATGTTCGTTTTTGATATTATTGACAAACATACTTCATGAAATAAATCTGACACTATGAATTGAGAAAAAATTCAGGAACAACAACTCAACCCTACACAATTGAGAAAATTGCTTGGAATTCAAGAAATCAACAAAAGCTTGAAGATTCATAAGCAAATCGATTAGTAAAATAGATTTTGTAACAGGGTTGTATGTAAATGAGAATTTAGTGAGCGAATAGTCGATTAGGCAAATCGATTGGCAATTTTATTGAAAATAATTGCGCAAGTCAGTGGCATGCTGATTTGTGGCCTAATCGATTTGGCAAATCGATTGTTCTTATCACAAGTCTAAACTGATTGCCTAAAATCGATTAGACACATCTATTGGTCATTTTAGTTTAAATAATTGCGCAAGTCAGTGGCATGCTGATTTGTGGCCTAATCGATGTGGCACATCAATTGGTCCAATCACAAGGATATTTGGATTGTTGAAGTTGATTGACACAATCTATTGTGAATGTCACAGAGCCAAACCATTAATTAATAAATCGGTTAGGCAAATCGATTTACTAAAATAAGTTTCAAAATAATCTTGGTTTGGAACATACACAGTCGATTAACACAATCTACTAATATACTTCTTTTGAAATAAGTTTGGCATTAATCGACTTGGTAAATCGATTGAATGAACCAACTGATGAAATGTGCTTCAGACTTAAGTCCATAGTCGATTAGACACCTCGATTACGTTGATTTAAGTCAACTCTCTGTAACTTGTCAAATTGGTTAGGCAAATCGATTTATGAAAATCACTGTGTCCCTGGAACCAGTGAAATCGATTGACTAAAGCGATTGGTACAAAAATTTTTAGAAACAGAGATGACTTAAGGACTATGTAAATATTTGAATCGATTGAGTACATCGATTGTTTTGATCTCGTTGTTGGAACAAAACACCCCAAGTTGATTATGCACATCGATTCAGATATGAACATTCATCCAAGTCTGAAGAACTCATTTAAAATAATCGATTAGTTTATGCAGTTTCAAGATTCTAGAAAAACAAGATTTGCGAAATCGATTTGATGAATCGATTAGTATGCTTTATGACGTAAATGAATTGATTGGCCAAATCGATTCATGTGTTGTTTTTTCCGAAACTATATAAATTGCTTTCATTCTCTTCTTCTCACAACATAACAATAAGGTGTTAACAATTAGAATCATTTTTTTGGAACACATACACAATATACCACTAACTCTTTCTCAACTGATATTACTTTGAACATCTTTTTCAGCCATGAACAATCTACATTTGTGATCAATAAGGATTGAAAAAGACTGAATTGAGAAAGATTGCTTTGAAAAGAAGGAAGATCAAGAACTTTGTAAAATTGATCTATTTCAGTTTCTGTAAATCAATTTCTGTAACCAAACTACTTTGAGAAAATCCAGTTATTACTAGTGGTGTTCTTCGGGGTTGAGGGTTGTCAACAAGAAGACGCTTGACTGGATTCTTGGTAGAGTTTATGGGATTTAAACTCGGAAATTCAGGGAGGGAAAGATTGAACAAAGAGAATAGTTTAAGATTGAGGCGAGGCGCTGTGTAAAATCTGTAAACTGATTCTAAGAAGTTCTATTGGAAAGGCTAAGATCAAGTTCGATCTTAGGATTGGATGTAGGCCGTCACGAGGCGGCTGAACCAGTATAAAAATATGCGTACACTTTTCTTTCCGTTCTCTTGTTTAAATTTATGCAATTATTACGTTTTTGATTTTAATTGAATGCATGATTAACATTCTGTATTAAGTGACTTTGCATGATTAATTGTATTAACATGATTGCATGAAAATCAATATCTTGAGTAATAATTGTTTCTGAATCATTTCTCCATATAAATATTAATTGATTTTGTTTAATGTTCATTAGGATTGATTATTAGGGACCTTGTTTAATCTTGTGTTTAGTAAATTTCGAATTTATTAAATTGCTGCGCATATTGTTAGAATAGGTATTATTCTACGTTTTTTACTATAAATTTGAGGTCATACAAAATTCAATTGGCATCAAGAGCCTGCTTTTTTTTAGAGTTGTTTTTCTCAAAAAAGGATCATGACCTCTGATTTCCTAGGATCAGCAAATTAGCAAGGTGATGAGGTGTTTGACTAGAGAATGGCAACCAAAAATCACTGTCATTGCAGAATCAAAGGATCTAGGAAGCATGACAATAGCTACATTGTTTGGAAAACTGAGGGCGCATGAAATGAAATTACATAGACTCAATGAAGCTGAGCATGTTGACAGAAAACAAAAAGGATTGTCGTTGAAAGCCCAAACACATCAGTGTCTTATGGCTAACACATATTCTGAATCTGAAAGTGAGGTAAGTTCTCAATATAATCCGTCTTTTGATGAACTGCAAGACGCATTTAATGAACTGCATGATGAATTTGTTAAATCTGTTAAGCAGCTAGTTAGCACTAAGAAAAACTCTTGAACAACAATGTATGTTGCATGAACAAATGAAAAATGATTATAGGAAGATTGAGGAATTATGTGAACAATTAAAAAAGGACTCACTTGATAAATCTGTAAGATGTATTGAACTTGAGAATTATGTTGCATTGTTAAAGTCTGATTTATTGAAGCTTTCTAGTAGTAAGGATAAACTGAATGTCATTCTTAGCAACCAGAGAAATGTGAATATAAAATCTGGACTTGGATTTAAACAGAATATGCATGCAAATCAGAATAGGAATAAACATGGCATAGGATATGGCAATGTTAAGCATAACCAGAAATTTGGTAAATTTAATCATATGCATAATGTCTTTGGCAAATCAAAGTAGTATGCATCCTCTGCTGTCACTTGTCATTTTTGTTGTAGAAATGGACATGTTGTTTACAATTGCAAATTAAAAAGACTTGCCAACAGAGGAAGTAAACAGATTTGGAGAATTAAGACACAAGATGTTGAAACTGACCCCCTAGGACCCAATTTACATTGGGGACCTAAATTGAAATTCTGATTTTATTGCAGGTATGCTTGAGATCCACTAAACACCAATGGTATCTTCATAGTGGATGCTCAAAGCATATGACAGGGGACAAGTCGATGTTCCTGTCCCTAAGCCTAAAAGAAGGTGGATTTGTAAAGTACGGCGATAACAACAAGGGCAAGATCTGCGGTGAAGGTAACATAGGCAGTGAATCAACTGCTATAATTAAAAATGTCTTATACGTGGAAGGGCTGAAACATAACCTTCTAAGTATAAGTCAGTTGTGTGACAATGGTTTCCAAGTAAGCTTTTCACCACTTTCTTGCATTATTGAGAACGAAAATGATAAAAGTATGAAATTGGTAGGTGATAGAGTTAACAACATTTACATGTTGGATTTAACTGCTATGCTTGCTAATTCTGTTTGTTGCTTATTATCAAATGCTGATGAGACATGGTTATGGCGTAAACGTATTGCACACATTCATATAGATCATTTGAATAGACTTGTTAGCAAACAGTTAGTCATAGGTCTTCCCAATAGAAAGTTTGCTAAGGATAGGTTATGTGATTCTTGTGAGAGAAGTAAGCTCGTCAAGTCTTCTTTTCCCCCAATAGACATGGTCAAAACCAATAGGGTTTTGCAACTTATCCACATGGATTTGTTTGGACCATCCCAAGTGAGAAGTTTTGGAGGTAACCTTTATGGATTCGTGTTAATTGATGACTATTCTAGATTCACTTGGTCCTATTTTTTGACTCATAAAAGTGATGCATTTTCTGTTTTCAAAAAGTTTGCAAACGTAGTACAAAATGAAACAAGTCAGAAAATAATGTCTATCAAAAGTGATCATGGAGGTGAATTCCAAAATGATGCTTTTGATAATTATTGGGAACAGAATGGCATTCATCACATGTATTCAGCCCCTAGGACACAACAACAAAATGGTGTAGTGGAAAGGAAAAATAGATCTTTAGAGGAGTTAGCTAGGACCATGCTAAAAGATTCAAATACTCCCAAGTATTTCTGGGCTGATGCGATTAACACTGCCACACATGTTGTCAACAAGGTTTTGATTAGGCCAATACTTAGCAAAACTCCTTATGAGTTGTACAAGGGTAGAAAGCCTAATATTTCCTACTTTAGAGTTTTTGGTTGTAAGTGCTTTGTTTTGAACAATGGCAAAGAACACCTAGGCAATTTTGATCCTAAGGCAGATGAGGGCATCTTTCTAGGTTATTCCCAAATTAGCAAAGCCTATAGAATCTATAACAAGAGAACAAAAACAATAGAAGAGTCAGTTCATGTGAAATTTGATGAACTTTTTAAAGAAAACTTGAACAACACTCCTCCTATTGTTGATGCCTCTTTGGATGAAGTTATAGATTCTGAACCTGTAGAACCAAAGGAAACTACACCTCCTACTAACAGTGACTGTGTTGAACCTATTAGAGTAGATGAGTTACCTAAGGAGTGGAAGTTCAATAGAAACCATCCCATAGATAACATCATAGGTGACATCTCTAAAGGAGTGGCAACTAGAAGAAACCTTAGACATTTTTGTAACCTTATAGCCTTTGTATCTCAAATTGAACCCAAGAACATTAAGGAAGCCTTACTAGATAGTGAGTGGATACTTGCTACGCAAGAGGAGTTAAACCAATTTGAGAGAAACAAGGTGTGGAAGCTAGTACCTAAACCAGAAAATAAGCACATCATTGGAACTAGATGGGTGTTTAGGAACAAACTAGATGAGAATGGTGTCATCACTAGAAACAAAGCTTGATTAGTGGCCAAGGGTTACAATCAGGAAGAGGGAATAAATTTTAATGAAACCTATGCCACTGTAACTAGGTTAGAAGTCATTAGAATACTCCTTGCTTATGCATGTATAATGGACTTTAAGCTTTATCAAATGGATGTGAAAAGTGCCTTTCTCAATGGTGAGATCTAAGAGGAAGTTTTTGTTAGCCAAACACCTGGTTTTGAAAATCCAGAATTTCCTAATCATGTATACAAGCTAACAAAAGCCCTCTATGGGTTGAAACAAGCTCCTAGAGCTTGGTATGAGAAGCTTAGCAATTTCCTTATTCAACAAAACTTTTTAAGAGGAAATGTTGACAAGACACTTTTCATAAAAAGTAATGGAAATGATATCTTGCTGGTCCAAGTTTATGTTGATGACATAATCTTTGGATCTACTAACAATAAGTTGTGCAAAGATTTTGAAAATTTGATGAAAGTTCAATTTGAAATGTCAATGATGGGTGAACTATCATATTTCTTGGGATTTCAAATTAACCAAAGCAAGCAAGGTATTTTCATTAGTCAAACAAAATATTGTAATGATTTGATAAAGAAATTCTCCTTTGATAACTTCAAGTCCATTGATACTCCAATGAGTCAAGGAAACCTTTTAGATAGAGATGAGATAGGAAAACCAATTGATGTTACTAGATATAGAGGCATGATAGGATCATTGCTCTATCTCACAGCAAGCAGGCCTGACATTATGTTCAGTGTTTGCATGTGTGCGAGATACCAATCCAATCCTAAAGAGTCTCACCTTTGTGCAGTTAAGAGGATTTTGAGGTATTTAGTTGGAACTAGGAATCTCGGCTTATGGTATCCTAAGGGATCAACATGTTCTTTAGTTGGTTATACGGATTCAGACTTTGCTGGATTCAGCAAGAAACAAACCAACATTGCAATTGTCAACAGCTGAAGCTGAGTACATTGTATCTGGAAGTTGCTGTGCCCAGATCATGTGGATGAAACAACACCTGTTAGATTTTGGTGTGGACTTAGGAACTGTTCCCATCTTGTGCGACAACACAAGTGCGATCAGTATCACTAAGAACCCAGTTATGCATTCCCGAACCAAACATATCGAAATTCGGCATCATTTCATCCGAGATCAGTTTCAGTGTGGAAATATCAAGTTAGAGTATGTCAACACAACTGAGTAGTTAGCAGACATATTCACCAAAGCATTGCCAAAGGACAGCTTCCTTCACATTAGGATGAAACTAGGCATCATAGATCCTAGTGAGATCTGAGTTATGTGTCTAATCGACTGGTTAAATCGACTATCTTGTGGATACACAGGAAAATGTCTTTATACAATCGATTGCGCAAGTCGATTTGACCCATAATATGTCTATTTTCTCAAATTAGACACTCAAAATCGATTTGGTAAGTCGATTTGTCATTTCCAGGAAGCTTCATATGCCTTTACTTTCTCATGTTAATCGATTATGGAATTCGACTGACTTTAGATATAGTGGTTAAAGAATCGATTTGGAAAATCGATTAGTTTGGCCCCAGACTTCCAATTTGAACAATTCCTCCAGAATCTGCCTCAAAATCGATTTGGAGAATCAATTGTTTTAAATGTGATTGAGATTTTCATTTAAAGGATCGATTTGGGTAATCGATGCTGAGACAAGCTCCATTCTGAACTGATATGAAAGATTTCTGAGCAAACTCGAAATCAATTAGGGTAATAGATTATCTGAACTTGATTTAGATTTTCACTCAAAAGAATCGATTTGGGAAATCGATGCTGAGATGAGTGCCTGTTTGGACTGTTATTTGAAGTTGCTGAACTGATACGAAATCGACTGTAACAATCGATTAGGTAACTATGGGAATCGATTAGGGTAATCGACTGTCTTTATTACCGTTACGCCTTTTTTTACTAGCCGGTAAACACCTAGTTTTTTATCTTCCCCAGCAACGGTAACTAAATCGATTTGACCAATCGATTTACATACCCAGCAGTATAAAAGGAACAGTTGCAATCGAACCCTAACATCGATTTCCTCATTATTCCAGCATCCAAACCTCTACAAATCTCTGTTTTCTCTCTGTTTTGATCCATACCAACTTCCGTTTTACTGATACTACCTCAGATTCACTATCTAATCAACCTAAAATGGCAAGAGTCAAGAGAACATCTCCTTCTACTCCTTCTCATTCATCTTCTTCAAGTGGAAGAACTCCATTTCCTCCTCCCACTCTTTCCAAGCACATTCCGATGCCTACCCATAAAATTGCAGCAAAAGATAAAGAGCCCCCAATTGAGAAACTGTTAGCTGATGCGATGAAGGAAATATCACAAAAGAAAAAGAATGCTTCTTCAACACCACAGAAGAAGACAACACCACAGAAGAAGGCGACACCACAACAGAAAACTCCATCTCCTCAAGACAAACAAGCTGAGGAATTTAAGCTTCCTCTTGCGTTCGTCAAAAGGAAGATTCACGAAGCTCGTGTACTGGACTTCACCAACTTCGACAATGATGGTTTTACGTTTCAAAACCATCTTCAGTTTCATGGACTGGAAGATTTCCTTTCCTGCTCGCTCGATTCTTATCCCAACTTGATTCGAGCTTTCTACGCAACTTTCAAGATGACGGATACAGGCTTCAAAGCAATGGTGAAAGGGAAGAAAATTTCCATGTCCTTTGAGGAGTTCTCGAACCTGTCGGGACTTCCTTTCCATGGAAACTCAGTTGATGGCAGCCTCGAAGCTGACGCTGCTGACGAAGGATGGGAAGCGTCACTGGAGAGGCAAACAGTTGTGCAGGACCTAATGGTCGAGGGGTTTGTGGAATTTGTTTCACTTCCAATCGGCCAGATGAAGGTTCAACATCGAATGTTGATGTACGCGCTCACCCGAATGCTTGTCCCGCGTTCCGGAAATCACGCAGTTGTCCAACGGTTGGACATCGTGCTGCTGTGGGGTCTATGCAAAGAGCTCAAGATGAGCTGGGCATGGATCGTTCTTCGACACATGGTGGAAGCGGCGCAAGGAAAGCTGGTGCCTCCTTATCCACAATTAATCACGAAAATTCTTGAACATTTCAAGGTATCGTTCAAGGGTGAAGAAATGTACAAGACCATTCTCCCATTTGGTGAATCCATCGTGAACCAAATGCAGTTGCGCAGAGTAAATGGCATTTGGAAGCAACCTCAAACCAATGCTGAACAAGCTCAGCAAAACACTCGGCCACCAGCTGTTGAGTCAGTTACAGTAGGTTCTGAAGTGCTTGCCAAACTGATGGAATTCATGGCAGCACAAGAGGCTCACAACTCCAAGATGGAGGCGTTGAATGCAAGAATAGAGGCTGCGATGCAGAAGCTTCAATCCGATCTGAACCTAGTTGCACAGGATGTGGCAGCAATCCAGGAACATCTAGGCATTAAGTTGTCTTTCAGTGATGTTGCTGAGATTGGGAGACAAGCAGCTGAAGAACCTCTTCCGACACACTTGGATAATGTTGAATCTCATGTTGAGGAGACACCTGCTGAGGGTAATACAGCGGTCTCAACCTCTTCCCCAGATAATAATGAGGGCCAGCAAAATCTAGATGTTTAGGACTTTAGTTTTCTTAGTTGTTTTATGTTTCTTTTGCCCTTTTATGTTTAATGATTCAGTTGGATGTATTTTCTTGTGAATGAATGAATATAAAAGTTGAGTTAATGATCATATTGTCTGTTGCATTTCATTTTGATGATCTCTAGTACGTGCCATAATCTGTTTCTGTTTATTGCTCTAATACAATTTGTTTTACAAACTGCTTTTGTTACTAATCTATTCCAGTTTCAATGAATAGCAGTTTTCAGTTTTGCTACCAACTTAGGGGGAGCAAACTTCTGAGTCTTCTCTCCTTTATCTCTTTTTGACTTAACTGACAAAGTGGGAGAAAAAATTTATAACTTGTAACTTGTACTAACTCAGTTTGCTTATGCTCTGATACTTATTAAGTTTGATAGTATGCTCATGCTCTGATACTCTGATACTAGCAGTACTTTTTAGTATTCTTATGCTCTGATACTTATTAAGTTTGATAGTATGCTCTGATACTCTAATACTAGCAGTACTTCTTGCAAAATTACTCTGATACAATCTGTTTTGTTTTTTTTTTGTTTGCTCTAACCCTTATTTCACTGAATGAAAAGCATGGATACTCATATTTAGGGGGAGCTTCACTAGACTGTTGTTATTACAATGTATTCCTTTGAAATGTTTCTCAAGTTAAAATTGCATGTTTGTCACTTAAATCAAAAAAGGGGAGACTGTTAGACATATGTTCGTTTTTGATATTATTGACAAACATATTTCATGAAATAAATCTGACACTGTGAATTGAGAAAAATTTCAGGAACAACAACTCAACCCTACAAACTTGAGAATTTCATAAGAAAATCGATTAGTAAAATCGATTTTGTAACAGGGTTGTATGTAAATGTGAATATAGTGAGCGAACAGTCGATTAGGCAAATCGATTAGCAATTTTATTGAAAATAATTGCGCAAGTCAGTGGCATGCTGATTTGTGGCCTAATCGATTTGGCAAATCGATTGTTCTTATCACAAGTCTAAACTAATTGCCTAAAATCGATTAGACACATCAATTGGTCATTTTAGTGAAAATAATTGCGCAAGTCAGTGGCATGCTGATTTGTAGCCTAATCGATGTGGCACATCGATTGGTCCAATCACAAGGATATTTGGATTGTTGAAGTCGATTGACACAATCAATTGTAAATGTCACAGAGCCAAACCATTAATTAATAAATCGGTTAGGCAAATGGATTTACTAAAATAAGTTTCAAAATAATCTTGGTCTGGAACATACACAGTCGATTAACAGAATCTACTAATATACTTCTTTTGAAATAGGTTTGGCATCGATCAACTTGGTAAATCGATTGAATGAACCAACTGATGAAATGTGCTTCAGACATAAGTCCATATTCGATTAGACACATCGATTATGTTGATTTAAGCAAACTCTTTGTAACTTGTCAAATCAGTTAGGCAAATTGATTTATGAAAATCATTGTGTCCCTGGAACCAGTGAAATCGATTGACTAAAGCGATTGGTACAAAAAGTTTTAGAAATAGAGATGACTTAAGGACTATGTAAATATTTGAATCGATTGAGTACATCGATTGTTTTGATCTCGTTGTTGGAACAAAACACCCCAAGTCGATTATGCACATCGATTCAGATATGAACATTCATCCAAGTCTAAAGAACTCATTTTAAATAATCGATTAGTTTATGCAGTTTCAAGATTCATGAAAAACAAGATTCGCGAAATCGATTTGATGAATCGATTAGTATGCTTTATGACTTAAATGAATTGATTGGCCAAATCGATTCATGTGTTGTTTTTTCTGAAACTATATAAACTGCTTTCATTCTCTTCTTCTCACAACATAACAATAAGGTGTTAACAATTAGAATCATTTTTTTGGAACACATACACAATATACCACTAACTCTTTCTCAACTGATATTACTTTGAACATCTTTTTCAGCCATGAACAATCTACATTTGTGATCAATAAGGATTGAAAAAGACTGAATTGAGAAAGATTGCTTTGAGAAGAAGGAAGATCAAGAACTTTGTAAAATTGATCTATTTCAGTTTTTGTAAATCATTTTCTATAACCAAACTACTTTGAGAAAATCCAGTTATTACTGGTGGTGTTCTTCGGGGTTGAGGGCTGTCGACAAGAAGACTCTTGACCGAATTCTTGGTAGAGTTTATGGGATTTAAACTCGGGAATTCAGGGAGGGAAAGATAGAATAGAGAGAATAGTTTAAGATTGAGGCGAGGCATTGTGTAAAATCTGTAAACTGATTCTAAGAAGTTCTATTGGAAAGGCTAAGATAAATTTCGATCTTAGGACTGGATGTAGGCCGTCACGAGGCGGCTGAACCAGTATAAAAATCTGCGTACACTTTTCTTTCCCTTATCTCGTTTAAATTTCTGCAATTATTACGTTTTTGATTTTAATTGAATGCATGATTAACATTCTGTATTAAGTGACTTGGATGAATGTTCATATCTTGAGTAATTGTATTAGCATGATTGCATGAAAATCAATATCTGCATGAATAATTGTATTAACATGATTGCATGAAAATCAATATCTTGAGTAATAATTGTTTCTGATGCATTTCTCCATATAAACATTAATTGATTTTGTTTAATGTTCATTAGGATTGATTATTAGGGACCTTGTTTAATCTTGTGTTTAGTAAATTTTGAATTTATTAAATTGTTGCGCATATTGTTAGAATAGGTATTATTCTGCATTTTTTACTATAAAATTGAAGTCATACAACATTCAAAGTGAAGACCAAAATGCCTTAAAATCTTAATCCATTAAGATTTAGGCACTTTTTGGACATATTTCATTGACTAGAATAAGGCTACTATAGAGCAAAATGACCTTAAATCGTAATCCAATGACACTTATGCACTTATTGGGCGAACGACATTGACTTAGAACCAAATTTGACTAGAATAAACCTAGTAAATAACAAAATGTTCAAAAATAGTAATTCACTAATACTTATGCACTTATAGAATAAACTACAATGGCTATGTACGAAAATGGATTCGAATAAACCTAATAATGAACACCATGAACTAAAATCTTAATATGTGGATACATATGCACTTATTTGACATATTACATTTACTAAGAATCAAAATGGATTGGAATAAACTCGTAAAGAACAAAATGACCTAAAATCATAATCTATTGAGACCAATGCATTTATCAGACAAAATTCATTTACTAAGAACCATCATGGACTAGAATAAACCTAGTAAAGACCAAAATGACCTAAAATCTTAATCCATCTAGTCTAATGCACTTATTGGACAAATTTCATTTACAAAGAACTAAAATGGACTATAACAAACCTAGTAAAAACCAATACGATCTTCAATCTTAATCCATTGAGACTTATGCACTCATTGAACGAATTGCTTTGACTAAGAACCAAAATTGACTAGAATAAACCAACTGAAGACCAAAATGACATAAAATCATTATCAATTGAGTTTTATGAACTTATTGGACAAATTTCATTGACTAGAATAAACCTACTAATGACAAAAATGCTCTAAAATATTAATTCGTTGACATTTTTGCAACTTTTAGACAAATTTCATTGACTAAGAACAAGAGTTGACTTGAAAAAAAACCCAGAAATATTCAAAATATCCTTAAATCTTAATCCATATAAACGTATTCACTTATGTGACGAACTTCATGGACTAAGAACTAAAGTTAACTAGAATTAATCTAGTGAACACCAACATTTAATAAAATCATAATCCATTGAACGAACTACATTGGCTAATACCAAAATGGACTTGAACAAAACTTGTAACGAACAAAATGACCTAAAATCTTAATTCGTTGAGACTTATGCACTTATTTGGAAAATTACATTTAGTAACACTAAAATCGAATGGAATAAATCTCGTAAAGTACGAAATGACCAAAAATCTTAATTCATTTAGACTAATGTTTTTATCGGGCAAAATTCATTTACTAAGAACAAAAATGGAGGAGAATAAACCTAGTAAAGACCAAAATGACCTAAATCTTAATCCATTGGGTCTAATGAACTTATTAGAAAAATTTCATTTACAAAGAATCAAAATAAACTATAACAAACCTAGTAAAGACCAAAATGACCTAAAAGCTTAATCCATTGAGACTTATGTACTCATTGAACTTACTTAAATGCTTAAGAACAAATATCGGTTCAAGAAACCTAATAATGACACAAATAACCTAAAATCTTAATTCATTGACACTTATACACTTATTGAACAAAACTACATTGACTAAGAACTAAAATAAACTAGAATAAACACAATAAAGAACCAAATAAACTAAAATCTTAATCCATTGAAACTTATGCACTTATTGAACGTAGTACATTGTCTAAGAAGCAAAATAGACTAGAAAAAATATAGTAAAAACCAAAATAACATGAAATTTTAATCCCTTTAGACTGATTCACTTATTGGACGAACTATATTGACTAATTACCAAAATTGACTAGAATAAACCATTTGAAGACCAAAATAAACTAAAAGTTTAATCCATTACGATTATGCAATTATTGAACGAAGTACATTGACTAACAACCAAAATAACTTAAAAACTTAATCCCTTTAGACTAATTCACTTACTAGACGAACTACATTGACTAATTACCGAAATTGACTACAATAAACCATGTGAAGGCCAAAATAAACTACGTTGACTAATTACCAAAATTGACTAGAATTAACCATGTGAAGACCAAAATAAACTAAAATTTTAATCTATTGAGACTTATTGAACGAAGTACATTGACTAAAGACCAAAATGACTTTAAATATTAATCCAATGACACTTATTCACTTATCGGACAAACTTCGTTGATTAAGAACCAAATTTGATTAGAATAAACCTGGTAAACAACAAATTGTCCTAAAATATTATTCCACTGATACTTATGCACTTATTGAACTAACTACATAGGCAAAGAACACAAATGAAATTGAACAAAGCTAGTAAAGAACAATATGACCTAAAATCTTAATCTGTTGATACTTATGCACTTATTGAACAAATTACATTTACTAAGAACCAAAATGGATTGCAATAAATCTCGGTAAGAAAAAAATGATCTAAAGTCTTAATCCATATAGACAAAGGCACTTATCGGACAAAACACATTTACTAAGAACTTACATGGACAAGAACAAACCTAGTAAAGACCCAAATGACCTAAAATCTTAATCCATTGAGTCTAATGCACTTATTGGACAAATTACATTTACAAAGAACGAAAACAAACTATAACAAACCTAGTAAAGACCAAAATGACCTAAAATATTAATCCTTTGAGACTAATTCACTTATAGGACAAGATTCATTTACTAAGAACCAAAACGTACTAGAATAGACCTAGTAAGGACCAAAATGACCTAAAATCTTAATCCATTCAGTCATATGGACTTATTGGACAAACTTCATTTACAAAGAACCAAAATGGACTATAGCAAACCTAGTTTAGACCAAAATGACTGTAAATCTTAATCTATTTCACTTATGCACTCATTGGACTAACTTAATTGCTTAAGAACAAATATGGGTTCAAATAAGCCTAATAATGACCAAAATAACCTAAAATCTTAATTCATTGAGACTTATCCAGTTATTGAATGAAACTACATTGACTAAGAACTAAAATAGTCTACAATAAACCTAGTGATCCGCTATCGTACACTGGTCAAATAAAATTGATAAAATGTAAATAGAGGTAATAACTCAAATTGTTTCGCAAGGACTTTTGATATAATGATAATAACCGAATTGAAAATTGAAATTAAAAGGTGTTTTTTAGATTCTTGATTTAACAGATGAGCAAAACAGTTAATCCACTTATTCAAGTTTCAGACCTATCACAGATTCTATCAATGAGTTTAATTTCTAATTTATGATTCTATTCTTATTTGACTATAGAATTGATCAAAAAGCGTAATCAATCCTATGTGAATTTGGTTTCCTTGATTGGATTAAGCATCACAATCATCAAAATATTACAATTAACGATCAAGCATCACAAAATTATAATTCAATTAAATTAGATACCGAAGCCGAATTATGTCAAATAAATTTAATCGATCCTAATGAAATTCAATTTAAGCATTCAAAATATCAATATAATCAAATAAACAAGAATAGAATCCTGAATAAAAATTGACAATGTAACCTGAATCTCAAGGTGTTGATGAAACTATGAACTCGTGGATTAATCTTATAAAATTAGCCTTCCATGAAATTAAAATAACACTATTTATTTCTTGTAGCAATTTGAATACTAATTTTTCTGTCCTTATAAAAGAAATAAAATTGCCAATATATAGTACTTGTTATTGGGCTTTAGGGTTTAAGGTTTAAAAACAAGTGGCCCACTAATTAAAATTATTACAAAAATCCAGCTTACGAAATTTGCAATTTCGACCTAGTAAAGTTCGGAATTGGTCTTTCCTTCCAACACAAAAGTTGTAGCTCAAATTTTTATCTTTCCAACGCCTGCTCATATAGGCTAATCCAATACCCAGAGCTCAAGTTATGATCTACAGAGAGAGAAAGAGTCAAAATATAAATAATAAAATTATAATGCAAATAATAAAATTATAATTCAAATTCGACCCAAAGTTTAGAAACAAGCTAAAAATATTAATCTAAACTATAAAGAGCTTTTAAAATACCAAACTAAAAAGCTAAAAACATGTGCCCAAATGCTATGATCAAATTCCCCCACACTTAAACTTTTGCACTCCGAGGAAAACAATGCATGTGATTCCAAATATACTTATGAATGAAAAGTGGTGAGAGAGAAAAATATTTCAAGCTTAAGGCAATTATGAATAGTTTTGTTATCACAACCAAGGCAAACAAGAGGACAAGTTAACTAAAATATGGATCATAAGTGATAAAGTCCTCCCGGGATATAAAATTCTCTCAAAGTGTTTACACTCAAAGTGTTTGGGCTACTGTTTACACTCAAAACACTTCATGAAAGCTAGCACTACCATAGGCTTGACAAGCCTCTATAATCTATATTTGAAACACATGCAGATAATGATCAAAAGGTCTTTATTTAGGTTGTAACGTGGCCAAGTTAAGGGTGAGATAATCCGAAGGAGACTAGGGCTGAAAATCAAAGAGGATAAAGGAGTAATGATGAAGAGAGAAAAACAACATTAACTAACTCAACAAAACATCATTAACTTTTATTTTCATACTCTATTTATTCATAACACAACCATTTTTCCTCATATATATATATATATATTCTTTTTTTTTTCATCAGTCTCAAATTTAAACAAACAAGTTGAGCACCCCTACACTTATGTAAGGAAAAACTCCTTTATCCCCCAAGATTGAGGTAGTTCATTGTTTTTCACTTTTAGACTTGTAATGAGCTATATAACAAAAAAATGGGGTAGTTAGGCTCAAAGGGGTTTATACAAATGGATAATTGTAGGGTAGGCTTATTTGGCTGGTAGCTTAATTAGAAACAAATGCCTAAATCATTTCAATATATGCATGCGGACAAGAGTCAAGTCAAGTTCTGGCGTAACTAGCAATCATGAGTGAGATAACCCACAAGAAAAAAGGATGGAAAAATGTATTCCATTCATAATAACGCTAAAAAATCTAACAAAGGTTAATGACTTATCACAAATGATACATAATTTAGCATTTTAATCCAATTTATTTTACCAAGAATGCAAAAATACTATCTAATCATGCCAATCCAAACAAACTCTCAACATTTACAACCATAAAATCTGATGAAAAGCATGCAATGCAATGTCCATTTTTTATTTTTTATTTTTTTTATATTTTTTTTTATATTTTTTTATTTTTTTATTATTAATATTATTTTTTATTTTTTTTGAAATTATAATAATTAAAATCATAACAAATAGAATCCTAAATAATACCCCCACACTTAAATTACACATTGTCCTCAATGAAAGTAACAAGTATAAAATAAGAGTAAGGAAAGGGGGCTCCATGTTTAAACTTCAGTGTAGGTGGGTTTTTCCAAGGAGAGTTCTTCTATAGTAGAATCTTCAAGCACAAAGCTCTCATGGAATAGCTTGAGGCGTTGTCCATTTACTTTGAACATTTTTCGGTGTTTTCACTTTTTATTTCCACTACACCATGATGAAAAATGTTAGTAACAACAAAAGGGCCAATCCACTTCGATCGAAGTTTCCCACCCATAATTTTCAAACGAGAGTTGAACAATAAAACTTTTTGGCCAATGGAAAATTTCTTCCTAGATGTCATCTTATCATGAAAGTACTTATTTTTCTCCTTATAGATGCGAGAGTTCTTGTAAGCTTCAAGTCTAAGCTCTTCAAGTTGTTGCAATTGAAGCTATCTCTCCAAACCTGCTTTCTCCATCTCAAGGTTACAACTCTTGACCGTCCAATAAGTAGAGTGCTCTATTTCTACCGGGAGGTGGCATGCCTTACCAAACACAAGTCGATAAGGGGACATTCCTATTGGTGTTTTGTAGGTTGTTCTATGACCCCAAAAAGCTTCTTCAAGTTGGTGGCTCCAATCTTTCCTGTTTGGCTGCACCATCTTTTCTAAGATTTGTTTGATTGCCCTATTTGAGACTTCAGCTTGCCCATTAGTTTGGGGATGATAAGGTGTAGAAACTCTATGCACAACCCCATACTTCCGAAGCAAAGCGTCCATGGTGCAGTTGCAAAAATGAGTGCCTTGATCACTTATGATGGCTCGGGGTATTCTATACCTGCAAAAAAATATTTGATCTGATAAAACCTGCAACAACTTTAGAATCATTAGTCCTAGTGGATATTGCTTCCACCCACTTCGAAGCATAATCAACATCTAATAAAATATAGACATAACCAAAAGATACAGGAAAATGGCCCATAAAGTCATAGGTTGTTGAGGCATCACACTCCTAAGAGTGATTATTGTTCCTACTATTTGGCACTGTTCACAAGTTTTGTAAGTCTCAAAAGCATCTTTAAACAAAGTGGGCCAAAAGAAACCCGAGTCTAAGACTTTTCTTGTTGTCCTTTGAGGACCAAAATTTCCTCCAGTTTGAGAGGCATGACAAAAATGAAGAATGGATTGAGCCTCATGGTGGGAAACACATCGCCTAATCACCTGGTCACTAAAAAATTTCCACATAATTAACTAGATAATTAACTAAATCAACAAACCAAGGAGTTACCTCACGCAACTGTAGCAGTTGCTCATCAGGGAAGTCATCTTGAATGGGGATGGGGTCCTCATCCATTTCTATTCTGCTCAAATGATTTGCCACCAAATTTTCAGCTCCACTCTTATCATTAATTTCTAAATCAAATTCATGGAGTAACAACATCCACCTGATCAATCTTGGTTTTGCTTCTGGTATCTTCAACAAGAACTTCAAATACTATGTTCAAGGACTGCTCACACGGCATAGTTAGATTCATCATTTTGCACTTATGCACTTATCCAATGACACTTATGCACTTATTAGATGAACTTCATTTTGCAAGAACAAACACTGACTACAACAAATCTTGTAAACAACAAAATGACCTAAAATCTTAATCGATTGAGACTAATCCACTTATCGAACAAAATTCATTTACAAAGAACCAAAATGACCTAAAATCTTAATCTATTGAGTCTATTGCACTTATTGGAAAAAATTAATTTACAAAGAACCAAAATGACGGTAAATGACCGTAAATCTTAATCCATTGAGACTTATGCACTCATTGGACTAACTTAATTGCTTAAGAACAAATATGGGTTCAAATAAAGCTAATAATGAACAAAATAATCTAAAATCCTAATTCATTGAGACTTATGGACTTATTGAATGAAACTACATTGACTAAGAAATAAAAAGGACTAGAATAAACTTAGTAAAGAACAAAATGACCTACAATCTTAATTTGTTGTTACTTATGCACTTATTGAACAAATTAAATTTTATAAGAACTAAAATGGACTGGAATAAATCGCGTAAAGACCGAAATGTCTTAAAATATTAATCCAGAGGATTGATGCACTTATTAAACGAACTACATTGGCTAAGAACCAAAATGGACTGAAATAAATTGCGTAAAGACCAAAATGACCTAAAATCTTAACCATTGAGTCTAATTTCTTAATCAATTAACTATAATGCACTTATTGAACAATTTTCATTTACAAAGAGCTAAATTGGACAACAACATACCTAGTAAAGATAAAGATTGAAACGTCTCCTACTTTTCAAAAGGTAACAACTACCCATTCCCCACCTGCCACATATATTCACCTTCTTCCTTCCCAACACTCAACTAACCAATCCATCTAATCACACGCGTGGCACTTTCTCCACTCTAAATCCAACTGTAGAGCATTCATCGTTCTTCACTAACCCACAACTTCAACCTTTTTCTGAAAAATTCATCTTTGTGCCTTCTTCAGTAACCCTAGTTTTTTTTTCTTCCAAAATGGCTCACAAAAAAATGTCAGCATATCATCATCTCTTTCACCATACCCAAATTGTTCACCATGACCATCACCTCCACCAAGACCAACAACCCCACATTAATCTTCAGAGAGTACCTTCTTTAATTACATGTCATCATCAACAAAATCTAGTCTGCCTCCGATCACACTAGAACCCTGTGCTGCCATTCTTCCTCCATTGTATGAATGCCATGTTCCTTCAATTAGTCAAGCCCCACCCCATCTTCGAAAAACCCTCAATCCTAGTTCCAGCACCTCATCCTCCAAATGAAGATCAATGCGTGTTCTGGCAAGTATTGGCATTTCAAAAACCTAAATATATACCATTTATGATAATGATTTTAAACCTTCACCACCACCACAAAATCTTAAATCCCAAATTGTTTCTCCATCAAAATCTTCCAAACCAAAATCCCCAGAAATTCCAAAATCATCAAATATCTCATAACCCCCAACATCTTCAAAATCCTCCAAATCTCCTTCAAAAATGTTTTTATCCAAAACCACCTTCTCTAAAACTAAACCCACATTTCCAAAATCTCCCTCATCTTCAACTATATCTCAGTTTTTACCCTCTACAAAATTAAAAAAAAAAATCCTAAAAAAAATTTTAAGAAAAGTTCAACTCAAGAACGTTCTTCGTCTCAACTCCCAAATCAAAATTGTTATCCACTCAAAACTCAAGAATATGCTCCACTCGAAACTCAAGGACGTTCTCCAATCAAAACTCCAAATACAAAATCAACAAAAATGCTCCAAAACAACAACCACAAAACCCTCCACCAAACCTTCTTCTTCCAAAATCTTGATTCCACCTTTGACTCCTTCAAAATTTAAAACACTGTATGCTGAAAAATGGTCTCAGCGACTTATTGGCATTGTTCAGGTCTTTAGTTTTGAAAACCTACAAGTTGAAGGAATCTCCATTCAACATCATATTGATGCACTTGGCTGGACTAATTTCCTTACAAATTTTGACTTCTATTACCTTGAGTTCATTCAAGCATTCAAGCATTCAAGCATTCTATTACCTCATTGTCTCAACATTAAAAGGTATTGAGACTCGACTGGAGCCCTTATTTCTAACTAAAATTCTTAAACTACCACTTGAAGTCCCAACAGTTTTTGGAAATGACTAGTACGCAGCCTTGAACACCACCAAAGATGAAGTGGTTCAAGAACTATTTATTAATGGGTCTACAAAATGTTTCTCAGCTGACCTAAAACCACTTCCAAAAATCTTCAACAGTATAAGCCAACACTCCATCCTTCCTTATTGTGGCAACCACTGTCTTTAATAATGATGTACAAATCATTTATCATCTTCTTCATTGCAAGAAGCTGAATTTGCCTTACCTTATAATGCAACATATGATCGATGCAATTCACAAAGATTATAAGAGAAACATTGTTCCATATTGTACGGTTTTCACCCAAAAAAATTAGGCATTTTCATATTCCCTTGTTGATTCAAATTTCCAACATTAAGATCTCCAATTTTTCATCCAAAAACATCTCCCATATGAAACAAATTCCCACCATTCCATCCTCACCAAAATTTGCCTTCAATTTGTCTACAAATAAAAGGAAAAGGTTTGCACGCACCTCTGTTGACAACACTGAGCAATGCTCACCTCAAGAACATTTTTCCCCTCCGCAACATGTTGAAGAACCTTCTCCGTCTCCACCTATTACACAAAATCTGAATCATATCCTGGATCAAGTATTTCCTCCACCATCTACTATTCCATCCTTTATTAATCAATCATCTCCAAGTAATCTATGCCATCCACTTCAAATTCAGCACACTTCTATTATGTCACCAACCTTTGTGCCACCACAAAAAACATCTTCCTCCATCTTTGGAATAAACCAATATTTGGTTTTTCCAGATTCAGACATTGCTAGCCCATTTGTGCCTCATCATTATGCTCCCACAAACTCTTTTCCTGCCATTCATACTTCATTTTCTACCTTATCTATATTTTTTACCACTGCTGCTCCATCCAAAAATACTCCTTTCACCACTCCAATTGATGATGAACGACATCCTTCTAGAAGGACAAATATGAAAAGGGAAACATCCAAAACATATAAGAAATCCCCATAATCTTTGTTGCCTTTCAAACCATCATACTTGGAAAGCTCATCAGGACAAAGAGTTGTTAGAAATATGGCTATTTGTTAGACATATGTTCTCTCGTTTTTGAAGTTCTTGACAAACATACACTTGTAAAAATAAACCTAACAGTGTGAATTGAGAAAATTTCAGAAAAAAAACCGTTCAATCCTACAAGCTTGAAACATTGCTTGGAACTCAAGAAATCAACCAAACCTTGAAGATCTACAAGCAAATCGATTAGTAAAATCGATTCTGAAAAAGGGTTGAATGTTATTACACTGTCTGGAACTAATCAATCGATGGGCACAATCGATTTGCACAACTTTATGAAAGTTCAAACATGCCATCAATCGACTTGGTAAATCGATTGATACACTTATCAGAAAATAAATTGTGCAAGTCAGAGAGCCAGTTTGCCACAAATCAATTTGGCAAATCGATTGTTTAATTCACTAAGACTGAACTGATAGTTTACATCGATTAGACAAATCGACTTGAACTCTTATTAAAAATGAAAATGTGCAAGTCAGTAGCTCACCTTGCAAACTAGTCGATTTGGCAAATCGATTATTCAATCATTTTCTTATGTTATGTTTTGTCTACATCGATTGACCAAATCGAATGTGAATGTTCCAGAAACAAACCAATGCTAATGCATCGATTAGGCAAATCAACTTACCAAAATATATTTCAAAATGAACTTGGTCTGGAACATCCATAATCGATTAGTTCAATCTACTTACTTACTTCTGTTATATTGAAGTTGGCATCAATCGACTTGGTAAATCGATTGCTTAAACCAACTTGTTGTAATGAGCTTCAGACTTAATTTTACAATCGGTTAGGCATATCGATTGGTGAAATCACTATGTCTCTGGAACCAGTGAAATCGATTGGCTAAAGCGATTTGCACAAAAAGTTTTAGAAACAGAGACGACTGTAATGGTTGAATCGATTACATACATCGACTGTTTTGATCTCGTTGTTTGAACAAAACATCCCAAGTCGATTATGCACATCGATTCAGACATTCACTTTCATCATAGTCTGGAGAACTCATTTAAAAGAATCGATTAGTTAAATCGATTACGTTGTGCAGTTTCAAGTTTCAAGAAAAACAAGATTCGCGAAATCGATTGCATAAATCGATTAGTGTGCTTTATAACTTTAATGAATGGATTGGCCAAATCGATTCATATGTTGTTTTTCCTGAAACTATATAAACTGCTTTGGTACTCTTATTCCACACAGATAATAAGGATAATAGATTCATTGAACAATACAATAACTTTTGATAATTCATTTTCAGAGCTACAACACGTGAGATAACTCTTTCTCAATCATTATCAATTGGAAATCCTTTTTCAATCATGGACAATCAACTTGTGATCATTGAAGATTGGAAAAGACTGATTTGAGAAAGATTACTTTTGGAAGAAGCAAGATCAAGATATTTGTATATTTGATTTGTTTCATAGCTTGTGATACTCTTTTGTAACAAATTACTTTGCGAAAATCCAGCTGCAACTGGTGGCGTTCTTCGGGGTTGAGGGCTGTCAACAAGAAGACGCTTGACTGAATTCTTGGTCAAGTTTATGGGACTTAAACTTGGGAATTCAGGGAAGGGAAGACAGAACGAGTAGAATAGTTTAAGATTGGTGCGAGGCACTGTGTGAAAATCTGTAAACTGATTCTAAAAAGGTTCTATTGGAAAGGCTGAGATCTTGTTGGATCTTGGGACTGGATGTAGGCTGTCAAGGGACAGCTGAACCAGGATAAATCATTGCTTACACCTTTCTTCCCTTATCTTGTTTACATTTCAGCAATTATTTGTTTGGAACATTGATTAACTGTCTTGATAATAATTGCATGTAAACACGCATTCATAATAATCAAACTTGACAAATGCATTTCTCCATAGTGAACATGATCCATGTATTTTTGACATTCATTAGTATTGTTAATTAGGGACCGTAATTCAATTTGGTGTGAAATAATAATTGAATCTTGTAATCCGCTGTGCATTCATATTAGATTAGATTTCACTCTGCATAATTCTTAAGAGAATCAGAGGTCATAATCACCTACAAATTGGTATCAGAGCCTGTTCTTTTTTTTAGAAAAAGTTTGTTTTTCAAAAAGGATCATGACTTCTGATTTCCTAGGAGAAGGTGCATCATTAGTTAGACCTCCTGCGTTTAATGGAGCCGCATACATGTATTGGAAACAACGTATGCTAATTTTTCTTGAAGCTAGTGGTATTGACATTCTAGATGCTGTAGAAAATGGACCGTTTGTGCCAACCATAGCAGGTACTGGTGAATCAGCAATCCTAAAGCCTAAAAGTGATTGGACTGAGGATGATAAAAAGAAAGTTGGGTACAACGCCAAAGCCAAGAACATTATCACTGCAGCCTTGAGTCATGATGAATTCTTTCAGAGTCTCAAATTGCAAGACAGCAAAACAAATGTGGGACACTCTTCAGCAGACGCATGAAGGAACCACAGACGTAAAGAGAGCTCGTATAAATACCCTCATGCACGAATACGAATTGTTTAGCATGAAGAAAGAAGAATCAGTGAACGACATGCAGACCCGGTTTACTCATATAGTCAACAACCTGAATGCCTTAGGCAAAGAGATTGACAATGATCAGCAAATTGGAAAGGTAATGAGGTGCTTGACTAGGGAGTGGCAACCAAAAGTCACTGCCATTGCAGAATCAAAAGATCTAGGTAGCATGACTATAGCTACATTGTTTGGAAAACTGAGGGAGCATGAAATGGAATTACATAGACTCAATGAAGCTGAACTAGGTGACAGAAAACGAAAAGGGTTGTCGTTGAAAGCTCAAACAAGTCAGTCCAAATC
This sequence comes from Cicer bijugum, assembly GCA_037974875.1. Lineage (NCBI taxonomy): Eukaryota > Viridiplantae > Streptophyta > Magnoliopsida > Fabales > Fabaceae > Cicer > Cicer bijugum. The sequence continues at coordinate 2,662,133 of JBBPBT010000670.1, forward strand.
TGAACATGAGAGCAGCTCAGATGAATCTAGCAGTGAAGATGATGAGGAACCTGAACTTGGGCTACTTGTCAAAAAGTTTAAGAAATTTCTGAAAAAGAAAGACAGTAAATTCAGAAAACAATCCAGCTCAAAGAACAATGACAATAAAACAATCACATGTTATGAGTGTGGAAAAACTGGTCATATCAAGGCTGATTGTTACAAGCTGCAGAACAAGAACAGAAATTCCAAAACTAAAGGCAAGGAATCAGTCCGGAAAAACAGAAAAGCATATGTCGCATGGAATGACAATGAAGAATCCTCTACATCTTCAGAAACTGAAGAAGCTAATCTATGCCTCATGGCTAACACGGATTCTGAATCAGAAAGCGAGGTAAATTCCCAATATAATCCTTCTTTTGATGAACTACAAGATGCATTTAATGAATTGCATGATGAATATGTTAAATCTGTTAAGCAATTAATTAATACCAAGAAAATGCTTGAACAACAATGCATGTTGCATGATCAAATGAAAACTGATTATAGGAATATTGAGGACTTGTGTGAACAATTGAAAAAGGACTCGCATGATAAATCTGCCAAATGCATTGAACTTGAGAATTCTGTTGCAGTATTAAAGTCAGATTTATTGAAACTTTCTAGTAGCAAAGATAAATTGAATGATATTCTTAGCAACCAGAGAAGTGTCAATATAAAATCTGGACTTGGATATAACAAGAATATGCATGCTAATAGAAATAAACATGGCATAGGATATGGTAATATTAATCATAACCAAAAATTTGTGAAACCTAGCCACATACATAATGTTTTTGTCAAACCAAAACAGTATGTCTCCTCTACTGTCACTTGTCACTTTTGTTGTAGAAAAGGACATTTTGTCTACAACTGCAAATTAAAAAGACTTGCCAATAGAGGATACAAACAGATTTGGAGAATTAAGACAAAAGATGTTAAAACTGACCCCCCAGGACCCAATGTGAATTGGGGACCTAAATTCATTTTCTAATTGTATTGCAGGTATGCTTGAGATCCACTAAACACCAATGGTATCTTGATAGTGGATGCTCAAAGCACATGACAGAGGACAAGTCAATGTTTTTGTCCCTGAATTTAAAAGAAGATGGATTTGTAAAATATGGAGACAACAATAAAGGCAAGATATGCGGTGAAGGTATCATCGGAAACGAATCAACTGTCATAATTAAAAATGTCTTATATGTGGAAGGGCTGAAACATAATCTTCTAAGTATAAGTCAGCTATGTGACAATGGATTTCAAGTAAGCTTTTCACCACTTTCTTGCATAATTGAGAACAAGCATGATAAAAGCATGAAATTAGTAGGTGATAGAATTAATAACATTTACATGCTGGACATGAATGCTATGCCTGCTGATTCTACTTGTTGCCTACTATCTAATGCTGATGAAACTTGGTTATGGCATAAACGCATTGCACACATTCATGTAGATCATTTAAATAGACTTGTTAGCAAGCAGCTAGTCATAGGCCTTCCCAATAGAAAGTTTTCTAAAGATAGGCTGTGTGATTCTTGTGTGAAGAGTAAACTTGTCAAGTCTACTTTTCCCCCAGTTGATATGGTCAAAACCAATAGGGTTTTGCAACTTATCCACATGGATTTGTTTGGACCATTTCAGATTAGAAGCTTTGGTGGCAATCTGTATGGATTTGTGTTAATTGATGACTATTCTAGATTTACTTGGACTTATTTTCTAACTCACAAAAGTGACACATTTTCTGTTTTCAAAAATTTTGCAAACTTGGTTCAAAATGAAACAAGTTAGAAAATTATGTCTATCAAAAGTGATCATGGAGGTGAATTCCAAAATGATTCTTTTGACAAGTTTTGTGAAGAAAATGGCATTCAACATATGTATTCTGCCCCTAGAACACCACAGCAAAATGGTGTTGTAGAGAGGAAGAATAGGTCCCTAGAGGAGTTAGCTAGGACCATGTTGAAAGATTCAAATACTCCCAAGTATTTCTGGGTTGATGCAATTAACACTGCCACACATGTTGTCAACAGGGTTTTGATTAGGCCTATACTTAAGAAAACTCCTTATGAGTTGTTCAAGGGTAGAAAGCCTAATATTGCTTACTTTAGAGTGTTTGGTTGCAAGTGCTTTGTTTTGAATAATGGTAAAGAACACCTAGGCAAGTTTGATCCCAAGGCAGATGAGGGTATCTTTCTAGGTTATTCCCAAACTAGCAAAGCCTATAGAATCTATAACAAGAGGACAAAAACAATAGAAGAATCTGTTCATGTGAAATTTGATGAAACTTTTAAAGAAAACTTGAACAACACTCCTTCTATTGTTAATGCCCCCTTAGATGAAGTTATAGATTCTGACCCTTTAGAACCCAAGGAACCTGTACCTCCAGCAAACAGTGACTGTGTTGAACCTATTAGAATAGATGAGTTACCTAAGGAGTGGAAGTTCAATAGAAACCATCCCATAGATAACATCATAGGTGTCATCTCCAAAGGGGTAGCTACTAGAAGGAACCTTGGACACTTTTGTAACCTAGCAGCCTTTGTATCTCAGATTGAGCCTAAGACCATTAAGGAAGCCTTGCTAGATAGTGAGTGGATACTTGCTATGCAAGAGGAATTGAACCAGTTTGAGAGAAACCAAGTATGGGAGCTAGTACCTAAACTAGAAAATAAGCACATCATAGGAACTAGGTGGGTTTTTAGAAACAAACTAGATGAGAATGGTGTGATCACAAGGAACAAAGCTAGGCTAGTAGCCAAGGGTTATAGTCAGGAAGAAGGGATAGACTTCGACGAAACCTACGCCCCTGTAGCTAGATTAGAGGCTATTAGGATTCTTCTGGCTTATGCTAGTATTATGGACTTTAAGCTATTTCAAATGGACGTTAAAAGTGCTTTTTTAAATGGTGAAATCCATGAGGAGGTATATGTTAGTCAAACACCTGGATTTGAGAATCCAGATTTTCCTAACCATGTGTTTAAACTAACAAAAGCCCTCTATGGATTGAAACAAGCCCCTAGAGCTTGGTATGAAAAACTGAGCAACTTCCTCATTGATCAAAACTTTTTAAGAGGTAAAGTTGACAAAATTCTTTTCATTCAAACTAATGGCAAAGATATCCTGCTGGTCCAAGTTTATGTGGATGACATAATCTTTGGATCAACAAATGACCAGTTGTGCAAAAATTTTGAAAATTTGATGAAAGGTCAATTTGAAATGTCTATGATGGGTGAACTGTCATACTTTTTGGGATTTCAAATTAACCAATCTAAGCAAGGTATCTTTATTAGCCAAACAAAGTATTGTACTGACTTAATAAAGAAATTTTCATTTGATAGCTTCAAGCCCATAGATACTCCTATGAGTCAAGGAAACCTTTTAGATAGAGATGACCTAGGCAAACCAGTGGATGTTTCAAGGTATAGAGGCATGATAGGATCATTGCTATATCTCACAGCAAGCAGGCCTGACATTATGTTCAGTGTTTGCATGTGTGTGAGGTATCAATCTAATCCTAAAGAGTCTCATCTTAGTGCGGTTAAGAGGATTTTCCGGTATTTAGTTGGGACTAGGAGCCTTGGATTGTGGTATCCAAAGGGATCAACTTGTTCTTTGGTAGGTTACTCGGATTCAGACTTTGCAGGTTGCAAATTGGATAGGAAAAGTACCTCTGGTACTTGTCATTTGCTAGGTAATTCACTTGTGTCTTGGTTCAGCAAGAAACAAACCAGTATTGCCTTGTCAACAGCTGAAGCTGAATACATTGCAGCTGGTAGTTGCTGTGCTCAGATCATGTGGATGAAGCAGCATTTGTTAGATTTCGGCATGGACTTAGGAACTGTTCCCATCTTGTGCGACAACATAAGTGCGATCAGCATCACTAAGAATCCAGTTATGCATTCCAGGACCAAGCACATTGAGATTCGGCATCACTTCATCCGAGATCAGTTTCAAAGTGGCAACATCAAGTTAGAGTATGTCAACACAACTGAGCAGTTAGCAGACATATTCACCGAAGCCTTGCCAAAGGAAAGCTTCCATCACATAAGGATGAAACTAGGCATAATAGATCCTAATCAGATCTGAGATATGTGTCTAATCGACTGGAATAATCGATTATCCTGTGGTTACACAGGAAAATGTCTTTACAAAATCGATTGCACTAGTCGACTTGACCCATAATATGTCTATTTTTCTTAAGTTTATAACTCGAAGTCGATTTGGAAAAGCGATTGTGTTATGTATGTTTGAAATCTTCATTTAAAATAATCGATTTGGACAATCGATGCTCTTGCAACTCAGTCTCTGGACTGATAGGAAAGATTTCTGAACAAGCTCGAAATCGATTTGGGAAATCGATTGTCAGAATTGGTTTGAGTTTCTCTTAAAAAGGATCGATTTGGGTAATCGATGCTGTGAAAAGTGAGCTTCTGGTATGATTTGTAAGCTAAGTCGAAATCGACATGGGTAATCGATTTGTGTTTAACCTGATCAGTTCTTCACTCAAAAGAATCGATGTGGGAAATCGATGCTGAGATGAAGCTCTACCTGAACTGTCATTTGAAGCTTCTGGGGTGATACGAAATCGATTCGGGAAATCGATTAAGTAATTGTAGACATTGATTTGGGTAATCGACGGGCATTATTACCGTTACAGTTTTACTAGCTGTTACATGTCTTTTGATCTTCCCCAGCAACGGTAACTAAATCGATTGGGGAAATCGATTTACATACCCAGCAGTATAAAAGGAATAGTTTCAATCGAACCACAACATCGATTCATCTCTTTTCCAGCTCTCTAACCTCTGCAATCTCAGTTTTCTCTTCTTGTTCTGATCTACTCAACCTTACTCTTTTCCCTCTCTACTTCAGATTAATCCTAAATCTCTAAAAATGGCAAGAGTTAAGCGCACATCACCATCTACACCCTCCACTTCATCTTCTTCAAGTACACCATCACCACCTCCAACTCTTTCAAAACGGGTTTCCATTCCAACACACAAGATTTCAGCACAAGACAAAGGTACAAGTATTGCTATAGACCAAGGGAAATCGAAGAAAAGGAAGGACCCTCCAACTGAAAAGTTGCTGGCTGATGCAATGAAGGAGGTAATCCAGAAGAAGAAGAAGAAAAAGGATACTTCTTCAACTCCACAGAAGAAATCTACACCCCAGAATAAAGCAACTCCTACACCAAAGGCCACTCAAAGCAAGTCAACTGAGGAATTCAAGCTTCCTCAAGCTTTCATCAAGCGCAAGATTCATGAAGCAAGAGCTCTGGACTTCCAGTACTTCGACAGTGATGGTTTTACCTTTCAAAACCATCTCAGATTTCATGGTTTGGAAGATTTTCTATCCTGCTCTCTCGATGCTTATCCAAACCTGATTCGGGCTTTTTACTCGACGTTCAAAATGACGGATTCTTGTTTCAAAGCAACGGTGAAAGGCAAGAAAATTTTCATGACATACGAGGAGTTCTCAAACCTGTCGGGACTTCAGTACCATGGAAACTCTGTCGATGGCAGCACCGAAGCTGACGCTGCTGATGACGGCTGGGAAGAGACTCTGGAGAGGCAACAAGTCGTGCAGGACCTGATGGTTGAAGGCTTTGTGGAATCCGTTTCACTTCCTATCGGCCAGATGAAGGTTCAGCATCGTATGCTGATGTATGCTCTCACCCGGATGCTCGTCCCACGCTCCGGCAATCATGCAGTTGTCCAAAGGTTGGACATAGTATTGTTGTGGGGTCTATGCAAGGAGCTCAAGATGAGCTGGGCATGGATTGTGCTTCGCCACATGCAGGAAGCAGCACAAGGCAAGCTGGTGCTTCCGTATCCACAGCTAATCACTAAGATTCTCACCCACTTCAAGGTCTCTCTAAAGGGTGAAGAAGTGTCCAAAACCATTCTGACATTTGGCGAATCCATTGTGAACCAAATGCAGCTACGTAAGCTGAATGGAATTTGGAGTAGACCTCAAGCTACTGCTGGACCAACCCAGCAAAGTGGTGAACCACCTGCTGCTGAGCCTGTTTCAGCTAGGTCTGAGGTCCTCTCTAAACTCCTTGAGTTTATGGCAGCTCAGGCGACTCACAACTCCAAAATGGAGGAGCTGAATGTAAGGATGGATGCTGCAATTCAGGAGATCCAAGCCAACCAGAATCAGATGGCACAGGACATAGCAGCAATTCAGGAACATCTGGGCATTAAGTTGTCCTTCAGCGATGTTGCTGAAATTGGAAGGCAAGCAGCTGAAGAGCATACTCCTACTCATGTAGAGGTTGTTGTGACTCATGTTGAGGAGACACCTGCTGAGGGTAATACAGCGGTCTCAACCTCATCCCCTGCTAATAATGAGGATCAGCCAACCATAGATGTTTAGGACCTTAGGTTCTTTTTGTTGTTTTTTTTTTCTATGTTGCCTTTCTGTGTTAATTTGTCTTTTTGTTGGTTGTACTCTGTTGATAAATGAATATAAATGTTTTTGAAGTTAATTGCTTGTGTTAATCGCTGCATTGCATTTCATTTCATCTTCATGATTTCCAATGCGTGCCATACTATGTTTGATTCTGTTTATTGCACTGATAAAAGTTTCTTCTGGTTATAATCATAATAAATTTAGTGCACTTGTTACTAATCCTTTATTTTTTTTCAGAAATTCTTTTGCTACCATCTCAGGGGGAGCAAAATTGTGTTTTTTTTCCTTTCTCCTCTCCTTTTTGACTTATTTAACAAACGGGGGAGAGAAGTTTTTATAACTTGATTAGTACTAACACAATGGTATCTTATCTTATATATACTGTTTTCTGCAATTTGCTTGGGTATACATACTCAGGGGGAGCTAGACTGTTTTATTTCAGCATATTCCCTTGAAATGTTTCTCAAGTTTATAAAAATTGCATGTTTGTCAATTAAATCAAAAAGGGGGAGATTGTTAGAAATATGGCTATTTGTTAGACATATGTTCTCTCGTTTTTGAAGTTCTTGACAAACATACACTTGTAAAAATAAACCTAACAGTGTGAATTGAGAAAATTTCAGAAAAAAAAACCGTTCAATCCTACAAGCTTGAAACATTGCTTGGAACTCAAGAAATCAACCAAACCTTGAAGATCTACAAGCAAATCGATTAGTAAAATCGATTCTGAAAAAGGGTTGAATGTTATTACACTGTCTGGAACTAATCAATCGATGGGCACAATCGATTTGCACAACTTTATGAAAGTTCAAACATGCCATCAATCGACTTGGTAAATCGATTGATACACTTATCAGAAAATAAATTGTGCAAGTCAGAGAGCCAGTTTGCCACAAATCAATTTGGCAAATCGATTGTTTAATTCACTAAGACTGAACTGATAGTTTACATCGATTAGACAAATCGACTTGAACTCTTATTAAAAATGAAAATGTGCAAGTCAGTAGCTCACCTTGCAAACTAGTCGATTTGGCAAATCGATTATTCAATCATTTTCTTATGTTATGTTTTGTCTACATCGATTGACCAAATCGAATGTGAATGTTCCAGAAACAAACCAATGCTAATGCATCGATTAGGCAAATCGACTTACCAAAATATATTTCAAAATGAACTTGGTCTGGAACATCCATAATCGATTAGTTCAATCTACTTACTTACTTCTGTTATATTGAAGTTGGCATCAATCGACTTGGTAAATCGATTGCTTAAACCAACTTGTTGTAATGAGCTTCAGACTTAATTTTACAATCGGTTAGGCATATCGATTGGTGAAAATCACTATGTCTCTGGAACCAGTGAAATCGATTGGCTAAAGCGATTTGCACAAAAAATTTTAGAAACAGAGACGACTGTAATGGTTGAATCGATTACATACATCGACTGTTTTGATCTCGTTGTTTGAACAAAACATCCCAAGTCGATTATGCACATCGATTCAGACATTCACTTTCATCATAGTCTGGAGAACTCATTTAAAAGAATCGATTAGTTAAATCGATTACGTTGTGCAGTTTCAAGATTCAAGAAAAACAAGATTCGCGAAATCGATTGCATAAATCGATTAGTGTGCTTTATAACTTTAATGAATGAATTGGCCAAATCGATTCATATGTTGTTTTTCCTGAAACTATATAAACTGATTTGGTACTCTTATTCCACACGGATAATAAGGATAATAGATTCATTGAACAATACAATAACTTTTGATAATTCATTTTCAGAGCTACAACACGTGAGATAACTCTTTCTCAATCATTATCAATTGGAAATCCTTTTTCAATCATGGACAATCAACTTGTGATCATTGAAGATTGGAAAAGACTGATTTGAGAAAGATTACTTTTGGAAGAAGTAAGATCAAGATATTTGTATATTTGATTTGTTTCATAGCTTGTGATACTCTTTTGTAACAAATTACTTTGCAAAAATCCAGCTGCGACTGGTGGCGTTCTTCGGGGTTGAGGGCTGTCAACAAGAAGACGCTTGACTGAATTCTTGGTCAAGTTTATGGGACTTAAACTTGGGAATTCAGGGAAGGGAAGATAGAACGAGTAGAATAGTTTAAGATTGGTGCGAGGCACTGTGTGAAAATCTGTAAACTGATTCTAAAAAGGTTCTATTGGAAAGGCTGAGATCTTGTTGGATCTTGGGACTGGATGTAGGCTGTCAAGGGATAGCTGAACCAGGATAAATCATTGCGTACACCTTTCTTCCCTTATATTGTTTACATTTCAGCAATTATTTGTTTGGAACATTGATTAACTGTCTTGATAATAATTGCATGTAAACACGCATTCATAATAATCAAACTTGACAAATGCATTTCTCCATAGTGAACATGATCCATGTATTTTTGACATTCATTAGTATTGTTAATTAGGGACCGTAATTCAATTTGGTGTGAAATAATAATTGAATCTTGTAATCCACTGTGCATTCATATTAGATTAGATTTCACTCTGCATAATTCTTAAGAGAATCAGAGGTCATAATCACCTACAAGAGTAAGCTATTATGCTGGATTGGATGGCTACTCAGCTTGCTGCCAAGCTCGAAATTGAGCATCCTATGTTTAATCCTCCTCCAATTTTTCCTAACATACCTCAGTTGTCACTATCTTAATCATCTAAAGGGTCTCCACCTTTACTTTCTTTCTGATTTAGCTTTAGTTAAACTCTCCTATTCCTATTTTCCTTGACAAAAGAGTGAAGTTATTTACATTATTTTTAGAATCCTAAGTTCTTTTTGTATGACTACTTACTACTTCTGTATTTATTATTTTTTTTGAATCACCTTGTAATGATTTAAATCTTTATTGTTATATCAATGAAATATTATTATTTGGTTCACATGATTCGCACATACTGAGGGGGAGTTTTTTTACTAAAAAGCTCTTTGAATTATTATTAGAATTAAAATTAAAAATCTAAATTAGCATGTTTCGTCATCATCAAAAAGGGGGAGATTATTGAGATAAAATCCCAAATTAATATTTTGATGATATTTAAACAAAGAGTTAATTAAGACTTCTAATTATGATTTTAAGTGTTTTGATATTTAACATTTTTTTTAAGTGTGTTAAAACAAGATAGGTACTAAGCATTATAAAGCAAATTGTATTAAAATCAAGAAAGCAAAAATTAGTAGAACGAAGAACGTTCTTGACAAAATTTTGGAAATCAAAGAACGTTCTCCACATCTGCCATAAACAAGAATGATCAGATTTCTATGTAAAAGATTTGATCCAAGAAGTGTTATCCTTTCCATATCTTCATCAGAAATATAAGATGATCAATCTAAGTGAAAATCATACCAGAATTTGAGGACTCAACACCTTGCCTCATAAAAAGCATAAAGCAAAATCATTCTCCAAGTTAAGCAAATGCAAGTACAATTGACAAACTGTAAAGGACACTGTTGTTGTACCTTTAAATAGACATGCATGCGTGACTCAAAGCTTGTAATCATTTCAGATAACTGAAAAGATAAAAAATACAAGTCAGCTCATCTTAAACCAATTCGAAGAACTTTCTTGGATCTCAAGAACATTCTTGGTTTGAGCATGAATAATGTAGCTTCATGGTTGATCTTATCGATTCACTTACTCATAGCAGTTGGGCTACTTCCAACGGATAAATGAGTTGTCAAAAGCTCTCTTGAAGCCTATAAATAAAGCTTCATGATGAAGAACAAATCAGAACCCAAAGTGCCAAGGAAAACATCACTCACAATCATACTCGAGCTTCTCAAATCATTCTAAGTTCCAGATTACTAAGTTCTAATATATAGAATCTATTTATCAAACAAGAGTTGCGCAATATCCAGATTCTAACATTCTCAAAATCATTACTTTTTAATGCAAGGCTATATTGTTAACATAGCTTAAGTAGTTGCAATCCTTTTATGATTTAAAAGGTAATTTGTAAAATCCTTTCTAAAATAGTGTAAGGTAACCTGTGGAAATCCTTTCTAGGTAGAAATGTAAAACCTTGTAATAGATCAAGGTTGATATGTGGAAATAGTGTAAAAACCAAGAAAGTTCTTGCTTTGAAGCACTTAGTGGAAAATGTTAAATTTGTGAGGACTAGACGTAACCCGTGTTGGATGAACCAAGATATATGCTTATGTGATCTCTTTTTCGTTATCTTTATTTATTATTTGTCTTACATTCAGTTTTTATATTGATAAATTGATATTTTTGTTTTTCCACTAACCAAGAACGTTCTTCGTTTACAACAAAGATCAATCTTGAGTTAAAATTTTCAGTTTTTTCATAGGAATTTTTAAAAGGCACAATTAAAATTCAAACCCCCTTCCATATAATCGACATTGTTACTTCAATTGAACCAATTTCATTGAATTGAATAAACTTAGTAAAGACAAAAATGACTTAAAAATTTAATCCGTTGACACTTATGCACTTATCAGATGAACGTCATTTACCAAGAACCAAAATTGACTAAAGTCAACCTTGTAAACAACAAAATGCCCTAAATCTTAATCCATTGAGATTTATGCACTTATTGGACGAACAACATTGACTAAAACCCAAACATGACTAGAATAAACCATGTAAAGACAAAAATGACCTAAAATCTCAATCCATTAAGATTAACGGACTTATTGGACAAATATCATTAACTAGAATAAACCTATTAATTACCAAAATTCCCTAAAATCTTAATCCATTGACCCTTATGCACTTATTAGACTAACATCACTGACTAAAACCAAATTTGACTAGAATAATCCTATTAAATACCGAAATGTCCAAAAATCTTAATCCACTAAGATTTACGCACCTATAGAACGAACTACATTGGGTAAGAACCAAAATGGACTTGAATAAACCTAGTAAAGCACAAAATTGCCTAAAATCTTAATTCGTTGATACTTATCCACTTATTGGACAAATTGCATTTACTAAGAACCAAAATGGAAAGGAATAAATCGCATAAAGACAAAAATGACCTAAAATCTTAATCTATTTAGACTAATTCACTTATCCGACAAAATTCATTTATTAAGAACAAAAATGGCATGAATAAACCTAATATAGAACAAAATGAACTAACTATTTATTCCCGCCAAAAATTCATTACACTATCTAAATTCTTAACCAACAATATACTGCAAAATCCACACAAAAATCCTAAGAACTATTGGACCAAAATGTTCTAAAGAAACTCCCCTCTCAAAAATGTTCTCCAGCTCCTGAACATTCTCCCACACCAAACCCAATATTTTCCCTCACTCCAGAATGTTCCCCATCCCCAACTCAAGAATGTTCTGTACAAAATAACAACCCACCAGAACATTCCCCCCAACGTTCTCCTCTGTCCAAAAACAAATCCAAAAATCAAATTCATCCTCTAATCCCTTCCAACAAAAACAAGTTATACAAAGAAAATGGGCTCAACAACCCAAAGGTGTTGCAAGAGTCTTTGTTCTAGAAAATCTTATCATTGATGGCAATGTTGTCAAACATCATAAATATGCTATAGGTTGGACTCAATTTTTGCAAATTTTTGAGTGTTTTAATCTTGATGTTGTGAGATCCCTTTACTTTCAACCCCAAACATTCCCCCAACAAATCTCTCTTTGTATCTACCATCAAGGGGATAGAGATCAGACTTTCTCCAGATATTCTTGCTTCAATTCTCAACCTTCCCACTAAAGGACCAGTCATCTTTGGTAGTAACTGGTACTCTGATTTGAATTTAAACAAGACAGAGGTGCTCTCTTGTAAAACCTAGTCATTTTATTTTATTTTTATATTTTACCTTATTAGGAGTAGTAATAATTGTTGATGATATTATCTTAATTTTTTGTAATAATAATAATAATATTAATAATAATAATAATAATAAAAGCATCATTTGGCAACCGTTAAAAATAAATGTCATGGCTTAGACTGAAATGCCACGTTCCCCACTTTCGGCTTAACGTTCCCCATTTTCGGCTTAACATTCCCCATTTTCGTAACGTTCCCCACTCCTGGCTTAACGTTCTCCATTTCAACTAATAAAAAGGAAAAAAAAAAAACAGATGTCTTCCATGCAAAAATGCTTTGCGATATAGAAAAAAAGAGTTTAGGAAAGAAAAAGGAAGGAATTCAAGAAGGAGTTAGTGATTCATCCCATCAAGGGTAGCACAATTGGAGAAAAAGATCGCTGCGTGAGAATTTGAATAATGACACTCATATCGGTAAGGACATCACTCCAATTATATATATATATATATATATATATATATATATATATATATACACACATATGATTGTATTTATTTTAGAATTTGTGAGATTAAATATATACTTTTAGCAAATTTTGGAAAATAAATATGGTGTGACATGTTATTATCATGGTTATGTTGAACATATTCAATGTATGGAAAATAAATATTATATATGTGATATGTTGTTATAATGGTTGTGTTGAACATATTCAAAGTGTGAAGAGTAAATGTTATGTGATATGTTGTTATAATGGTTGTGTTGAACATATTCAAGGTGTGAATAATAAATGTTATATGTGAAATGTCATTAATAAGTTAGCCTCACATTATACGAATGATTTATTAAAGTGTCAACATTCATGCATTCATTCATAGTCGTGTGGTGGTGCGTCCATAATTGGTTGGACCCCATATATCCTTGCGGGGATTTCGAGTTAGTGGTGTTGCTTGGAAGGACCCACGAAGCCCCCTTGCGGGGGAGGCGATATTCCGAAATCATTACATTGACATATAGATTAAGTCATAAGGTCTGTTTGAGTATGTATTGATTAATGTGTGATTAGTGCTTTATAAAGGTAAATGATACATTGTACCTCATGACGATTGATTGAAATAATGCTATTAATGACGTAGATATTATATTGATAAATTTGTATACGATTGTATCTGTTCGTTTGGATGAGGATATGTTAATAATGAATTGCAATGTTAATAATGAAGGTTAGTAATGATGTAGATATTATATTGATGAATGTACCTGTTGGTAGTTTGGGGTAAATTAATGTTATTAATAATGTAGATATCGTGGTATTTTATTGTGCAGTTGTTTGTATAGATTAATTAATATTATTAATTATATAGATATTATAATATTATATTTGTATTTTCAGGGCACCTCTTGGTTGTCGTTTAGGTGAATTAATGTTATTAATTACCTATACGTTATACTCGTAAATTATATCATTGTGGAAGCCATAAGCATGTGTCTGATAATGATGTCTTAATCATTCACCATCTTCTCAACAGCCAACGGATCAATCTCCTCCACGTTATCATCCATCACATGATCTCAGCTGCTACAAAGGACTACAAGAAAAACATTGTCCCATATCAATTTTTTTAATGTGATTCTGAAATAAACGTGTGTTTAAGAGAGAAAAAAAAATGAAATTTTTATTAATGTGTTTGACAAGAGTGAAATTTTGACAAGAATGAATATCAAATCTACGTAGTTCTTTGGTAGAAAATCCGTATGTGTTAATTGCTTTAAAAGAAAATGCATGTTAATATTGATAAAAATAAAAATAAAAAATAAAATAAAAAAATTTGTTTGATTTGAATAACTATTTTAAAAAGATGATTTTTAAGACTATCAAGTTGTTCAACTTGTGTCTTAAAAAAATTCAAGGACTAAAAGATGTCACATCTAGTTAACTCGTTTTAGAATAGTTTTATTATTTTGATTATAAAAAAATGGGCTTTAAAATCTTCAAGTTGTACAACTTGTGTTATAACTACTCACAGATAAAAAAAATATCACATCTAATTAATGACTTGAAAATAATTTTTTGTATAATTATTTAAAAAAAATTAAAACGAGTTTTAAAAACATTCAAGTTATCACAATACATGTAACGTATTTTGAAGTAATATTTTGTTGGTTTTATTTTTGAAAAAAGATTAAATAAATAATGGTTTAATAAACTAAAATCAAGTCAGCACAACTAATAGTAATATTTCAATTAAAAAAGAATACAATATGGTTAAGTTGATACACATGCTTTTCAGAATAGTACAGTATGGCTATGTTGACTACACTTGCCTATACTGACTACGCTTGCTTTGAGCATATGGGTACGAGACTTTTGGATGAAACATTATGCTATGTTTCTTTCAATGCAGACTAATATCATTTCAAAACTGTCCAACATCATCTCAAAACAAAAGTTAAACATATTCAAATCTCAATAAATCTTAAACCAAGCATTATTTCAAAACTCAAAGTTTCGATAAAATCAACCTAATCAAAATCTCATTTTCAATTTTAATACAAGCTTCATATAACAAACAAAGGAAGTGAAATAGTAAAGGAATAGAGAACATCATATACTGAAAAGAAGAAGCGTCGGCGGTGCATAGTTGATGGTGTTTGGCAGTGGTTACCACCAAAGTTGGAATGACGGTGATGCCTTATATTTCTCTTTTTTTTTTCTTTCTATTTTTTCTAATTTCTAAATATACATGATTTTAAAAATCGAGATGAGTTGTTGTTCAACTTCACCTTTGTTTTAAACTCTCTCTTTTGTAAATCAAAATTCTCTTTTTTCTTTCTTTCTCTGTATTTTTTTTTTTTTTAATATTTCTCTCTTTCTCTTTGTTGATTTCAGAAACAAAGAAAAAACTCTCTATATTCGAAACTCCTCCCCCTCGAAAACAAATTGATGTCTTGTTTTTATATTGTTATGGCAAAAGTTATGTGTAGAGATGAAAATGGAAAAAGGTGGGTGACCTTTCTAATTGAGTATAGAAATCGTGAAAATACAATCTTATTGGGATGAAAATAAAAAAATAAAAATTAAGAAGGAGATGGCTTGCTTGCAGCAGAGATGCAAAAGGCACAAGCAAATCTGGCAAGCAAAAAATATATTTTTTGTTTTGTTTTTATTTTTTTATTAGTATTTTTTTAATATTTTTTTGGAATAGAAAGTTGTGTAAATATAGACTTAAAATTTGGACCAAAAATGACATTTTTTACTTAAACAATAATAAGTGCGAAAATACTTATTATTATTATTATTATTATTTTTAAATGATTTATAATTGGTCATACAAAATTGAAGTACTATAAAATTGTGATTAAAAGAAGATATTGCTTCTAAAATTAACACAAATATTATCAGTACCGTCTAAAGAACAAATAGGATCTATTCCATTCTAAGAAACGATTCGAATCACAAAAGAAAAATGATCATGAACGAGGCAAGATCAAACAAGATTGATGTTTCTCTAAATTGACTACCAAGAACATTGAACAATGTTTAGATATGTAACACATTATAACACCCTCAAGAACGATCAGGAAAACGTCAAGAATGATCAAAATAAAATCTTCATATCAATTATCAATCCCGAAAATGATCTTTAAATCTCCAAAATGATCAAACATTTTCCAAAATATTCAGCAATCGTTTTGCAACAAATTACCATCATTCTTCAGCTTGTTTTGCAAGATTCAAAACTACATATTAAATTGATGGCATTTGAAGAATATATGATCATTAAAACTCAAGAGAAGACTGCCAAGAACGAAGAAAATCAGTCCAGTCAACAGAACTCAGAATATTCAAAACCTGAAACATTTTTTATCATATAATTTGGTCTTTAGTAAAGACTCACAAGAGCACTACCAACAGCTCTTTTTATCATCATTAAATTTTCTAAAGGCCTGTAAAAGGAAAATCAATGCTCAAGGAAAACGTAGAAGTTCAAGTGCTAACAAGTCTCATTAAATCTTTCACATTCACATACTTGAAATTCTCACTTTCTCAAGAAGAATCAGTTCTAATTATATTTCAATCTTTTGTTATATTTGTACTGAATCCTTAATAAGGAATTTAATCTTAAATAAGAGTTAAGACATCTTAAATTCTATTAAAATAATCTTATCATTATTGTGTAAAACTCAAACTACAAGAGTTGAGTATAGTTTGAGTAGATTGTAAGAAATCCTTTTAAGAGGTAAAGTGTAAACTCATATCTAGAGACTAATAAAAGATTGTTTCGAATGTTTTTTTGGGTGGAAAGAACTTATTGTGTAACAGATCAAGGTTGATATTGAGAAGTCGTGTAAACAAAGATTGTTCTCGATTTTGAACACTTAGTGAAAATCTCACAGTTGTGATGATTGGACGTAGCCCGAGTTGAATGAACCAGGATATATCCTTGTGTGGTATTCTTTCTCTTATCTCCATATTTATTAAATTTGATTAATTATTAAGTTAAAAATATAAACTAAATTTTTTATTTTAACTAACCAAGAACGTTATTCGTTTTCTGTTTACTCAACCAAGATCATTCTTCAGTTAAATTCTTAAGTTTTTACAGGAAATTTTAAATAGGAACATTTACGATTCAAATCTCCCTTCCAAGTCGACATTTCTACTTCATATGGTGTTTAATAGATATATGTCTCCATCAAGTTTAAATTTGTTTCAAAACATTCTTTTATGGATTTGTTAAACGTTTTTCAAGAACATCAAAAATGGATGGTTATGCAACATTTTTCTTTCTTTGTAGTCGATGTATTTTTTATATTTCTGTTTTGTAATTTTTAAGCTAAAAATGTAGTAGACACTTTCCATCTTGTGAGGAGATATTAAACAATAGTTAGTTAGTTGATATAGTTAGTTTTATTAACTAGTTGTTATATAAATCTTGTATCATTTTGAGGTAATTGAACAATTCTCTCATTATTCAATATACTTTTCTCTTATTTTATGATTTCTATTTTGAAATGTATTAATACTCTTTAATTCTTGAACATTGTTAGGAACCCAATAATTGAACTCCAAAAAACTACACTTTTATTAAAAAAAATAAATAAATCTTTCCTCCAAGGGTTTCCCCTTCACAGTAGAAACTATTCTCTATTCAACAAATGTTTACAATATTCAAAAATATCACAAACTACTCTTAACAACCATAAATGTTTTCTACATAGCTCCCTATTTCTATAAAATAGTCTTAACTGCTTCATGGCTAACTAACTAACTAATATTTAATTAATTCTACTAATCTAAGTTCTAACAAACCTCATTTATCTTGCTTTATGTTTCGGGGAGGAGGAATCCCCACACGAAGTGCACCTGTTTTACCAATGATTCGTGAAGAGGTACGCATATCAATTCGCCATAATTGATTATGTTGGAAAATCCTATAACGTTATGCTCAACAATCCATGCCAGTTACATGATGCATAACCAAAGACGGAAGCGTACTTGTGGGAATTGCCATTGATGAAATCCTGGGATGATGATGATAGAGCCAATGGGTTGGGTGATCTTCCTCAGCAAAACACCCTGAAGACCTTACTCTCTTGATGGGGATAGAGAGAACCAGAGAGTTTTCTCCTTTTGGTTTGTGAAACTGAATAGTCTTGTTGTGTTTGCCTTGGGGACCACTACCCCTATATATAACTATTATTAGTTATATCCCAAATTGCAGTATTTCTAATTCAGCCCCTCATTAAATTAGAAATTGCCTGGTATCTACACTATTAATTTTCATAACTATTATGCTCTTTAGCCATAAACTATTATATATTATTTGACCCCTAGTTTATTGGCTAATTATATAATGACCCTAACACACTTTATTAATTAATTACATATGTGACCCATAAATCTCACAATCTCCCACCGGTCACACATGTATCCTTAGGAGTGTGTTAGACTTTATGACGTCATAAATGTCATCATAATTACCTTGAGCATAATCCAAATTTTCCCGTCCATTAATCTTATCAGCACATGGAACCAAAGAGGCTTTCGTCATAATAAGCATAACTAAACCCATCAATGATCACCTGTACTGACACAACTAAATGACATAGACCCATTATGAAAAGTGTAGCATGAAAATTACATGAAGTTGGTTAATGCATGTCAATTTTCAATTGGTCCTACTTTACCGAATGAGATCATACCATAACTTAAATGTACAAAGTAACCAAAACTGAATACTTTAAACTTTATTTCTGATCAGAAAATCCAAATACAATGTATTTGTATTTTACAATAAAACATAGAACATAAATTACATAATGGACGAAACTCCCACTAAAAATCAAGATTCCTCAAACTGTAGCACACCCATGTGAGCAGTATGCTCATGAAAGACCTTGGGTGGTAGACCTTTAGTGAGTGGATTCGCAATCATGGAGTTTGTCCTTAAGTGTTCTATGGATATCTGTCCACTTTGTACCTTCTCTTTAACAACTAGGAACTTAATGTCAATGTGCTTTGACTTGGTTGAGCTCCTATTATTGTTAGAATACAGGACTGCTGATCTATTGTCACAATACAACTTGAGTGGTCTTTCAATCCCTTCAACTATTTGCAGCCCCGTGACAAAATTTCTCGGCTAAATGTCCTAGTCAAATGCCTCATGAATTGCTACGAATTATGCTGCCATGGTTGATGAAGCAGTAAGACCTTGCTTGGCACTACGCCAAGAAACTACTCCACCAGCTAACAGAAAGACATAGCCTGAAGTTGATCTTAAGCTGTCTTGGCATCCCGCAAAATCCGAGTCAGAGTACCCAGTGATCTCTAACTGGTCTGACCTCCTATATGTGAGCATGTAGTTTCTTGTTCTCTTCAAATATCTCATGACCCTCTTGGCTGCTTTCCAATGGTCAAGACCTGGATTGCTTAAATATCTGCCTAAAATCCCTACTATGAATGCTATGTCTGGACGCGTACATACTTGGGCATACATAAGACTCCCTACAACTGAAGCATAAAGGATCTTTTGCATTTCTTGAATTTCCAAACTTCCCTTAAGGCACTGTTTGAGACTAAACTTGTCTCCCTTAGCAACTGGGGTGTCCCCTGGTTTGCAATCCTGTAACCCAAACCTTTTGAGAACCTTATCGATATAGCTCTTTTGTGACAATCCAAGAATACCTCGAGATCTGTCTCGGTGTATCTGAATTCCTAATACAAAAGAGGCGTCACCAAGATCTTTCATCTCAAAATTCTTTGATAGAAATATTCTGGTTTCGTGCAGCATGTCATCAATATACAAGACAAGGAAAATATGTTTGCTCCCACTGAACTTATGATACACACAATCAGGTATTGTATTCATCTCAAAACCAAAAGAGAGAATTACTTGATGAAATTTATGGTACCATTAACGAGAAGCTTGTTTTAGCCCATAAATGGATTTTCTTAGTTTGCACACCATATTCTTTGGGTCTCCCAACACAAAGTTTTCTGGCCGCACCATATAGATCGTTTCATCAATGTCGCCATTGAGAAACGCTGTCTTTAGATCCATTTGATGAAGCTCCAAATCAAAGTGAGCAACAAGAGCCATGATTATTCTTAAAGAGTCCTTCGATGAAACCGGAGAGAAAGTCTCTTTATAATCAATCCCTTCCTTTTGAGTATAGCCCTTAGCTACAAGACGTGCCTTATATCTCTCCACATTACCATTGGAATCCAGCTTGGTTTTAAAAATCCATTTGCAACCAATGGGTTTCACTCCTTCAGGTAATGGGATAAGTTCCCAAACTGAATTGTCTTGCATAGATTTATACTCCTCATTCATTGCTTCGATCCACTTATCTGAATGGGAATCTTGCATGGCTTGATGAAAGTTGATCGGGTCGTCTTCTGTCATGCCAACATTTTCCTCTACCTCATTGATAAATACTACATAATCATCATAAATAGCATTTTTCCTTTGTCTAGTGGATCTCCGCAATGGAGCTGGCTCTTGAGGCACTTGTTCTTGAGGATCTTGAATTTGATCTGGATTTTGTTCTTCCTAAACAACCAGATCATCTTGAGTTTGTTCAATAATGGGAAAGCCAACTGGTGGAACAATCAGTTCTGGAATTATTACCGATTCTTCCTTAAATACAAAATCTTTAATCTTAATCTTCCCCCCAAACTCAATATCCTCAAAGAACGTTGTCGTTCACGTCTCAAAAATTGTTCTCAAATTAGGATCATAAAATTTATAGTCCCTTGATTTTTTTGAGTACCCTATAAATAGCTGCTAATTTTTCGGGGTTCAAATTTCTTTTCATTCGGCCTATAAGGCCTTGCCTCAGTTGGACATCCCCAAACGTGAAGGTGCTTCAGACTAGGCTTACGCCCAATCCAAAGCTCATAAGGTGTTTTAGTCGCTGCCTTAGTTGGTACTCTATTAAGAATGTATGTTGTTGTTTTTAATGCCTCTCACCAGAGTGACTATGGCAAGGTGGAATGACAAATCATACTCCATACCATATCCTTAAGAGTCCTGTTTCGTCTTTCAGCTACACCATTCATGGTGGGTGACCCCGGCATAGTGTATTGTGGGACGATTCCACATTCCTCTAGGTATTTGGCAAATGGTCCCGGACGTTGTTCACCTGAACCGTCATGTCTGCCGTAGTATTCACCACCACGATCAGATTTGACCTTTTTAATTCTCTTATTAAGTTGATTCTCAACTTTTGCCTTAAAGGATTTGAACACGTCTATTGATTGGGACTTTTCGTGAATTAGGTAAAGGTAGGCATATCTAGAATAATCGTCTATGAATGATATAAAATATTGTTGACCATTCCAAGAAGGAGTTGGAAATGGCCCAGAGATGTCCATATGTATCAATTCTAAGACGTCTGTAGCTCTATATGCGCCTAATTTCTTATCTTTAGTCTGTTTTCCTTTAATGCATGCTACACAAACGTTAAAGTCTGTGAAGTCAATGGAATCTAAAATTCCATCTAACACAAGTCGTGCAACTCTATTTCTAGAGATGTGACCTAGACGCTTGTGCCAAAGCACTCCTGAATTGAAATTGTCCATTTTTCGCTTAGTACCACGTGATTCCACACTCAAGGTTTCATTATAGTTAGCCACAGTTTCCAACAAATAAAGATTATCATAACCAGAAAGTAAACCGGTTCCAACAACATTCGAATTTAAAGACAAAGTAAATTCTTTATTCCCGAATGAACAATAATATCCTGATTTGTCCAAATAAGAAATAGAGACCAAATTCCGTCTAAATGACGGTACAACAAAAGTGTCTTCTAAATCCAAATAATGACCAGAACTTAATAATAATATAAATTTTCCTATGGCTTCAACTTCTACCTTCTTCCCATCTCCTACATAGATGCATCTTTCAGTATCACTAGGCTTTCGGAAGTTCAGGCAACCCTGCATTGAAACACTGATGTTAGTAGTTGCACCAGAGTCTAACCACCAAGTGTTTCCAGGTACTGAAGCCAAATTAACCTCACAACAGACCAAAGACATAATCATACCTTTCTTAACACGCCAAGCGTGATATTTTGCACAATCCTTCTTCATGTGTCCAAGACTCTTGCAGAAGAAGCAGTTGTTATCCTTAGTCTGCTTCTTTTGTTCTGGACCCTTAGCAGCAGCTTTGTTCTTGGGCTCCTCAATTATTTTCCTTTTGCCCTTGTCTTTAGAGATGCTAGTAAAGTGAGCGCTTTCAGTCCTATCTTGCTTCAGCGATGTCCTCTTCTTGCACACATAATGAAATGAGCTCATTAAGAGTCCATTTCTCCTTTTGACAATTACAAGTCACCTTAAACTGACTGAATTGCGAAGGAAGAGACAGCAATACTAAATGAATGAGTAAGTCATCTGACAACTCAAGCTTTAGTCCTTTAAGCTTAGAAGCAATGTTGGACATCATCATAATGTGCTCTCTTATATTTCCCTTGCCTTGATACTTCATGGAAATTAAATTCTGAAGCAAAGAACTTGCTTCAGCCTTATCACTTTTTTCAAAGCGTTTTTCCATCTCAACAAGGAAATATTTAGCTGTAACTATCTCATCCGAGACAGCACCTCTAAAGACCTCAGGAATGCCACGCTTTATGATCATAAGACTTATGCGATTTGAGCGATCCCATTTCTCATGCTCTAATTTTTCCTCAGAAGAACTAGAGTCCGTAGGAGTAGGGGGTCGATCAATTCTTAGTGCAAGGTCTAGATCCATGCAGCCAAGAACAATCAGAATGTTTTCTTTCCATTCCTTAAAATTTGTCCCATCAAGGACAGGAATAGAACTCAAATTTGCAGATATGGAAGCAATAGATGTTGAAAATTAAATAAAGAACGAAACTTAGAAACTCACATTATAGGAAAATAAATCAATAAATAAATAAATACATATGTTCAAATCATGGAATTTAACCCATCTCAAGATACCCAGTGCACCATTGATGTCAAGTCTTTGGACACTAACACCAATTGCTAGTGATACTCTTGTTGCAACGATCAAATATTGACAATAAGACATGTCAAACAATAAACCTTCCTTTGGGCCGATTTACTGCTCACATATATACCAAATAATTGTCACACATTTATCATCGCAGGTGTACATGTAATTCTGCCAAATATTAACCTTCCTTTGGGCCGGTCAATACCCGCATGAACAAACATATACACAGCCATTTGACACTCTTCACGAGAAATTTAGACAAGAGGGGTCACTTTGGCGACATCAAGTTTCAATTAACTCATTCAAAATATCAAACTTGACTTGAACATATATTTATTATATCCAAATAAAACAATATTTAAAAAAAATATTGTTCACTAATATAAACTGTGTTTCATTAGTATTTGATAATTATTGTATTATCAAAAAAAAAAAATAACACGCATTAGTATAAAAAAAAAAGTTTCAACTTTTCCAATGGAACTCGACGATCAAGCAAGAATGAATGAAAACCATATAGAGCAGAACTCTCACACATGTGTGCATACCAAAACAATCAACAATTATAGAAAATCTTTATAGTAAACCATCAATGGCATATCAACAAGAAAAAAAAATTATAACCGGAAACAAAAAAAAAATTTTTTTTTTTTTTTTGGATTCCATAATATATATATCCAAATTCCCAAATTACAAACCCTAAGATTTCAATCATGTCAAAATTCCCAAATTGAATCCTAAAACAAAGACAATAACCGAATTTCATCATGAATTAAACATGGTAGGCTCTGATACCAATTGTTGGAAAACCTTATAACGTTATGCTCAACAATCCATGCCAATTACATGATGAATAACCAAAGGCGGAAGCGTACCTGTGGGAATTGCCATTGATGAAATCCTGGGATGATGATGATAGAGCCAATGGGTTGGGTGATCTTCCTCAGCAAAACACCCTGAAGACATTGCTCTCTTGATGGGGATAGAGAGAACCAGAGAGTTTTCTCCTTTTGGTTTGTGAAACTGAATAGTCTTGTTGTGTTTGCCTTGGGGACCACTACCCCTATATATAACTATTATTAGTTATATCCCAAATTGCAGTATTTCTAATTCAGCCCCTCATTAAATTAGAAACTGTCTGGTATCTACACTATTAATTTTCATAACTATTATGCTCTTTAGCCATAAACTATTATATATTATTTGATCCCTAGTTTATTGGCTAATTATATAATGAACCGAACACACTTTATTAATTAATTACATATGTGACCCATAAATCTTACAGATTAATCGGCAGTATTTTTTCGTACAATTTGCTAAATCACTTGGAAATAAAGAAAAAGAAATTAATGTTGTACATTTATGGTAGAATTTGCATATTTATTTATGGTAAAAGTTCATCTCTTTCCTATCAGTCATACACAAATTATTCCTCTATCTATAAACTTCTTTAAATATACTATATTTTCAATTTAGTTCTCATTCTATTACTATATATGTTGGGTTTTGGGCTCCCTTCCTAAGTGGAGAAAAGCCCAATATGTGCAAGCCCATGAGTCTCATTTAACCAAGTGGAGAGAGGTCATATTAGGGTGCGTGAGAGAGCTGAATTTAGAGAGTGAGGCAAAGAGAAAAGTGAGAGAAGAAGAGCAAAACCTATTTTCGCATAAAACAGAGCAGCTGCACTAGATTCGCGATTTCTACTTCGTTCACCGTCAGATCGGGCTAAAATTTCGACAGCAGGTTTGTGACTCGTGGTACTACAATCTGATCGGTTGGATCATCGATCAGAGAGGTCTGAGGTGGGAGAAATTGTACTCGGACAGCAGCAGTTTCTTGGTTTTTCTTTTTTTGCTGAACTTTGTTCTCAATTTCATGCTTGTTTTCTCATTGTTTTGGCTGATTGTTGTGCTGGTTACCTTGCTGTTTTTTGGCTAGTTACTGAGCACGAATTTGTTCCATATTTGAAACTCTCTTGTACCCATATTTTGATCATAACAGATATTTTGGTTGTTTACTTCTCACATTGAGGAGGTTTTTCCACGTTAAAAATTATTGTGTCCTTTGTGATGGTAATTTTAGTTGTTGTGATTATTTGTTGATTGCTCCTCACAGATTCTTGTAAGTTTGGGAAATTGATTATCCGCTGCATATTGCTCTGTTGGAGTTGTTATTGTTATTTGTTGTTGAATTTCCCATTAGAGTGGTATCAGAGCTCTTTGGTTAAGGGGTTGTTTGACTTGTTTGAATGATGGAGGCAAATACAAATAGAATGATTTGTTTGAATGGCACTAATTATCACTTATGGAAGGTAAAAATGAAGGATCTGTTATTTGTGAAGAATTTGCATCTTCTTGTGTTTGCTAGTGAGAAGCCAGAATCCAAGACTGATGAGGATTGGAGTTTTGAACATCAGCAGGTCTGTGGTTTTATTCGGCAATATGTAGAAGAAAATGTTTATAATCACATTGCTAATGAGGAACATACAAGATCCTTGTGAAAGAAGATTGAATCTTTGTATGCTTCTAAATCAAAGAATAATAAGTTGTATTTGTTGAACTCCTTGATGAATTTGAGGTACAAGGAGGGGACTTCTATTTCAGATCACTTAAATGATTTTCAAGGTCTCCTAGATCAATTGTCAGGTATGGGTATCAAATTTGATGATGAAGTGTTGGGACTATGGCTACTGAATACTCTACCAGATTCTTGGGAAACTTTTCGGGTTTCAATTACAAACTCAGCTTCTGATGGTGTTGTCTCTTTGCAAAGTGTAAAGGGAAGTGTTCTTAATGAGGAGATGAGAAGGAAGGCACAAGGTACTTCATCTCATTCTGAGGTACTTGTCACTGAGAACAGGGGCCGAAGTCAAAGAAAGGAACCGAAAGGGAACAGACAGAATAGCAGAAGTGCGAGTAGAGAGAACAACAGAAGTAAGTCCAAGTCCAGACACAAGAATGTGGAGTGTAATTATTCTCACAAAATGGGGCACATACAGAGGAACTATTTCATATGGAAAAGGGAGAGCAAAAACAATAACCGTAAGCAGAGAGATAAGAATCACGATGATGATGACCGTGTTACTACTGCTACTTGTGACGATCTGATTATTCTCTATGACTATGACTCAGTCCATCTTGTATCAGATGAGAGCATGTGGATTATTGATAGTGGTGCTACACTACATGTTACACCAAGGAAGGAGTTCTTCACATCTTACACTTTTGGTGACTTTGGAGTACTGAGGATGGGTAATGATGGTGTGTCCAAGGTAGTTGGTATTGGTGATGTTTGTTTGCAGACCAACATGGGAGTGCAGTTGTTGCTTAGAGGAGTCAAACATGCTCCAAATGTTCGCTTTAATTTGATCTTTGTGCAGATGCTTGATGATGGTGGTTATGATAATCACTTTGGTTCAAGAAAATGAAAACTCACCAGAGGTAACTTAGTTGTGGCCAGAGGGGAGAAATTAATAAACTGTATTGGACTAAAGCATTGGTTGCTAAAGACAGTGTGAATGCCATGGATATGGAGGCTTCTTTGTGGCACCGCAGGCTTAGTTCTGGGATTAAAGAGTGCGAAGTTGGAGAAATGTTCTCATTGCATGGCTGGTAAGCAAACTAGAGTATCCTTCAAGAAACATCATTCCTCAAGGAAGTCAGAGTTGCTTGAATTGGTGCATTCTGATGTTTGTGGCCCGTTGAAGGTAAAGTCATTTAGTGGTGCACTTTACTTTGTTACTTTTATTGATGATTGTTCCAGGAAGCTTTGGGTCTATGCTTTGAAGATAAAAGCCCAAGTTCTGGAGAAATTCAAAGAGTTCCATGTTATGGTGGAGAGACAGTCAGGCAAGAAGTTGAAATGCATTCGTACTGACAATGGTGGTGAGTATTGTGGACCATTTGATGTTTATTGCAAGCAGCACAGTATCAGACATGAAAAGACTCCTCCTAAAACTCCTCAGCTGAATGGTTTAGCAGAGAGAATGAACAGGACATTGATTGAAAGTGTTAGGTGTATGCTTTCTGAAGCAAAGTTGCCTAAGCATTTCAGGGGTGAAGCATTGTACACGGCAGTGCATGTTATTAATCTAAGTCCTGTAGTTGCTTTGAATGTTGAGGTGCCAGACAAGATTTGGTTTGCCAAGAATGTCAGGTTGATCATTTGCGTGTCTTTGGTTGCAAAGCATGTGTGCATATTCCAAAGGATGAGAGATCCAAGTTGGATGTGAAGACAAGACAACGCATCTTTATCGGTTATGGTCAAGATGAATTTGGCTACAAGCTGTTTGATCCAGTCGAGAAGAAAGCTGTTAGAAGTCGTGATGTGAAGTTCATGGAAGACCAAACCATTGAAGACATTGATAAGATGGAGAAGACTACACCCGAGACTGATAATGGTTTGTCTGATGTTGATCCAGTTCGGATGCCTTTACATGATCTGGATACTGCTGAAAATAATGTTCAGAATGATGAGCAACATGGTGATGTTGGTGATCAGCAGCTTGGAGATGATTTTGATGTTCCTAATGATGATGCTGAAGAAGAACAAGAGATATCACAAGATGAGGATCTTGGTGATGCTCCTGAACCACCTCAAGCTCAAGTTTGGAGGTCTACTAGGTAGAGGAAACCATCCACCAGGTATCCTTCTGATGACTATGTTACCTTGACTGATGGAGGCGAACCTGAATGTTATGACGAAGCCATGGAGAGTGATGAAAAGAAGAAGCGACTGGATGCTATGCAAGATGAAATGAAGTCTTTGCATGATAATCACACTTTTGATTTGGTGAAACTA
Organism: Cicer bijugum; assembly: GCA_037974875.1. Lineage (NCBI taxonomy): Eukaryota > Viridiplantae > Streptophyta > Magnoliopsida > Fabales > Fabaceae > Cicer > Cicer bijugum. The sequence continues at coordinate 2,689,655 of JBBPBT010000670.1, forward strand.
CCTAAGGGAAAAAAGGCTTTGGAAAATAGGTGGATCTTCATAGTGAAGCAAGAAAACAATTCTACATCTCCAAGATATAAAGCCAGATTGGTTGTGAAAGGTTTCAGACAGAGAAAGGATGTTGATTTCAATGAGATTTTTTCTCCTGTGGTGAAGATGTCATCCATTAGAACTGTGTTGAGTTTGGCTGCTACTCTTGATTTGGAGGTAGAGCAAATGGATGTAAAAACTGCTTTCCTTCATGGTGATTTGGAGGAAGAGATTTACATGAAGCAACCTGATGGTTTTCTTGTTAAAGGCAAGGAAGACTATGTGTGTAGGCTCAGAAAGAGTCTATATGGTTTGAAGCAGGCCCCGCGTCAGTGGTACAAGAAGTTTGAGTCAGTTATGTGTGAGCAAGGCTACAAGAAGACTACTTCTGATCACTATGTCTTTGTTAAAAAGTTTGTTGATGATGATTTCATTATCCTATTATTGTATGTTGATGACATGCTTATTGTTGGGAAAAATATTTCCATGATTGACAGGTTGAAGAAGCAATTGGGCGAGTCATTTGCCATGAAAGACATGGGAGCTGCTAAGTAGATTATTGGTATAAGAATCATGTGTGACAGGAACAAGAAGAAACTATGGTTGTCACAAGAACACTATGTTGAAATAGTGTTACAGAGGTTCCAGATGGAAAATGCTAAGGCTGTAAGTACTCATCTTGCTACTCATTTTAAATTGAGTACTAGTCAGAGTCCTCCCAATGAAGCTGAAAAATCAGATATGCAACGAGTTCCTTATGCATCTGTTGTGGGTAGTTTAATGTATGCAATGGTGTGTGCCAGGCCTGATATTGCATATGTTGTTGGTGCAGTTAGTAGATTTCTGTCTAATCCAGGTAGAGAGCATTCGAATGCTATGAAATGGATTTTGAGGTATCTTCATGGTACTACCAGTTTGAGGCTTTGTTTTGGAGGTGATAAGCCTACTCTCGTGGGATTACTGATTCTGATATGGATGGAGACATTGATTCTAGAAAGTCTACTTCAGGCTACTTGATTAAGTTTGCAGAGGGAGCTGTGGCATGGCAATCCAAATTGCAGAGGTGTGTTGCATTGTCCACTACTGAGGCAGAGTTCATTGCCATTACAGAAGCATGCAAGGAATTGTTATGGTTGAAGAAATTCTTGGAGGAGCTTAGTTTTGTTCAAGATAAGTACTTGCTATTTTGTGATAGTCAAAGTGCAATTCATCTTGGTAAGAATTCAACCTTTCGTTCTAGGTCCAAGCACATTGATGTTAGGTATCATTGGATACGTGATGCTTTGGATGCTGGGTTGTTGGAATTGGCCAAGGTTCATACAGATGATAATGGTGCTGATATGATGACCAAGGGATTACCGAGAAGCTAGTTTGAAACTTGTTGTGAGATCGCCGGTTTGTCGGTCACCTCCCCATAGTTGTGAGGGGGAGATATGTTGGGTTTTGGGTTCCCTTCCTATGTGGAGAAAGGCCCAATATGTGCAAGCCCATGAGTCTCACTTAACCAAGTGGAGAGAGGTCAGATTAGGGTGCGTGAGAGAGCTGAATTCAGAGAGTGAGGCAAAGAGAAAAGTGAGAGAAGAAGAGCAAAACTTATTTTCGCATAAAACAGAGCAGCTGCACTAGATTCGCGATTTCTCCTCCGTTCACCGTCGGATCGGGCTGAAATTTGGACAGCAGGTTCGTGACTCGTGATACTTCAATCTGACAGGTTGGATCGTCGATCAGAGGTCTGAGGTGGGAGAAATGGAACTCGGACAGCAGCAGTTTCTTGGTTTTTTTTTTTTTTTTGCTGAATTTTGTTCTCAATTTCATGCTTGTTTTCTCATTGTTTTGGCTGATTGTTGTGCTGGTTACCTTGTTGTTTTTTGGCTGGTTACTAAGCACGAATTTGTGCCATATTTCAAACTCTCTTGTACCCATATTTTGATCATAGTGGAGCTCTATTACTGGCTTGGTCCCGTGGTTGTTTACTTCTCAGATTGAGAAGATTTTTCCACATTAAAAATTATTGTGTCCTTTGTGATGGTAATTTTAGTTGTTGTGATTATTTGTTGATTGCTCCTCACAAATTCTTGCAAGTTTGGGAAATTGATTATCCGCTGCATATTGCTCTGTTAGAGTTGTTATTGTTATTTGTTGTTGAATTTCCCATTAATATATGTAATCAAATTACATTTATGATTTATCTACTTTAACCTCATTTGATATATCTTTAGATGGAATCTTTGTCATAAGTCACATTGGAACCCGACTATTTGAATTGAGTTGGGTGAACCCTTTTTAAGAGGGGAAAAATTCTTGTAGCCCTCATTTTTTAGGTTCACAACTTTGAATAATGAGGTGAGGTGCACCTAAATACTTGTTACTTGTTAGAACAACAAATACGGATTTGAAAGTAAAGAGAAGAAATAACAATCATACACAAGAGTACAGTTGATTGATTACATGGTTCGGCCAATTGTACTTATGTTTTCAACAACATATCATCTCATATGACTTCTATTAATTGAGATTAGGGTTAAATGATTACAACATGAGTTTAAAATCTATGGTACGTTTACCAATTTACCCCTGAATTGTACAACAAGGGACATAGAGCCCATGGCACCTTCTAACCCTCGTTGATGTAACCCAACATGGACCAACCCAAAGGTCAGAGCTCTTGCTCCGCTACGCTCGAGTGTTTGCCTTCTTATCAGTAAATATGAAACATACCCAACAAAACCTTTTGCATTGCCGCATTCTTTTTAGGTTGGTTCATTTATTGCATTTAGATCTGCCTCAAAAGTCTGTTTAAATCCACTTCACATGCATCTCAGATTATTTGAAGTCCACGTAGTATAAACATGTCTTTATATCATTTTTAATACATCACTTTAGTTCTTGTATATTTTCTATTAATCATCTCATTCTTCAATGATTTACATAAAAAAATCAAGAAATTTCTATTATATCCTTTATAGTGAATCGGTGTTGTTAGTGTGCACAATCTTATCTTCACTACTTATTTTTTCTATTAGATCATCTTCCCTAAATATTGCCTTAATTGGCCTAAGACATGTCGGTTTTCGAGTTTGTGATTATACTACTTTCTATCAGTATAAAAGATTCCTTGTAAACTAGTTAGAAGAACATTTTTATTGATTAGTCTATGGTCATTACCTTACCTTGTCAATTATGTCTTATAATATATGCCTATCTCAGGTCGCACAAGATGGGAAATACTCTTTGGTTTTGGTTTTTGATGCCAAGACTCTAAAGTTGTCATCTTTGGAACAGAGACAAGTATTCAAGTTTGGTTCTTGAATATATTTTTAATCACCTAGATCTTGTATTCATTTAAGAGTCTCATTATTCTCTTGTTATGAATCATGAGAATAATGAGACTCTTAAATGGATGAAGTTTCTATGAATTAGAGAATTAGTTTTGCAAGAACAGAATAATTAGCTTTTATTTGCGTTTGTTATTACTAATTTGAAATTAGATAATTCTAGAACCATGTAGAATTTCCATGTAAGAATCTAGAAGTGTTTTAATTACAAAAAATTGTGGGAAGCTCCTAGAATTCACTATTAATTAGGAAGCTCCTAGAAGTCGGTATTAATTAGGAAGCTCTTAAAATTCGGTATTAATTAGGAAGCTCCTAGAAATGTGTCTAGAGTTTTCTATTTGTACCTATAAATACCTACTTATACTTGACATTAAGCATCAAGCAAATTGAGAGTTTTCTATTAGAAATACCTCCTTTCTCTAACAAAGTGGTATCTAGAGCTTGGTTGTGAGAGTTGAGAAATGGCGACTCGTGATTACACTACTTTTCACTTTCCTCTTCTAAAGAAAGAGAATTATGAAAAATGGTGCCTTCACATGAAAACATTGCTTGGCTCTCAAGGTGTATGGGAGATTGTTGAAAAAGGATATGATGAGCCACAAGATGAAGAGGCATTGTCTCAAGTAGCGAAGGAGGCTTTGGCAAAAGCAAGGAAGAAGGATCAACAAGCTCTTACTCTCATTCATCAATGTTTGGATGATTCTATGTTTGAGAAGGTTGCCGATGCTACAAATTCAACAGAAGCATGGAAGATTTTGGAAAAATCACTCCAAGGCATTGACAAGGTGAAGAAGATAAGACTTCAATATCTAAGGGGAGATTTCGAAGCTTTGAAGATGAAGGATACCAAATCAATTTCAGATTATTGCTCAAGGGTGAAGACAATTGTTAATCAAATGAAGAGATATAGAGACAAGATAGAAGATGTTCGTGTAGCGGAGAAAATTCATCGTTCCTTGACTCCTAAGTTCGATTATGTGGTATGTGTTATTGAGGAATCGAAAGATCTTGACTCAATGTCCATTGAGGAATTAGAAGGTTCATTGCAAGCTCAAGAAGAAAGAATGAAGAAAAGGCAAGATGAGCCATTAGAGAAAGTTCTCAAGATCTAAGTTTCATTGAAGGATAACAGAGAATTCAATATTCAAAATGAACATGGACGTGAACAAGGAAGAGGACGAGGATGTGGTCGTGGCCAAGGAGGAAGAAGAAGAGGTTATGGCTATTATCAAAGTGAAAGGAGGTATGACAAATCTAAAGTTGAATGTTATAACTGTCATGAATTTGGCCATTTTTCTTTGGAATATCGTAATGTTCCTAATCAAGAGGAAGCAGAGGCTAATCTTATTGACGAAGATGAAGAGTCAACTTTGTTGCTAACACTCAAGGAAGAAGAGAGAGATGTTAATAGTTCAGGGTACTTGGACAATGGTGCAAGTAACCATATGTGTGGATGCAAAGAGAAATTTGTGGAGCTTAATGAAAAGATGAATGGAAATGTTTCTTTTGGAGACTCATCAAAAGTGAAAATTGAAGGAAAAGGTACAATTCTAATCTCTTCTAAAGATGGGAGCCATAAGTTGATTAGTGATGTATACTATGTTCCTAAATTAAAGAGTAACATTTTGAGTTTGGGTCAACTTCTTGAAAAAGGATATGAAATTCTCATGAAAAATAAATATCTTTGGCTTAGAGATCAAAATAACAATTTAATTGCTTAAGTTCTTATGTCAAAAAATAGAATGTTTATCTTGAACCTAAGAACTATTGAAGCAAAATGTTTGAAGATGAGTGTCCAAGATGAAGCATGGCGTTGGCATATAAGGTATGGCCACTTGAACTTTAGTGCACTTAAAATTATGGGAAAAAAGGGTATGGTGAAAGGGATGTCCTCAATCAATTGGGTGAAGGTTGTCTGCTTGGCAAGCAAGCTAGAAAAAGTTTTCCTAAAGAAGTCACATCAAGAGCAACTAAGCCACTGCAACTTGTGCATACTGACTTGTGTGGACCAATCAATCCATCTTCATTTGGTAAGAGTAAATATTTCATTCTCTTTATTAATGATTTTAGTAGAAAAACTTGGATTTATTTCTTATAACAAAAATCAGAAGCTTTTGTTGCTTTCAAGAACTTCAAAGCTCTTGTAGAGAAGGAGAGCGGTTAGGAAATCAAAGCTTTGAGATTTGATCGAGGAGGAGAATTCACTTCAAAGGAGTTTAATGAATTATGTGCAACTCATGGAATTCGTCGACCATTGACAGCTCCAAGATCTCCGCAATAGAATGGAGTGGCTGAGAGAAAGAACAGAACTATTTTGAACATGGCAAGATGCATGATAAAATCCAAAAGGATGCCAAATGAGTTTTCGGCTGAAGCAGTTTCTTGTGCGGTCTATTTGGAAAATCGCTCTCCAACTTCAAATATCAAAGACCAAACCCCGCTAGAAGCATGGAATGGAAAGACGAATAATGTTAATCATTTGCGTGTCTTTGGGAGCATAGCATATGCACATGTGCCATAACAAGAAAGATCCAAACTTGATGATCGAAGCATAAAATATGTCTTTGTTGGCTATGATCCACATTATAAAGGTTACAAGTTGTACAACCCATGCAACAATAAGGTAACGGTGAGTCTTGATGTTGAATTTGATGAAGATGCTATATAGAATTGGGAGGATCAAGAAGAAACAAACAATAATTTCCTTCCATATTTTGAAGAAGATCAAGAGGCCACAACACCAGTTCAAGATGCAACTTCACCTTCTTCACCTCCGTTACTTCTCTAGATGAAAGTTCAAGCGAGAGACCAAGTAAGATGAAAGATATAGAAGACATTTATGAAAGGTCAACTGAAATTACTTTTGACCTTGAAGAGTTGTATTGTCTCTTGGCGGATAGTGAACCATTAAATTAGGGAGAAGCAATGAAAGACAAAATGTGGAGACAAGCCATGGACGAGGAGATCAAATCAATTGTGAAGAACAACACTTGGGAATTAGCAACTCTTCCAAAAGCCCATGAAGCAATTGGAGTCTAATGGGTGTACAAGGCTAAAAAGAATGCTAATGGAGATATTGAAAAATACAAAGCAAGACTTGTTGCAAAAGGCTACAAACAAAAACATGGAGTTGACTATGAAGAAGTTTTTGCACCAGCTCCTCGCATGGACACTATTTGTTTGTTAATCTCTGTAGCAACTCAAAGTAAGTGGAAACTTTATCAACTTGATGTAAAATCGGCATTGCTAAATGGCTATCTTGAAGAAGAGGTTTATGTTGAGCAGCCAATGGGGTACATGATTAAAGGACATGAAGATAAAGTTTTGAGATTAAAAAGAGCACTGTATGGATTAAAGCAAGCACCACGAGCATGGAATAGTCGCATCGACAAATACTTCCAAGACAATGGGTTTGCTCGTTGTCTCAATGATTATGCTCTTTATGTTAAAATTTATGACAATGGAGATATTTTGATTTTTTGTCTTTATGTGGATGATCTTATATTCACTAGGAACAATCCAAGTTTGTTTGAAGAGCTCAAAAAGGCCATGGCGCTTGAATTCGAGATGACTGATATTGGGCTCATGTCATACTACTTAGGCCTAGAAGTAAAGCAATTGGAAGAAGGTATGTTTATTTCTTAAGAAAACTATGCAAAGGAAGTTTTGAAGAAATATATAATGTTTGATTGCAATCCGGTGAACACACCAATGGAGAGTGGATTGAAGTTGTCAAAGTTTGAAGATGGACAAAAAAAGGACCCTTCTTTTTTCAAAAGCCTCGTTGGAAGCCTAAGATACTTAACATGTTCAAGACCTGACATTCTATATGCGGTTGGAGTAGTGAGCCGTTTCATGGAAGCTCCTACAACTACACACATGAAAGTCACTAAGAGGATAGTTTGGTACCTTAAAGGTACGCTTGATTATGGACTATTTTATTCTTCTTCTAATGATTTTAAATTTTTTGGATTTTGTGATAGCGAATTTGCAGGAGATATTGATGATAGAAAGAGTACTAGTGGCTTTATATTTTTCATGGGAGATTGTGCTTTTTCATTGAGCTCAAAGAAGCAACCTATTGTCACACTTTCAACATGTGAGTCAGAGTATGTAGCAGCAACATCTTGCACTTGTCATGCCATTTGGCTAAGGAAATTATTGGAGGAACTTCATATACCACAAAAGGAAGCTACTGATATTTATATAGACAACAAGTCGGCACAAGCACTTGCAAAGAATCCAGTGTTCCATGATCGTAGCAAGCACATAGACACAAGGTACCATTTCATTAGAGAATACATTGCCAAGAAAGAAGTTGAGCTTAAATATGTGAAGACTCAAGATCAAGTTGCAGACATTTTTACAAAGCCGTTAAAATTTGAAGACTTTCAAAGGCTAAGATCAAGACTTGGAATGAAGAAGAAAATTTCAAATTAAAGGGGAGCAATGTTATTACTAATTTGAAATTAGATAATTCTAGAACCATATAGAATTTCCATGTAAGAATCTAGAAGTGTTTTAATTACAGAAAATTGTGGGAAGCTCCTAGAAGTCGGTATTAATTAGGAAGCTCCTAGAATTCGGTATTAATTAGGAAGCTCATAGAAATGTGTCTAGAGTTTTCTATTTGTACCTATAAATACCTACTTGTACTTGACATTAAACATCAAGCAAACTGAGAGTTTTCTATTAGAAATACCTCCTTTCTCTAATAGTGTTTGTGTCTTTTGGAAAGAGCCGCTAAATTCAATACTCAATTAGGTGAAGAAGTATGTTTGCTTTACCAATAGTTGAGACCTGATCATGAGATGTATTCTTGTGGCCTTTGGATCTCGGAAAAGTGTCATAAATTTTATTACTCTTGAAATCCTTTCATGTAAGACTGTTGGAGTGTACACTTATTTTGATGCCTAAAAGTGTAATATGTTGTCACAATAGTATATGAAAATGAAAACAATGAATTTTAGGTTGCCCAAGCATTCGAAGATTTATTGAAAACCCTTCTCTCAAATATTTTTAGTATAAGTATTACAAAAGAAATTGAGCATACTTGCATAATTTGCTCATGGTGCAAAATAATATGACTATGATATCTAAACTCCAACATTGCACAAAACAGTTCTCTAGAGATCAAATATGTTCTAGTAGCATACAATCTATTTGTTTTACTGTTAAGAAAAAAGAATTGTCCAAATATAATTTTGTTGGAACCGGAAGGAATTAATTTTTTGAGTAAACAGTCATTTTGGTCTATATATATGGAAATCAAGGTTATTACAGTCTTCAAATGTATCGAAATTTCAAAAACATTTATTTGTGTCTTCTGTTAGTAATTTTATAGATTAAACTAACAAATGTCAAACTAAATACCATAACACACATTTAAAGACCAAACTGATTAGCAAAAGTCACATTCATGAATGTTTTTGCAATTTTTGATACATTTGGGTTGGGAACTATAGTGATACCTCCTAACATACTCAAGGATCCAAATGATTATTTACTCAAATATTGTTTTTGAATAAAAATGCATTGTGGTGGTAATCCTATTCATAACCGCATTATAGACAAACAGAAAGCTTTAACCTTAGAGGGCAGCTTCTAGAATTTAATCAATTAAATTCTTATTCTCTTCTAAATCTGAGATCCTCGAAAGTTTTTAATTAGCAAAGATATAGGTGATAATTATTTCTCAACTTCTTTTTTGTTTTATATGCTAAATTTGCTTCAATCTTTGGCCCTGGAATTACAACAGAAGTTGGTGAGTATAAATTTAAACAACTATGCTTATATAATCCAAATTTCTTATTCTTGGGAATTAAAAGGCACAAAATGTGTATGAATTTATGAAAATGAATAAATGCATTCTGACACAATATTGTGACGCAGGGAAGAGCGAAAAAGATTTATACGAGATTCGACTCATCTGGAATACAGACCCCAACGCATCATGAAATTCTTGACCATTTTATTTTCCTCTTCCGTGTTGCTTGATTTAGTTAATTAAAGGACTTAGGTCCTATGTTAAATATGTATAAAATTCAAAGGTGTAAATTATTGTCATGCATTAAACTCGAAGGTATGTAGATTATTTTGTCATGTATTAGATTTTGATATAGATTGAAACTTGAAAGTAAGAGAAAAGCAATTGAAAAGGAAGAGTCTAGCCAATGAAGATTACTTAATTTAAGTTGTTTTACATTTGATATATACTGAAAAACAATAAGCTAAAATCTGCTTGGCATACAGATTCTATACATAGAAATTTTTTTATTTGTTTTTTTATAATAATAAAGGATTATTTATATAACTTGTTGAGATTTGTGGAAATCCTGGTATAATTTTGAGACAGTTTTATCGAAAACTCCGCACTCTAGACTCCTCCCTAATATTTTTTGTTTTTTGAAAAATACTATTTTTATCTTTATTTTTTTATAAAAATTTAATATCAGAATATTTTATCCAAAAGTTTTTCGATATATTAAATATTTTTTTTGAACATTGTTGAAATGTGTTTTGAAAAATTTAATATAAATTTTTTTGAAACACATTTAGAAAAGTTTAATTTCAATTTTTAAGAAAATGTAATTATTATTTAGAAAAAGATATATTTTTAAAAGTTTTTTGATAAACTAACTTTTTTTTTTCATCAAAATAATAGATTTTAAGTTTTTTTAAAATACTATTTTTCAAATCTTGGCCCATTCCCATGAGGGTGTAGATTTCTTTCTTTCTTTCATATTGTTGGCTTTTGTACCCTCCAATTAACTATATATCCCACATTTAAATTTTTTTTTTATTGAAATATTCAAAATATCTTTAACAAAATGAGTAAAATTAAAAAATAATAAAAAAAAAAATGAAAAATCAAAACACTTGTACCCCCACCACCATTAATGAAAAATTCAGAAAAATGAGTATTGAGGAAAAAAAAAATTACTAGAAATTTCAAAAATAAAATTTCCGAGAAGGTTCATTGGAAATTTAAAAATCCGGTATACATTTTTAATATCGGAAATTTGAAATTTTCGGATTGTATTCCTGGAAATTTCAAAAATGAAGTTTTCGTAGCTATTTCAAAAATGTACGTGATGTTGACGTTGAATGGAGTATGTACTGGAACTCTATACGATCACTTCGAGCTAAATTGCACCCAAATGCATATCCACATGAGTGTGTTGAGAGATACATCCAGTGGTATTATATATAGGATATCTCATCCTCGAATGATCCCTTATGTTGCTGCATATGCTGGTCCTAGTTATGATTTGATGTTGATGCTGGTCATAGTCATGATGCTGGTCCCGATACTAGGTGTACACGGTGTCACGAAATTGGTGGTCTTATACAGCAGAGTTTAGATTTGCATATGGGTGGTCCTGAAGATTAGATGTGTGTCTTATTAGAGAGAGTTTTACACATTTCTAGAGGAGAAGATTATCAGTAATATTATAGTTGTATTATTTAGACTTATTTTAGTATTCGTGACTTATTTATTATTCAGACTTATTTAATTAATGACTTATTTAGTTGTATTGTTCGTGATTTATTTATTATTCAGACTTATTTTATTATTTGTGACTTATTTATTATTCAGACTTATTTAATTAATGACTTATGTAGTTGTATTACTCGTGACTTATTTATTATTCGTGACTTATTCAAACAACATTTAAAGTGTCAATCATATCATTTAAAGCAACATAAAAATCAAAAGTGGCAATCATCTAAATTGAAAATAACATTTAAAGTGTCAATCCTATCATTTAAAGCAACATACAAATCAAAAGTGTCAATCATCTGTCAAAGACATATAATCTGAATTATTTTTTAAATCTAAAGAACCCTAATGTTGTAGACGTCCTACATAAGCGATAGCCCATGATGTAGACTCATCACTACGATGCTTCTTCCAATGCCATGCAAGCGGAAGTAAAGGACATGCATATTTCAATTTAACTTGAACTCAATGATTTTCGTTAACAAAATGAATGTTGATAACACGATCACGTGACAAATCTCTATTATGTGCACCCCTCAATGTGAAAAAAGTCAAACAAAAAGTTTTTGCCAATGTAACAAGAACGAGATTATATTTTGTTGTTATCATGTAACCCATATCAAGAATGGTCATCTACTTCTCGTTGGTTTGGTTTTCCAACTCAGTTACAAGTAAAGACTCTATCACTTCTTGCAAACGTTCCTTGAATAATGTAGGATATAAATCAGGTTTGGACTTAATCTTTGTATACAATTGTCGACGTACAATGCTCTAGTATTCTTCACCATGACCAAGTAAAGCAGCAATAACACGATATCCACAATTTCCATCTGCTTTAACATTAAATATGTCTTCAATATATGGATGAATTAAAGGAGGAAACTCATGGAAATATTTTTTAACCTGATGGGAAACTTGTTTGGATGCTTGATGGGAGACTTGTTTGGATGCTTGATGGGAGACTTGTTTGGATGCTTGATGGGAGACTTGTTTGGATGCTTGCTGGGAGACTTGAGTATCAACATGCTCAAAGTATGAAGGGTCGCGATATACATCATATTCCTTCGGCTTATTGCCTTTCTTCTTCTTAACACCACCTTTTGTTTTGATTTTATCCACTGGTGCACACAATGATGGTGTCTCCGGATATGCTATTTCACGCAACTTGCTATTTAATGCCCTTCTTCGAGCAACATTAAGTGTTTTCTATGTTTTCCAAATTATATTCATCTCCGATGTAATGTCTAACTCTGAATCATTTGTCAATTGTTCTTCCTCTTGATCACTATTCATGTTTCTTATCATTTGTCAACCTGTCAACATGTTTCTTATCTTCTTCTGTTAAGCGTCCCATAAATACATTATTATCAAAAGTAGCTACTAACTCATGGTTGTGAAGTCCACAGATTAAACTAATAATCCATCCTTCAGCATTTTTTAATGGTCTCGATCTAAGTTTAAGCGGACATCCACACCTTTTAGTTGAAGTACATGTGTTATTTTTAGTTGACTTATATTATTCATCTCTATCACAACCAAGAATTACTTTTGACTTTCTTCCTCTCTTTTCAGTCTCTACGTATGATCGAGTAATGATAACTGCTACTCGATTTTGTCGACCAACCTCTCTTGCCCATGATATGACAGCTTCTCGTGACTCAAAAATTTGATAAGTTGTAAATGCTTCAGTTAAATCTATAAATACTGGTTGTGTATTTTCCATTCCTATTTCAAAAAAAGAAAAAACAAATTAACAAACAAATTAAAAAAATATTCAAAAACTAAACAAAATAAATAAATAAATTTATTAACTATTGGATTTTTGAATTTTCTGGATTAACTATCAGAAATTTCAATAAATGAAATTTCCGGTGAAGAAAACATAACTACCAGATTTTTCAAAAATTTTAAAATTTTCGGTATTGTAAATGTAACTACTGAAAATTTCATTGAGCAAATTTCCGGTATTACAAGTGACTACCGAAAAGTTAGTTGCAAAAATTTACCTACCGAAAATTTAGTTGATGGGTGAGATTTTGAATTAGTTTTTTTTTACCACTCACGTGAATGGATTTTTTTAAGATAAAATTGAGTTTTTAATAAATTAAGGGGTACAAATTTAATTGGGGTATAAAAGCTAACATTCTTCTTTCATCACTGTTCCGGCCCAACACAATTCGGCTTTGGTTTGACCCATTCATGAATCTAAGCATGAGGCCGGCCCATCATCGCAGACTGAGGCACCTTCAGTAATGGGCTGGACAACTTCTATTTCCAAAGATAAAGTTCTGTTTTGTTACCTTATAGGTATAAGAATATATTTGCTTGATTTGTAAAATTTTAACTGTTGAGTTTTTGTATTTGTTACAAAAATTATACATAATGATGTAACATTTTCCATCGTTCAATCTGACTACTTGATGATTTTTGCATAAATAAACTCATAATATTTCTGTTTGTTATTTTCCAAAGAAAAAGAAGGCAAAAACATAATATAACATGATTGACCATTAAATTGTATAATAGAAACATAAAAATGTAAGAGCATCTCCAACGGGAGGTAAAATGAGTTCGTCCGCCAGCATGTAATTACTTAACTTCTAGTTTTTTGTGGGTTCACCGTTGGAGTTGTGCCAATGTGTCATTACGGTACTGTCAGGAAGGAACGGTGCTTTATAGCAGTTAACTTTATTAATTTATTAATAATAATAAATTTATCATTTTTTATTAATTTATAGTCGTTAACTTCTTTTTAATTTATTAAATAATAATAATTTTGTAACCATTACCGTTTTTTTAGTTAATATAACACCGTTAGCCTTTTTTTTCCTTTAATTACGATTGTTAACTCATTAATAAGAACAATTTGTTACTCATACTTTTTCTTCACAATTTTTGTTACAGAATTTTATTAAAATTTTATTTTAATTTTAAATTAAAATAATGTATAATAATATTAATTAGAATATTTAAATTAATATTTTAAGTTATAATAAAATTAAATATAAATAAAATATTAATGTATAAATTAAAGTTATGAGATATAATATGGTTTTTTAAAAGTTAAACCGTACAGAAGGAATGAATTGATTCAGGGTGATGTGGCATAGTAGAACCTATTTAAATGGAGTTCACATTAAAAAAAGAAACGAGTTCCTTCAAAATAATGTGGCACTGTAGACCCCATTTAAAGAATCCATCTTGAGTTCACCGTTGGAGATGCTCTAACACAAATATACCGACACACTTGCAATTGATCTAAATTTTCTATTTCGACTATCAATAATGCACTCCAAAATGTCTAAAGAAAGTATAAGAAAAAAAGAGATTCTCCTATCTTTAATGATGAAAATAGATAAGTGCACTCGCACAATGTATAATTAGCATTTATTGCATTTCGAAATTTTTTGATTAAAGATTGAACTGTTTAAATAATTGTAAGATAATTTTTGTTTTTGTTTAACATAAAATATCAAAACTGAAATTTAAACGATATATCTTAATCCAATAACCTCAATCTTGTGTAGTCACCACTTTTTACCGCTTGAAATGATCTGAATTCTCTCATGATCCTATATAATCATTTTTAAAAAATTTCTGTAGCAAACATTAAAATTATTAAGAAATATTATATCGTTCCTTCTTTGTCTCTCTTTTTCTCTCCGTTTATTTCTTCTTTATCCATGAAAAGCAACCACCTTGCTTGAAAGTTGTTCATCCTTCTTCTTGTACTCAAGAATTCCTCTCACTGATTCTTTTGTTGTCTCCCATTTTTCTTTATCCGTTACTTCTTCCCCCTGCACATGTATTTGTACCTCACATCAATGTTATATATATTTGGTATCTTATAGTACTTCACAAACTCTTTAATAATTGTTTCATGTTGCTGAATTAGGAAATGCTAATCAATTATTATGTCATCTTGTTGTTGTTGAGGGAATATTTTTTTTATTGGTTAGTTGAATTTATTAAATATGTCAACATTATATTACCTACAAAACAGATCATATTTTGAGTTATACATGAAGACATTATTTATAAAATATGGACAAACACGTCACATAACAAAATATTAATAACATGGATATCATTCAAAATTTCAATGTTTTGGTCCCAATAAGATTTTTTAATCTAAAACTGATGATGACATTTTTTTTATTGAAGTAGAATACAATATGTTTATGTGAAATCATCCATGTGAATTTATATGTGTTACGTTAATAAAAATTTGTCACATTGCCACTTTTAAATTAAAGAAATTGAGCTTGAGACCAAAAAAAACTAATTTGAAAAAAAAAACATGAATAATAGAAAAACCAAAGAGAATGCTTAGAAATTATAAACTACAATTAAGTCAACCTATTGTGGCCCTAGTAATGTGTCTCATTTCAATGGTTTAGGAAAAGATATATAACATGTATTTTGTTTGATATTTGTAGGAGGATTGAAGAGTTGAAAAGGTGTTTATATACACAGGAGGAATCAAATTAGACCAGAAAGATCATACTCTTTGAATAACATTAAGTTGGATTTTTTTTCCTTTCAAAGTCAACCGATTGATTGAAAGTTAATGTCATTGTAATACGTTGAGATTAACAATAACAGTATAATTGTATATAACTTTAATTTTAACATATATGTTAATGACATAATAAATAATTATCGATAAGATCATTATTTATAAATATGATATATGTGACAGAAACTTTAAATTTAACCATTGAGTTTTAAAATGTTTATCTGATACAATATTATTAAATTGATGTAACTTGATTATTCCTTGTATACTATCTTCTGTCACTATTATAGAAGAAAAAAATTATTTTCACAATTATTAAAAAAGATAATTAAGTGGAATTAATTTTTTAGATTTTATATAAAATACAATTCAAATTTACTAAATTATCATTTTTTTAATATCAAATGTTTAACTACGTTCATTAAATATTTTTGAAATAAATGAATTATATAATTTACAAAAATAATTAATTTTTATTTATATTAATAATCAAAATTCAAAATATTTTTTTTTACTTATAACATTAATAAAAAAAATATTACCTTATAATTCGATTTTATAAGATTGAATTAAACTCCTTTTAAATTTTAAAATAGGATTCACCTATACATATCTTATTTGTATAGTTTCAACTTTAATTCCTTATAAACATTATAAAATTTTTATTTACCAAACATAACACCATAAAAAAAATGAACATATCAAGAGCTCTTTCTTCATTAAGAAAAAACAAATACTTCTCAAATAGAGATGTTGGTGTTAGACATATGTTCGTTTTTGATATTATTGACAAACATACATCTTGAAATAAAATCTGATATTGTGAACTGAGAAAAATTTCAGGAACAACAACTCAATCCTACAAACTTGAGACAATTGCTTGGAACTCAAGAAATCAACAAAAGCTTGCAGATTCATAAGCAAATCGATTAGTAAAATCGATTCTATAACAGGGTTGAATGATATTATCCAGTCTGGGATTAATCAATCGATGGGCAAAATCGATTTGCACATTCTATGAAAAATCAAACAGGCTATCAATCGATCAAGCAAATCGATTGGTACATTTATTAGAAAATATATTGTGCAAGTCAGAGAGCTAGTTTGCCACAAATCGATTAGCCAGATCGATTGTTTAAATCACTAGGACTGATCTGATTGCTTACATCGATTAGACAAATCGATTGGTACATTTACTGAAATTAAAATACGCAAGTGTGTAGCATGCCTTGCAAGCTAATCGATTTGGAAAATCGATTAATCCAATCACTTCTTTATTTTTGTTTGTCTACATCGATTGACACAATCGAGTGTGAATGTCCCAGAGCCAAACCAATTTTTAATAAAGCGATTAGGCAAATCGATTTACTTAAATAAGTTTCAAAATAACCTTGGTCTGGAACATACACAGTCGATTAGCACAATCTACTTATTTACTTCTGTTGAATTAAGTTTGGCATCAATCGACGTGGTAAATCGATTGAATGAACCAACTGTTCAAATGAGCTTCAGACTTAAGTTCACAATCGGTTAGGCAAATCGATTTGTGAAAATCATTGTGTCCATGGAACCAGTGAAATCGATTGACTAAAGCGATTGGTGCAAAAAGTTTTAGAAACAGAGATGACTGAAATGGTTGAATCAATTAAGTACATCGATTGTTTTGATCTCGTTGTTGGAACAAAACACGCCAAGTCGATTATGAACATCTATTCAATTAACTACATTCATCCAAGTCTGAAGAACTCAGTTAAAATAATCGATTCGTTAAATCGATTAGTGTATGCAGTTTCAAGATTCAAGAAAAACAAGATTCGTGAAATCGATTGGTTATATCGATTAGTGTGTTTTATAACTTTAATGAATTGATTGGCCAAATCGGTTCATATGTTGTTTTTCCTGAAACTATATAAACTGCTTTTATATTCTTCTTCTCATAACAATTCACATACATAATTTTTGATAACTTTCAGAATTTTCATAACTGATGATAACAACAATATACCACTAACTCTTTCTCAACTGACATTACTTTGAACATCTTTTTCAGCCATGAACAATCAACGTTTGTGATCAATGAGGATTGAAACATACTGAATTGAGAAAGATTGCTTTGAGAAGAAGGAAGATCAAGAACTTTGTAAAGTTGATCTGTTTCAATTTCTGTAAATCATTTTCTGTAATCAAATTACTTTGAGAAAATCCAATTGTTACTGGTGGTGTTCTTCGGGGTTGAGGGCTGTCAACAAGAAGACGCTTGACTGGATTCTTGGTCAAGTTTATGGGACTTAAACTTGGGAATTCAGGGAGGGAAAGATAGAACAGGGAGAATAGTTTAAGATTGGTGCGAGGCGCTGTGTAAAAATCTGTAAACTGATTATAAGAAGTTCTATTGGACAGGCTAAGATCTAGTTGGATCTTAGGACTGGATGTAGGTCGTCACGAGACGGCTGAACCAGTATAAAAATCTGCGTACACATTTCTTTCCTTTATCTCGTTTAAATTTGTGCAATTATTACGTTTCTGATTTTGATTGAATGCATGATAAAGATTCTATGTTAAGTGACGTTGTATGATTAATTGTCTTAACATAATTGCATGAAAATCAACATCTTGGATAATAATTGGTTTCTGATGCATTTCTCCATATATACCATGATCCATATAGTTTGACATTCATTAGAATTGTTTATTAGGGACTTTGTTTAATCTTGTGTTTAGTAAATTTCGAATTTACCAAATTGTTGCGCATATTATTAGAATAGACATTATTCTGCATAAATCTTCCGCAAATCAGAGGTCGTATCCCCCATCAGTTGGTAGGTGTACGTAACAGTAAACAACTTGGGGAAAGTACGAAGGGACCAAAACCAGAGTGGCATGTGCACATGAAACAGAGACTGGGACCAATATATGTAATACTTGCTCCCTATACCCCACAATTTTCACAATGGAGTTTATATGGCTACTAGATTTGATCTTATCTTGGAATACATGGACTCCGATTCCATGTACTTAAAGGATTTCCTACACTCATACACTGGAGATATAAGTGGTGGTTCAATACCATTTAAATTCAAGTTTCATATTTTAAATTATAAAATTAAAATCTATATTTTTTTACTGTCCTATTCGAAAGAATATTCTTAACTTAAGTTTTTGTTGTTTTCTTTTTTTTTTTTTT
>JBBPBT010000670.1:2708495-2730672 GCA_037974875.1 Cicer bijugum
ACTTATAGCTACTCAACCAAATTTTTTTTATCACTTACAATTAATTATTTTTAGGACATTTCATAACAAAAACATAATATAAAAAACAACTTTTACTCTTGTTTTCTTGATTTTATCATGTGTAAAAAAAACATAACCACCTTTTTTTATTAAAAAAAAGAGAGCCAATGTTATGATAGTCTAATCTTTTTAATGTTTAGACTCATGAGTTTAATAAGTATAATACATTTGTTGGAACTTGATAATTAGAATTACAAAGGAGGGGGGAAAACATAACCACATTTCAAAACTAGCATTTTCTTATGTGTTAGTATTTTTCTATTCAATGAATATCATTCATTACTTACAAAGTTAGTGGCTTTCATAGTTTAAGGACCAATGAAAAAGGAATATGAAGCTAAAATGTATTATTATACTCTAATCAACTGATTTGAGAAATGAATTAAGAGAAAAGAAAAATCTAGCACTTACCTCTTCATCAAATTAAGTTTTAGTGTCATTTAAATTTGTTGAGTCTTCGTATAGTTTTGTTGTCATCTCTATGATGGATGGAGTTAAAATAGTGCTAGTATTGCTTAAACTAAGACAAGGAAGTGTACTTTGAGTACATACATCTCTTGTCATTCCCTCCTTTTCCATTTCTACATAAAGATCAAATAGTGATTCTAGAGATACTGAAGGAGTCCTAATCACGAGGTTCATAATGCATTGTTAAATGACTTGGTGCATGTTTGGGTTGACATTAAATTTGCCAGAATTACAATATGTCACTGATTTTGACAAAGCTATACATTGAATTTTCAACGAAATCACGGTGTTACGCAATTTTATCAAACTTACTGTCAAATCAAACATGTATTTAAATTATATGTCATAATATATAAAAGAAGAATAAGGTATATACATTAGGTACGTTGAAAGAATAATTATCAAACTAATATATGTCACTAGTTTACTATTATCTATGTTCCCTATCTATTATATTTTTTCTATCCTAATTCATTTGTTTATTTTTCTACAATAAATAGTCAGAGATAACTTTGACAAAACAATTGTTAATACTACTTTAAACTTTGAAAATCTCAAACAAAAAGAAAAAAAAATACTTAAAAAGAAACAAAGGAGTAATATATATATATATTGTAAAAAGTAGAATTGTTAAATGACTTAAAGTAAGTGATGATATATATAGAAGAAGAACAAGGTCAATAAGTAAATAAGCAATTGAATTGTGAACCTGGACTATGAAATTAGCTACATCTTCTTTTGTGAAGCCATTGTCTTTGTTTGAATTTGTCTTGATAAAAAGACTAAAGGAGATGACATGGTGATTCTATTTGTTGTTGAGTTTTGAAATAATCTTCCACCAAGTGTTTTGGCAGATAAACATTCCATTGGTACTTCCCCTGAAAGAGGATTGCATATATATTTTTCTGCTTCATTCTATTTTGAATTCAAAGCAAATCCATCTGGTGATAAACACTCCCAACTTTTATAAATTGATCTTGTTTGCAATGCTGCAAAAAAATAAAATTTAATTTATATTACAAAGTTTATAAACCCTTTATGCTAATTATCAAAATAGTTAATGAGTTTTAGTAAAGAGGGAATTATTCACAAGAACCAAATTTGAACCATGATAGAAACAATGATCGATCAGATTTTATTTATTGAGTTTCAGATTATCAAAATTCTTTTCTTTTGGGAATTTGAGAGTTGAGACCCAAGTTTATAAACCCTTCACTACGCCAAAAATGACATTTTACAGCGCTTTTTTTAAGTCATTTACAGCGTTTTTCCCAAAAATTAAGCGCTGTAGTATCCAACGCTGTAAAAAGATACAACAGCGCTCTTTAAAATAAAATAAAAAGCGTTGTAAATCTCTTCTAAAAACGCGCTGCTTGTTGTATTAGTTTTACAGCGCTTTTTTAAAAAAACGTTGTAATAGCTCCTTTATTTCAATTAGATTTCTTTCTGGGATTATATCAATAATCTCCTTCATAAATCGCAATATATAGTATCCGCAGTCCATGTTGTTAGTTTGACGAGAGCACTATAAAATAAAACATATAAGTCAATAAATATTTGTGCATTGATTGTTAATAAAATTTTAAAGGCATATATTTCAAACCTTTTTTAGAATCCATATGATTTATTTGATTTTTGCTTTGACACTGTAGCACCTATTTAAGCTCGGAAAACTTGTAAAACACTATCAAATAAATGTGATTATTAGCATTAACAAACACATTATATATATATATATAAGAAATAAATGAATAAATGAATACAATACCTGAAGAGTGCGATGAAATATGTAGGGTTCATAGAGTTACGGTTTCGCTTAAGAAGGAACGGTGAGAATGCGCAGAAATACGAATGGTTAATTGAACAAAGTAGGGTTCACAATGAAAAGAGTACGTAATAATGTTCGTAAGGATAGTAACAAATATGGAGATGATTTGCAATGGAGATGACTAACAATATTGTTCGTAGGGACAGTAGGGTTCACAATGAGAAGGATAATGAAGAGGAGAAGGATAATGAAGAGGAGAAGGACACTGAAACGTAGTGAAATTTATGTAATAAAGAGGAAACGGGTGCGATTTAGTACTATTATATATAAAATTCTATTACAGCGCTTTTTACAGCGCTTTTTTTATAGCGCATTTCCAAAAAGCGCTCTAATAGGTCCTTTAATTATGTGAAAGCGCAAGTCTTTTACAACGCTTTTTTTACAGCGCTTGTCAAAAAAGCGTTGTGAAAGACCTTATTTTTTTTAAAAGCCTTTTACATCGCTTTTCCAAAAAGCGCTTTAATAAGTCCTTTAATTATGTGAAATCGGAAGTCTTTTACAACACTTTTTTACAGCGCTTGTCAAAAAAGCGCTGTAAAAGACCTTCTTATTTTTTTTAAAAGCCTTTTACAACATTTTTCCAAAAAGCGCTCTAATACGTCATTTAATTATGTGAAAGGGCAAGTCTTTTACAACACTTTTTTTATAGCGCTTGTCAAAAAAGCACTGTAAAAGACCTTCTTATTTTTTTTTAAAGCATTTTACAGCGCTTTTCCAAAAAACGCTCTAATAGGTCCGTTAATTATGTGAAAGCGCAAGTCTTTTACAGCGCTTGTCAAAAAAACACTGTTGTATCCTCCGATATTTTTAAAATATCATACAACAACGTTTGTATTTAATAAGCGATATAAAAGACGCACTATAAAATGTCATTTTTAACGTAGGGCTTCGTACTAATTAACATCAGAGTGGTTAATAAGTTTTAGTAAAACGGAGAATTGTTTGGGAGAAACAAAATTTGTATCTAGACAACCAAACTTTGATTTCCAATTGAATTCTAAAATATCAAAAATGCTTTTTTTTTTTTTAGGAAAGAGAAAGGTTAAAAGATAAAAGTAATAATTATTGTGGTTAATTATTCGATATCTTTAAAATTAGTAGTGAAAATAGGTTGAATGGTCAAATTCATTTACCGCAAAATTTAAATTTTTATTAGTGAAAATTTAATGGAAATAAAAATTATGAATTTTTTGAATTAAGTGAAAATGAAATTAATGTACCTTTTAACGTGTATCCAGGTGAAGAAGCACTGCTAGAAATTGTTATGTTTGATCTAAAAGATTGTGTCTTCTCTAAATCTTCTTATAATTGATGCTGAATATCTTTTGATTTTGTATTCTCTCTACTTATGATTCTTCCTTTCGTTCCCCATTCTGTTAAATTGAATTCTGAATTATCATCTTGTTTCATTGAATTATTATAAGGAGATGGTTGCATTTCCATAGAGGCCATGAATTATTGAGAAGTTTTATAAAACTCAATGTTTATATACTCAAATTTTGCCAAGTGGGTGGTAGCTATGTGACAAAATCAAAAAAGAGGGTGTAGAGTTTAGAGAATGAAGTTTTTTTTTTTTTTTCTAGTAAACATTAGGTGGCAACTTTAAAATCATGGTTGGATATGGAATATTCCTTTCATTAATAAAAGCAGTTATTTTGTTAGTTGATCTTAGACCATTGATTTAAAATAGAATAATTTAGATTATATATTGGTCACTCCGATTTCAAATAATTTCGACCATTTATTTAAATTGAGCGATCAAGGTCCTCTAAATTCATTTCTATCAAAGTTATATTTAAATTATTTGTATATGTACATCATTTTTTGTTGCAATCGATTTCCACCATTACTTTACAATTGAATTATTCAAATTATATATTAATTAATTCAATTACAAACAATCTCAACCATTTGTATAAATCAAACAATCATGGTGCACCAAATCCATTTCTATCACAGTCACTTCTAAATTCCTTGCATTGATAAAAAAAAAACACATTTTTTTATCGTAATCAATTTCGACCATTGATTTGAAATAAATGATTCAAATTACATATTCATTAATTCGATTAAAAACAATATAAACCATTTATTTAAATCAAACGGTCGAGGTGCACCAAATTATTTTCCGTGTCAATTGCATATAGGTTCTGTCTCAATCTTTGATATTACAAAAAAGAAAAAATCGATGAAATACAATTGATGTTGTCATATTTCTAATTGCAGAGACATAAAAACTTTGATGTTGTACAGTAAAAAAAACATCCGTGAGTGGCATGTGTTTTGTTTTGTTTTTTTAACGGCCAAAATTAATAACTAATTAATTATTATATAAATAATCATTTCAATTCTTTAACTGTTAACTCAAACTAGTGAACTAACATAGATAAGTATGTCTTTTACTTGTTTGCTCTTTCACCTTTGGAATCTCCGAGGTACAAATACATGGCTTAAATGTCCTTTCTATGTTGCAACTCTATCTTCTTCTTTTGGTCTTTGCAAAAAATTCATAGTACAACAATAGTAACTTTCTTATTCTTTGACCCTATTAGTTTAAGTTGTAATCTTCCTAGTTAATTATTTGACACAAATTTTCCTATTGGGTTTATTATGTTCTTAGTTGAACAAAGACGTACAAGATATACATTTTTCTATCTTTTGCCTCTACTTCAATAACTATCTTGTCTAATAGATAAATTTTAGATTTAAGAACAATCATCTTCTCTCACAAAAACAAAATTCGAATTCAATTTAATCTCTAAAAATAATAATAAATGTTATTTTTTTGTCACAAAATATAAATCAGATCGATATTGTTAGGTTGAACGTCTTGTACTGAATTCGATATCAAGATCTCACAATTAAGTGAATTAATTATATATAGTGACACTACGTCAAGAATTTCCTTTTACAGCGCTTCTTTTAAGCCTTTTACAACGCTTTTTCAAAAAAAAAAAGCGTTGTGGAATCGAGCGCTGTAAAAGATACAACAGCGCTTTTAAAAAAGCGCTATAAATCATTTAAATATAATGCGCGCTTGTTATGCACCTTCTACAGCGCTTTCTACAACAAGCGATGTAAAAGACATACCCATAATTCATAAATTTGGTGTACCTTTTACAACGCTTTTATACAAAAAGCGCTGTAAAATGTCCACCCAATGCACATTTTGTAAAATGTGTGTTTTTTTTTTAAAGCCCTGTATATATTTGAAAAGCGCTTTTTAGCTTTTTATGACATTTTTTTTATAAAGCGCTGTCTTTTATCTTTTTATCCAAAATTAGTTTGAACCTGTTCACACAACACAACACCACCAGAATCAATAATTTACAACATGATATATATATATTACCCTATAACACTAATTTACAATAAGCAGTTCACACAATTTACAACATAATTAACTAAATATACATTGAACCTAATTTACAACATATTCATATGCATGTTTATATATTGTCCTATGATCATATACATATAATAACTATGCACTGTATAATATTCAGATCCCTTGCCCAGAAGCATGCTATTTCCCAGAAAATCAAATAATTTTCATTTCAAGCACATACTCACACCATTCCTCCTTTAATTCCATCAGATCTTGCTCAAAATATGATGGACTGGAATTTTCAAAGTACTGCAATATAAAAATTGAACATATTATATTAAGTTAGTATCAAATATATAGATAATTTATATATGAAAATCATATAATCAAAATACCGTACCGTTTCTGGGATAATAGTTTTATTCTTGTTAACAATCTCCTTCATGAATCTCAATACGTAGTACCCACAGTCGATGTTGTTTGTTTGACGAGGGCACTTTATTGGGATCCATGTAATATTATTAGACTTTTGCTTCGACACTGTCGCACCTCTTTGAGATCAAAATACTTTTAATGCACTATCGAATGAATAAATGTGATTATTTTAGCATGAACAAACACTTATTTATATATATGTGTAACAAAAACAAATGAATATTACTTACTTGTCGAACATAGTCTTTATTTCGGAGTGTTTGTTGTAATCGCCATGCACGAGATCCAAATAGTATATAACTTCAGAGACCGCATTGATTGAAAATAGCACCTAATGTGCCCTACAACAACAAAAAATTGGTTAAGCAATTTTGTTTATACACAGCTAATAAATTTAATTCTCATCAATTAAAAAAGATAAAATTACGTACCCTGAATTATATGGTGCGAAGAACAATTTATCCTTTTCTTTATTTCCTAAAAACATATTTATAATGTATTTCTTTACATTTTCTGGATCAAGTTTCCACATGGACATCTTATGCGGAGACAAGAATGAGTATTTATTTGACAATTTCCTCGTGCACACGACCTTCTCATACAAAAACCTTCAATGAAAACTTTAAACTAGATTAATTACCAATACATTTAATTAATTACCAATAAATGGAATTAAAAGTATTTTTTACCTTATGTACAAGCTCATTACAGTAGCACTGAGCTCCTTATGTTCGAGAAGTTCGTATACGTGCTCCTTGCCGAGAAATTCCGCATAATCATCTCCGAATATATCTTTATTCATGTGTACCATGCGCGAATCGTCGTTGTTGCCCATGTTCTTTTTTACTTGGTTGTCAATACACGCCCCATATTTACCAAGGCGTGGTTGACTTATTTTAGGAGCAGCAGCAGCAGCGACTGATTTTCCCCGATCCAGTTTTTTTCTTGCTGCAAGTTTGGCAAATTTATTGCCCTCCGGCCTTTGTAATTTGGCAGCTCTATTAACCTCCAATTTTTGAGGTTTGCTGCATTTTTTTGGATGTGCGGGTGGTTTATTTATTTGGACCTACAAAAATGAGGTTAAATGTTAGTTTATTGAATCTGAAAAAATTGACAAAGCTTATGCAATAAATGTGACAAACCTTTTCGGGAGACGTAACTGATTCGTTTCTGGGAGGGCTTTTAACGAGGGCAACAAGGTTTGTGGGCCATGCCACGTAACTACCAATAGCTTCGCCCAATGTCTGCATATCTCCGTCATTGTCCGGTATCGGCAACGGTGCAATTGGTTCGAAAGCAACTGTAGGCGATACTTTGACATGGCCCGCAGGGATCAGAGTATTGTGCAATACTTCTCCCAAAGTATTGTACAATTTTCCTTTTCCCACCTTCCGATGAGTGTGCAAAGACAAGTATAGGAAACATGAAGTGACACCCTAAATCAATAGTTAAAACATAAGTACAATTAATATATAATATTGTAAGTAATCACATAAGCAAGTACAGTTAAAACAAAAGTACAGTTAAAACTTAAGTACAGTTAAAACATAAGTAATTAATTACCTCGGGAATAATTTTCAAACCGACGTTGCAACTCCCGGTTTCACTCTCCATTTGTATTTCACGTTGGAGCTGATCAGGAAGTTGCTTCTCTTTATTCGTATTCACCAAGAGTGCCACTTGCTCTGATAGGATTCTGAGCTTCTCTAATACTTCCTCGTTGGAAGGTTTTGGGCGCTTCTCTTGAGGAAAAAAGCTTTTGGGATTTACGCCAAATCCCTTCCCCCTAACTCGACCGAAATATTCAAGAACATTAAAAACTTTGCCGAGAATATCCCTGCAACTAGCCTTGTTGCCCTCTTCATTTTCAGAACTTTGTTCGATGGTCTCCTAAAATACATGTAACATTAAAATAGTTAAGTTCATTAGCATTTTTAAAATACAATATTAAAAAGTATTCAAGTGATAAATACAATATTGAAAAATATTAAAGTCATAATATACTTACACAAAGTTCTATTACTTTTTGAACATTTTTGTTATCAACCACTCCATCCTTATTTACACGAGCTTCCTTCCACAAGATATGACGACCCAACGGTTGATCGGATTGGGTCTCTTGTCGCTATTCGTTAAGATCATAAACAAAATACTAGTTAGAAACGATAGTTTATAATACAAATTTCCTCATTATATCAAATTGATGTTTAATTACTTACAAGTATTTGGTCTAGACGTGCATATCCCATACGTGATTTTTTGTATGGCTGTGTCGGATTGCTTGCCCTCTCGCGATTTGCCTTACTAATATTCTATATAAAAAAATAGCAATTATGTAAAACACACAAATGCTAATAAAACACACAAATGGATAATAAAACACACAAATGCTAATAAATTAATCACTTACGACAAACGCGGGGTCAGAATGTTTGGAAACAAATGCCTTCCATTCATCATTTGATATATAATGTTGATATATTTTTGGAGGTTCAACAGTTGTGTTTCCTTCTCTATCTTTTAGATAGAAATTTGAGAGATGCGATCTAAATCCCCGATGGATTTTCCCAGCAACTCTCAAAACGTAACTCTTTCGTCCCTCATCAAGGACAAAAGTCGTCTGCAATGAAAAAATTATAAGTAAAGTATTTCAATGAAAATATTTATAAATGACAAAAAATTGGATCAAAAAATTTACTTGAATGTCATTCCATATTATATCTTTCGCATCCTTCAACGCCTTATCTCTCCAATCGTCAATTGTAATTGGAATATTTTGTCGAACAACAGCCCCAATGTAACTTACAAACATTGAGCTGTTGGGGTCAATTGGCTGACCACTCTCATTCCAGCCAACCTAATAAACTCATATCGTAAGTACATGCTTTCAAAAAAAGCTAAAAAAATACACAGCAAACAGAGTATAGTATAGTATAGTATAGTATAACCTCAAACTTGGTGTCGTTGCTCCTTCCTTTAATCACCTTTTGCATTATAGTTGCACCACGTTTGACTTCATTTTCATAATCCTTACTGGTGCCAACTTCTTCATTTTGACATTCTAAATCTCTGTTTGTATCCATTTAACTACAACAAGTTCAACATGCAGTTTAGTATAACATCAACAAGCTCAACATGCAGTTTAGTATAACATCAACATGTATCAGTATATATATTTTAAACAAGCTCAACATACATTTTAATGATAACAAAAAATTAATAACATCAATACCTGGATAATGGTTCCAAGAAAGATGAAATGCGAAGAAAAGAGCGAATGCAGAAAGTTCACAGAAATAAGGTTCACAGAAAAACGGTTTGAAGAAATACGTAATGACGGTTACGTATTTCAATGAAAATATAAGGTTCGAAATGATCTTGGATGGAAATAAGGTTCGAAATGAAGGAGATGATCGTGGAAATACAATTCAAAATGGACGGGATTATAGGGTTTGAAAAAGAAGAGAAGAACGATGAAGGAGATGATAGTGTAGTTTACGTAATGAAGAGGAAACTGAAGAGGTTACTGTTATATATATTACCCTTTTACAGCGCTTTTTTATAACCCTTTTACAACGCTTTTTCATTGAGCGCTCTAAAAGTCTCTAAAAGGCCTAAGCCTTTTACAACATTAATAATAACTCAGATACATTTGGTGTCTGATGAAGGTTATATTTGTACGCATCATGGGAATCCCCAAAAGTGTGCATTTCGTGAGAGGCATCGTTTGTAATTTTCTTCTTATATACAAACCACTACTATTTGATTTGTGTGTTTGATCAAACTAATATAATTTAAGTCATTATCTCAATAATAAAAATAAAGATGATTATTAAAATTTAATGTTAACAATCATTTCAACATGTAGTTGATAATTTGTACAATTACTAATTGGACTTAAGAGACTGAATATTATTGCTATTAGCAGTTTGAATATAAACATTTGGCTTAGCCTTCTCAACATCCTTCCACATATCAAACACTTCCTTATCACAAATCACAAGCCTTAAAGACAACTAATGAAATAGCAGACTTTGGTACACTTTTATTACCACACCTTATAACTGACATTTCATAAAAAATTAGAAAGTAAACACAACAGAAGTGTCTCATAACTTACACTACTACTTTTGTAAAAGCAGGTTTCAAATAATCTCCTTCCTGAATAAAACCATAATAGAACAATAATTCAGATTACAACAATAATTCAGATCACATGCATGGCTTATATAAAACAATTAAACATGTACATTAAGATGCCCTTATTCTTTTCCTGGTGGGATTCACATTTGTTTGTCCATTTACAATACGAAATGATGGATTAATCCAAATTCCCTCATCATGATCATCTCTAAGATATAAACCGTCATCAGTTGAATCAATTTCATGTGGTTGTTGTGATGTTGCAAATAAAAGATCATTACCAACATCTTCATCATTATTGTTATCATTACTTATTTTATTGGTCGATAGGACAACAGACCATTTATCATCAGAAGGATCAGTGACATAAAACACTTGTTGAGCTTGCGACGCTAAAATAAAAGGCTCGTCTTTGTATCCCACCCTATTAAAATCCACAAGCAAGAATCCTGACTCATCAATCCGAACGCCATTATTATTATCGACTCACTTGCAACCAAATATGGGAACACGAAACATTGTGTAGTCTAACTCCCATATGCGCTTGATAACCCCAAAATATGATAGATTTGCATATATTGGGTTTTTGTCTTTTGCACTGGAGACATGCATCGCTTTAGCTACGAGAGTGACTCCACTATTTTGCATAGTGGTCTGATCATCTTGTTCTTTGGTATAAAATGTGTAGCCGTTAATAACATAACCAGTGCAAGAAAAGACATGTAAGCTCGGACCATTTGCAAGCCACCTCAATCTCTGTGAAATTGATCCGGGGTCTATATCAAATTTTGACTTTATGTGATTTTTTAACCATGTTATAAAACTTCGATTGTGCTCTCGAGTTATCCAATTTTGATTCCAATTCATGTTCAAACGAGATAACTGATCCATGTGTATTGTAACATACGGTTGAACCTCATCATCATTGTGCAGAACATACAATTGTGCTTGCTCCCACTCTTTCATCTCCATGCCATGTCAAGTGTTTTGAATCTTCTTCACTGCGATACATGCACCTAAATCTTGGTATTATAGGAAAATACCACACGAATTTTGCTGGAGTAGATTCTTTCTTCTTATATCAAGAGACATTGCATTTCGGACACGCCTTAAGTAGTTCATATTCATTTCGAAATAAAATGCAATCGTTAGGACACACATGAATCCTTTCGTAACTCATGCCAATAAAACACAAAATCCGTTTAGCCTCGTAGGTTCAACTGGGAAGTTCATTATCATCTAGCAACATATCTTTTATGAGTGTTAATAATTCTGTAAAACTTTTATCAGACCATCCATTACTCGCTTTTAAGTTGTACAACTTTAATATCGCCGACAATCTTGTGAATTTAGTACAACCATTATATAATTCTTTCTCTGCATCACTCAACAAATTTTCAAACATTTTAGGACAATCTCGAAGATCTTCTTCAACTGCTTTTGCGATCTCATCAATGCGGTCCAGCTCATATGTATCTGTATCGAATTCAGTTGAAGCATATGTCAAACTATTCTCAAAATTAATGTTTCCTTTTTTTTCCTCACCATGTCTTATCCAACATGTGTAGCTTTGATCAATTCCATTACATACTAGATGTCCTTCTAATTCATCTTCTCTAACACGTTTTCCAAAACAACATTTTAAACAAGGACAAACTACTATATTTGGATCTTTTGCATTCTTCACTGCAAACTCAACAAATTCCTTCACTCCAATTTCATACGCTTTTGACAATCGATTGGCTGACATCCATTTCCTATCCATATTATACCACCTATATAAATGCATTTACAAAACTAATAAGCTTTAAATGCAGTTACAAAACTAATAAACATATCAACAACTTTCAAAAAGAAACCAATATCAACTAACAATTTCAAAACAGAACAAATCATGTGGTATGAGTTTTTGACAATTTTTGACAATTTCAAAACATAACAGATCATGTGGTATATATGTGTAGAAGAGATTTAATATATATATATAACAATTTTTAGTTTTCAATTATTAAAAAACTAAAGATTTTTTGACAAAAACAAATTAAAAAATACCTGAGACAACGTAGATGGCTGCACAGTACGTAGAGGATATTAGGGTTCAATTATTTGAAAGATGAAGATGATATGAGGGTTTCCAACATATATAATTATTTGAAAGATGTATTTTACAGCGCTTGTGACAAAAGCGCTGTATTAGGTAGTTAAATTCGATGAAAGCGCATGTATTTTACAGCGCTTGTTAAAAAAGCGCTGTAATAGGTAGTTCAATTATTTGAAAGTGCATGTATTTTACAGCGCTTGTGAAAAAAGCACTGTGAAATAATACGCGAAAGCGCCTCATTTTACAGCGCTTTTTTGACAAGCGTTGTAAAAGCCTTATAACGTTATGCGCAAACGTTATATGACCTACAACAGTGCTTCTTTTACAGCGCTTGTCATCTAAAGCGCTGTAAAAGGCTCCATTATTTTTAAAATATATTTACAACAGCGCTTGTGTTTAGCAAGCGCTGTAAAAGGAGCGCTGTTAAATCCTATTTTTCACGTAGTGTGATATTTATCATCTTTTTAAAGACAACAATAATAATAAATCGAAACAAAATAGTTTCTGTATTATTTTTTTGGCTAAATTATATCTGTGGTCCCTTAGCTTAATTTTCAGGTAACGTTTTAGTCCTTTATCTTTTTTTTTTCCAGAGTTGGTCCTTTATTTTAATTTTAAGTGATAATTTGATATTTTATGTATTAAAATTTCAACAATGTTATCCTTTTTTGTACAAAAATTAAAAAAAAATCATCAAAATTTTCAACCAAAATCCATTAAATTAATAATCATCTTCAATATGATGCAAATTTTATCAAATCCATAACTCAAATATTCAAATACACTTATATTTTCGTCTCCAACAAAATCAAATAAAGAATGAAAATATAAGTTTATTTCAAGATTTAAGATATGAATTTCATTAAATTTGTATTTTATTGAAGATGATAATGAATTTTATGGGTTTTTGTTGAAAAATTTAATGATTTTTTTGAATTTATGTAAAAAAAAGGTCAACATTGTTGAAATTTTAAAACATAAAATATCAAATTGTCAATTAAAATTAAAATAAAGGATCAACTCCAAAAAAAAAAATAAAGGACTAAAACGTTACTTGAACTTAAGTTAAGGGACCACAGATGTAATTTAGCCTATGCTTTTCTATTGCATATTAGGTTTAGAGGAGTATATATTAAGACTAAATTGTCTCAATTATGTTTATCAGAGTTAAAATGACTTTTATTTTTTTCAAAATTTAAATTAAGCTATACATATTTTCTGAAGAACCAAAATAAATCTTCCATAATAAATTTTATTTCTACTTCATATTTTTACACCTCTTCACTTGGCACATTTACTTTAGCGCGTGAATTTGAGTCATTGGCAATTCTTTTTCACTTTCAGCGCCTATTTTTGTTTTTCAATTATATTACTGTTGAACGATGATGTTTGTGGTGAAAACAATTGCATTCATCAATTCATGCATGTGATTGAAGTAGACCCTGTTTATGAAATCATCATTGTGATATGTAATCTTTTTATTTATATTATTTGTTACGTTTTTTATTTTCTTACTATTTTTGTTACTTCAAAATGTATTTTATCAAAGTATGTCATTGTGAATTTTTTATTTATTATTAATATTGATAAATTAATTTTAAATTTATATTATTTATTTTTTCCCTATATTTTTTCAATCGTAAAAATTAAGCCAATTTCGCCATTGTTCACACACTACGCGAAAAATAGGATTTTACAGCGCTTTTTTTAAGCCATTTTTCAAAAAAAAAAAAAAAACGTTGCGAAATCGAGCGCTGTAAAAAGATACAACAGCGCTTTTTATTAAAATAAAAAGCGCTATAAAATAGATAGATATATTGTGCGCTTGTTATGCACCTTTTACAGCGCTTATTGAAAAGAACGTTGTAAAAGGTGCACTCAATATATGCATTATTATGCATCTTTTACAGCGCTTATTTGAAAAAATGTTGTAAAAGGTGCATTCAATATATGTAGCATTATGCACCTTTTACAACGCTTATTTGAACAAGCGATGTAGAAGGTGCATTCAATATATGCATTATTATGCACCTTTTAAAGCGCTGTGAAAGGTGCATTCCTATTTTAGTTTTATTTAA
Organism: Cicer bijugum; assembly: GCA_037974875.1. Taxonomy (NCBI): domain Eukaryota; kingdom Viridiplantae; phylum Streptophyta; class Magnoliopsida; order Fabales; family Fabaceae; genus Cicer; species Cicer bijugum. Next base: position 2,722,937 of record JBBPBT010000670.1, read on the forward strand.
AAACGTTGTAAATGAAATTTCTAAAAAGTGCTTTTTGATTTTGGCTTAATTGCACTTTTGGTCCCCGATTATAGGTGAATTTTGAAAGTAGTCCCCCATTTTTAGTCCCACAAACAAAATTTGAGTCCAAAACATGATGAGTTGTCATTTTTTTAATGACGTGTGAATAAAAGGGTAATGTGGCAGACGCCTATGTGGATTAAAGTCATTATTATATTATTTCTGATTAAAAAATACAATTTATATTTTTAAAAACTATTATTGTAATTGTGACTATTTTAAAATAATTGACAAAATTAAGTTAAAAAAGAACACCTAAAATCATGAACCCTAAAATCAAAATCAAAAGCATCGTGAACCAGCATGAAGCCTAAATCAAAAACCAACCCCAATTCAACAGAAGCAACAGTTCATAAACTATTTTCGTCAAAATCGACCACTTCCCTTTTCTTCGTCATCATCATCCGATTTTGTTTTCTTCTTCATTGTTGTTCATCTTCTCTTTACATTTGGGTTATTCTTCTTCTTCATCCTTTTCATCTGTTTCACAACGTGAACCCTAAATCAAAAAACAACCCCAATTCAACAGAAGCAACAGTTCGTGAACCCTTTTCATCAAAATCGATCACTTCCCTTTTCTTCATCATCATCCGATTTCGTCTTCTTCTTCATTGTTGTTCATCATCCCTTTTCATATGGGTTCTTCTTCTTCTTATTCATCCTTTTCATCTGTTTCATTCATGTTAAACTCATAAATGAATGTTAATAACCTATAACATAACTGAATATTAAAACCAACACTAGACCAGAATTGAACTAGCAGAATAAAACCAACACTGATGAAAAGGAAAGATGAACAAAGGACGAACACGAATGAAACAGATGAAAAGCATGAAGAAGAAGAAGAAGAACCCTGATGAAAAGGGAAGATGAACACGATTTCACGTCGGTTCACGTTGCTTAGGGTTCACGATTTCATTTCATTTTGATTTTTCTTCTGTTTAGGGTTCATAAAGCTTTTGATTTTTATCTGTTTAAGGTTCATGATTTTAGGTGTCTTTAATCCACATAGGCGTCTGCCACGTCACCCTTTTATTGACACATCATTAAAAAATGACAAGTCATCATGATTTGGACTCAAATTCTATTCAGGGGACCAAAACTGGGCACAAATAAAATGGGGGCACTACTTTCAAAATTCACCTATAATAGAGGACCAAAAGTGCAATTAAGCCATTGGTTTTTTATAGCATTTTTTTAGAGAATGTTGTCTTTTAATTTTTTTTCCAAAATCATTTTCATCCAGAATCAGTTCACAATCAGTTCACACAATCATTTCATAATAAGTACACAACAACAAAACTATATAACTTAACTTTATAACTTTATAACTTTACACAACAACCAAACTATATTCATATACATATTTAGATATTGTACAACAACACAGATTCATATAACTACATATTCAAAACTTTTCAAATGTGCCATATTCATATACATATAACTAACATAATTACACAGAACTACATAGAACATAACTAGCTACCATATATTCAGATCCTTTTTAGCAAGCTATTTCCTAGCAAATCAAATAATTTTCACTTCAATCACATACTAACACCAGTATTCCTTTGTTGGAATATATTTCAATCACTTCAATCATATTTTAAAGGCATATGTTTCAAACCTTTATTGGAATTCACATAAAATCTTTCTATGTGATGTGTTGTATGTGCCAAATATGAAGAACAACTTGCTAAGTCTTGGACAGCTGCTTGAAAAGGGGTATTCTATGAAGATGGAACAAGGTGAGATGAGATTGTTCGATGATTCAAGAAGATTGATCTTGAAGGCACCGCTAGCAAAAAACAGAACCTTCAAGATTGATATCCAGATCAATGAAAGCAAATGTCTAGTTGCTGAAGTATTGAGTGAAGATTGGTTATGGCATAAGAGGTTTGGACATTTAAATTTTAGAAGTCTTCAAATGTTGCATAACAATAGAATGGTGCAAGGAATTCCCATAATTCAAATGCAAAAGGAGTTGTGTGAAGAATGTTGTTATGCCAAACAACACAGAAACACATTCAAGGCTAAAGTGCAAACTCAATCCTCAAGAATGATGGAGATAATCTACTCGGATGGGTGTGGTCCTTTTGAAGAAGTATCAATAGGAGCTAATCATTACTTTGTATCATTCATTGATGATTTTATAAGGAAAATTTGGGTATATCTAATCAAAAGAAAGAATGAAGTGCTGGAAATACTTAAAAAATTCAAGATAATGGCTGAAAAAAAAAGTGGCTTTAGTATGAAAATCATTAGAATATATGGAGGAGGAGAATACAACTCTCATGAATTCCATGATTTTTGTTAAAAAGAAGGAATATTGCATGAAGTAACTGCACCCTACACTCCCCAACATAATGGCACGGCTGAAAGGAGAAACAGAACCATAGTGAACACGACTAGAAGTATGTTAAAAGGGATGAAAGTGCCTCATAAATTCTGGGGGGGGGGGGGGGGGAAGCAGTATCAACAACAATGTACATATTAAATAGGTGTCCAACCAAGAGACTAGGCACAAGGACACCTGAAGAAGCTTGGACTGGAAAAAAGCCAGTTGTGAATCACTTGAGAGTGTTTGGCTCATTGTGCTTCAGGCATGTACCAGCTCAAAACAGAAGGAAACTTGATGACAGGGCTGAACAAATGGTGTTGTTGGGTTATGATGCCACTGGGGCTTACTAGTTGTATGATCCAAACAAGAACAAAGTAGTGATAAGCAGAGGCATACTAGTGGATGAATCAAGAGGTTGGGACTGGACAATGAATGTAATCAACCCAAGCATACCAACCAGACCAGTCAGTAGTGCAGTAGCAGCTAAATTGATTGAGGACCAGCCAGTAGAGGTAGCAGATTAGCCTGTTATTAAACTTGTGAGGAGATCAGCAAGAGTTAGACAACCTTCAATCATATTGCAGCCATATGAAGTAACTTCTGACTCAGCCATCAATGCAGATGGAGAATAATTCACTTTGTCTTGCTTGTTGAATCAGAACCAATAAGTGATGAAGAAGCATTAAGTGATCCTAGATGGATGGCAGCAATGGATGAGGAACTAGAAGCCATAGAAAAGAACAAAACATGGAAGCTAATGACCCTGCCAATGAATAAAAGACCTATTGATGTGAAATGGGTTTATAAACTGAAATTGAAACCTGATGGGCAGATTTCAAGGTACAAGGCCAGACTTGTAGCAAAGGGATTTTTGCAAAAACATGGGCTGGACTATGATGAGGTATTTGCTCCAGTAGCAAGAATTGAAAGAATAAGAATGGTAGTTTCAATTGCTAGCTACAAAGGTTGGTCTATGCATCAATTGGATGTTAAATCAGCCTTCCTCAATGGCTCATTGGATGAAGAAGTGTATGTGAAGCAGCCCCCTGAATATGTGAAAACAGGCAAAGAAGATCACGTTTACAAATTGAAGAAAGCCTTATATGGCCTGAAGCAAGCACCTAGAGCTTGGAACAAGAGAATTGACAGATTTCTCATAGAGTAGCAATTTGAAAAGTGTGTGAATGAGCATGGAGTGTATGTCAAGAAGGTAGCAGCAGCAGCACCTGCATTGTTGATATGCCTCTATGTCGATGAAGTGAAAATCAATGAGTTCAAATTCAGATTGGAGAAGGAATTTGAGATGACTGACTTAGGCGTGCTACCATATTTCCTTGGTATTGAATTTGAAACCAAAAAAAGTGGAATTTTTATGCATCAAAGAAAGTATGCAAGTGATTTATTAAAAAGGTTTAAAATGCAAGATTGCAATGGAAGCAGCACCCCATCAGTATAAGGGCTGATGTTGTCCAAAGAAGACAATGATGAATTGATTGATCCTACAACCTTCAAGCAAATTGTAGGATCCTTGAGATACTTGTGCAACACTAGGCTAGATATCTCATATAGTGTTGGGCTAGTTAGTAGGTACATGGAGAAGCCTAGGACATCACACTACATGGCAGCAAAAAGGATTTTGAGATACATAAAGGAAACCATTGAATTGGGTATGCTATATTTCTCAAAACCAGATGAAAAAGAAGCTGAACTTAATGGATTCACTGATGCAGATTGGTGTTGAGATATGGATGATAGAAATAGCACAACAGGCTATGTATTTACTATCAATAACTCACCAATATCATTGTGTTCAAAGAAGCAAAGCATAGTAGCATTGTCCACATGTGAAGCTGAGTATGTGGCTGCATCCATGGGAGCATGCCAAGCTGTGTGGCTGGCAGAATTAATGGCAGAACTAGGACTGAGAAGTAACAATGTAGTGAAGATGAAGATAGACAACAAATCAACAATACACCTAGCAAGACATCCAAGTGTCCATGGAAGGAGTAAGCACATAGAAACAAGATTTCATTTCCTAACGGATCAAGTAATGAAGGGCAAGATAAAGCTGGAACATTACAACACAAATGAATAAAAGGCTGACATTTTAACAAAAAGCTTGAAGAGAGCGAAGTTCCAAGAGATGAGGATCAAGCTTGGATTAACTTCAAATTGAATCACTTTTGAATTAGGGAGCATGTTAGATATAATTCAAAATGATGTGCAATTAGTTAGTTAAAATGTAGTTACAAGTTAGTTAGAATATGGTTAGAAGTTGGTTGAACTAAATCAGCCACAAAACTGCTGCTATAAAAGGCTAAGATCAATCTAATGAAGAGATAGAATGTAATGTTGTAATAAAGAACCAGAAGATCGATCTGCAGAATAAGAAGATCAATTTGTTGTAGAACCAAGATCAATCTTTAGCAAGCAAAAGATCAATCTTAGTTTTTCTATTTTCTCTATTTTCTTCGCTGTTCTTCTCAATTCTAATTCCTCTCAAAATATACAACATGTTCTAACAGTGGTGATGGTGCTGGTGGTGGATTCACATGGAGGACTTCAATGCCCTGGGAAATGATCTCACCAACAAGTAATCAGCGATTCTCAACACCACTAGGCACATAGGCATTGAAGTTAACCCCCTTCATGATATGGCATTGGACAACTCAGACATGCTACGCAGTGTTATTGTTAGAAGTCGTACGACAATACGACGTGGGTTCACAATCTTGTCCCGACGAGTATAACAATAATTGTTAGTAGCAATCTGCTCTTTCATAGTGACGTAACATTTTGTACTAACTTTTGGTCCCATACCAAACTTCACTCTTGGTTTCATTTGTATGCAAGGTTATAGGCATTAGTAAATTCTCTATCACTACTGTATGCAAGGAGGAGGAAGACATTTTTCAGTTTGTAAGTTTTATGTGATGAATGAAATACAATTTAAGTGGGGTCCGAGATCAAATGGATATAGAGAGAATAGGAACATAGTGAAAAGTGTTTCTTCAACTCAGTTTTCTAGTTCTTTGGAACAAGAAAAAAATACTTAAGCTTTGCTTCGGTAATACAAGTGAGCTCATAAATAAAAAATTCTATTGGTCAATACAATCAAATAAGCAAATAACAATAGCAAGAAAAACAATCTACTTATCTCAGCTATAAAATTTCAGTAGCATAGCTATAAAATTTCAGTAGCATACTACTAAGTGTTATTTACTTATGTTTTTTATACACACAAACTTAATTTTCCAAAATTTAAAAACTGAATATAACCACATAAATGCATTTAAATTACTAACTTTTAATTTACTAACAGAATATAAACAATCAACAATGAAACAATCACATTAATTTATTAACTTTTCATTTATAACCAAAGATGTTTACATATTGACTAAAAAAGAAAGAAAAAAAACACGAGAGAGTGAATTTCCCCACAATCCCACGGGAAGAGACAAAATATTTAATTCATGTTTTAACTACTAATAGCAATAGCTAAAGAACACTGTAAAAAAAAAAGCGAAAAGAACAGAACCACAACAGTATGACTCTAAGACTTGAGCAGAGGACTTCTAGTTGATGAAAAGATCCATTTACGCACAGACTTTCCCCACAACCCCATGGGAACGGAGGAAATATTATGTTATGTTAATAATGGTAATAAGTATTTGTGATCAAAGTACATGCCCTGGTGATGGTGGTGGTAATGGTGGTGGAGGTGGATTCACAGGGAGGACTTCAATGCCCTTGGAAATTATCTCACCAACAAGTAATCGGCGATTCTCAACACCACTAGCCACATAGGCATTGAAATTAACCCCCTTCCCGACGAGTATAACAATAATTGTTAATAGCAATCTGCTCTTTCATATGGAGGTAACATTTTGTACTAACGTTAAGTCCCATAACAAACTTCACCCTTGGTTTCATCTGTATGAAAGGTTATAGGCATTAGTAAATTCTCTATCACTGTGAACATGGATGGTGTAGGAGGAGGAAGGCATTTTTAAGTTTGTATGTTGTATGTGTTGAATGAAATATGATAAGACCCCGATCCATATATGTATATTTATACAACTTAAATGGGGTCCAAGTGGTGTCCGAGAGCAAATGGATATAGAGAGAATAGGAACATAGTGAAAAGTGTTTCTTTAACTCAGTTTTCTAGTTCTTTGAAATTTTAATTTGATAATTTGCTTCATAAATTTGAATTTTCAACCACCATTTTTTCATTTATTCATTTTGAATAATGCCAACTTTAATAGGATATTTTGTGAATATTTTATTAGTTGGTTAATTAAAGACAGAGTTTATAAGATGGTCGATTTATTAGTTGGTTGATTTATTATCAGTAGCATACCACCACCATCATTAGCACCAGGGAATGTACTTTGATCACATATGCTTATTACCATTATTAGCATAAAATAATATTTCTTCACTTCCCATGGGGTTGTGGGGGAATGTCTTTGCGTGAATGGGTCTTTTCTTCCACTAATACAAAAGTAACTAGTCACGACAATTTGCATAACAAAATATTTGTGGAAGTTACTAAGGTACACTCTCTTGCTTGCTGACACATTTGTTTTTCTATATGCAGCTGGTAGCTCGTCAAACTAATGATCATTTTCAATTAAGAATTAAAATGATGATATGTGTGATGAATTTGGGACCACCGATATTTTACATTCGCGGTGGTCCAAAAATCATCATTTTTACTTGGATTAATTTAAACCTCTATTTATTTATTTGATTCTCAAATAAATAAAACATCATTGTTCTCAAATATGAAAATATCACGTGTTCCCATAACAAAATGAAAATATAGGTTTAATCAATCAATTAATTATTATAAACACTAATATATACTATGCTTAAATTATAGAAAAGATTAATAAATTTATAATTTTAATTTAAATTACAAAATTTAATTATATAATAACAATAGTAATACATTTATTTATTATTACTCAAATACCTAAACTAATCTGTATTACAATATTTTGAGAGTAACACATTCTTAATATTAATTTGACGAAAGAATTTTAAAAAATGATAGTCGATGTTATATTGATAAAAAAATTTGGGGCGATTAGAATATTAAGTTATAATGCATTTTGATTTTCTAAGGTTAGTGAAAAATGACAAAATTTAATTATAATTATTGAGAAGATTATCCATTTAACTTTTATATAAATACACATTTAATTTTATGTATTTTATAATTTTTTAGTATTTATTTAATTTAGTGAAAACTATGTTTAGTTTGTTTAGAATATTTATCTCGCTATATATTCCTGATTAGATCAAATCCAATAAATTTTGA
>JBBPBT010000670.1:2749203-2779098 GCA_037974875.1 Cicer bijugum
TGGATTTTGTGGCTGCCTAAGCCCTCACAAAATCACAACATTGTGATTTTGTGAGGGCTTAGGCAGCCACAAAATCCAGTTAAATATTTCTGGATTTTGTGAGGGCTTTTACAGCCACAAAGGATTAATTTTGTGAGGGCCAAATCCGTCACAAAAGCTTGAAAAGACCAGTGCATTTGTGGCGGCCTATGCCGTCACAATGAATTGTGCACGTGGCGTTTGTGGCTGCAAAGGCCGCCACAAAATACGCCCAAATCCACGTGGTTTTTCTGGCCGCTTAGGTCGTCACAAGTGTCATAGCCGTTAACTTTTGTGGCGGCAAAGGCCGCCACAAATTTGTACATAGCCGTTGCCCTTCCTGACGGGCCAGACCGCCACAAAGTCCACTAGCCGTTGCCATTGTGGCTGCTTTGGCCGCCACAAATTCCCAAGGCTAATCCTATATATATTTCCCACCTCCTTCTTCATTTTTCACATCTAACTTCTCTCTACAACTTCATTATCACTATATTCTCCTCCTTCTCTCTACAACTTCATTACTCTTCATTTAAAATTTGGTAAGTATATCAATTATATTATATATGTGAATTTTTAATTTGATATTTTAATTTGATATAACTAATTAATGTTATTGATTTTATTTTTGTATAGTGGTTGCTAATTATTTCGAAGACTTGCAAGCATCGTACGTGAGTGAAAGCTTGAAGTCAGACGCTACTCGGCATCGAGTTAGTATTTTATATATTTTAAAATATAGATTAGTAATATATATATTTAGATTAGTTTTATAAATTTATTTTTAAAAAAATAGGAATGATGTTGGTTTTAATATATTGGTTTTAATATATTTAGATTAGTTTTAAAGTTTCAAGCCACGGTTAAAATATATTGATTTTAATATAATTATTATTTAAAAAAACATTATTAAAATTGATAATATTATTATTTTTTGTTATAAATAAGTATTGATTATTAGTCTTGATTTTTAAAAAAAACATCATAATTGACATATATATTTGTATAATGATATAGTGTTGATTAATAATTGATTATATTGTTTTCAAATTAATTAATATATAATCCCCTAATTGACATATATATCAAAGTTATTGATTTTAAAAAAACATTATTAAAATTTATCATATTAATTATTATATTTTGTTATAATTAGTATTAATATTTTATAATATTATTTATAATTTATTATAAGTATTGATATTTTATTATATTATTGTTATAAGTATTGATTTTTGTTCTAAGTATTGATATTGTATAATGTTTATTTAATTATTATTTTTTTGATAGTATTGATATATATTTTATTATTGTATTGATAATAATATATTATATTGTGTGCAAATGCATGCTCCCCTAATTGACATATAAATATGTCAAAATTTATATTAATGCTTTTGAAAAATAAAGCAATTAATATATAAAATATCGATATATATATATATATATATATATATATATAGCAACTATGGATTTAGACCGTAGTTGGATGTACGATAGGAATTTTCCCGGAAGAAAGGGTCTTAAACAACGTTTTGCTAACAAGGTCGAAGAGTTTCTCAATTTTGCGAGAGTGCAAAAAATTGTCCAAGATGAAGGGGGAATGAGATGTCCATGTTGTTTATGTCGATGTAGACGGTTTAAAAGTGAAGATGAAATAAGAGTGCATTTGTATGCAGACGGATTTATGCCTAACTACTGGATTTGGACTAATCATGGAGAAAAGTCTCCGGTCGCGCCTAATACTAGTACATATTTGGAGAATTATAACATAGGTCCTTCAAGTAGTACTAACATGTTAGGTATAGATTATTATAACTATCAACACTTTGAGGCGATGAATGATATGATCTCGGATGCTGTTGGGGTTAATTTGTCATTCAATGAAGATCAATTTGATGATACCGATGGACTTCCCAATGAAGAAGCTCAGAGATTTTATGGTCTTTTGAAAGAAACAAATAAACCATTGTTTGAAGGTTCTTCAAACTCAAAGTTATCAATGTGTATTAGACTGTTAGGTCTAAAGTCTCAATTTCATGTTCCTGATTTAGCTTTGGATTTGATGACTAAAATGATGCTAGACGCAACACCTGTGAGAGATGGTTTGCCGCAAAGTTATTACGATGCGAAACGGTTAGTGTCAAAGTTAGGATTAGGTGTCAAGAGGATTGATTGTTGTGTTAAAGGTTGCATGTTGTATTATGACAATGAATTTGGTATGAATGATGCAAACTTAGTTGAATGCAAGTTTTGTCAAGAATCAAGGTATCACTTAAGGAATAACTCAAGGGTAAGTAGGGGAAAATCAATTCCAAGGAAAGCAATGTTTTACCTCCTTATTGTATCAAGATTGTAAAGATTGTTTGCATCAATACAATCTGCAGGAAAGATGATGTGGCATTATGAGAATAGAAGAAATTCAGGCGAGTTGCGACATCCTTCTGATGGTCAGGCATGGAAACACTTTGATCAAATACATCCTGATTTTGCGTCAGATCCACGCAATGTAAGACTTGGATTATCCTCATATGGATTTACGCCTTACATACAAGCATCGTCTACTCCTTATTCTTGTTGGCCGGTTATTGTTACTCCTTACAATCTTCCTCCTGATATGTGCATGTCTAAACCATATATGTTCTTAGCTGCTGTGATACCAGGTCCTTCTAATCCTACAACTGGTATTGATATTTATTTACATCCATTGATTGACGATTTGAATAGGTTGTGGAATGGTGTCTTGACATATGATATTGCTCGGAGAGAAAATTTTATGATGAGAGCTGCATTGATGTGGACCATTAATGATTTCCCCGCTTATGGGATGTTGTCAGGATGGGGCACCCATGGTAAACTAGCTTGTCCTATTTGTATGGAAGATACGAAAGCATTTACTTTAAAATTTGGTGGGAAGGCATCGTGGTTTGACTCGCATCGTAGGTTTTTACCTGCTGATCATGCATTTAGAAGGAACAAAGCTGCATTTATGAAGGGATATGCAGAAAATCTAGGACCCCCGATGAAATTGACATCAGAACAAGTTTGGAATAAAGTAAAAGATATGCCAAAGGTACATGTTGTTAATGGTGTGGCTTGTAAACCACAAGGTTACGGACAATGGCACAATTGGACAAAAAGATGTATTTTTTGGGATCTACCGTATTTGAAAGATAATCTTTTGAGACATAATCTCGATGTTATGCATATTGAGAAAAATTTATTCGACAACATCTTTAATACTGTGATGAATGTGAAAGGGAAAACAAAAGATAATGACAAAGCTAGAAAAGACATAGGTATATATTGCAGACGACCAAATTTGTTGTTGGTGGAACAAAACGGCAAGACCCTAAAACCTCGTGCGAATTACACTTTATCTAATGATGAAGCCAAATCTGTTTATCGTTGGATCAAAGAGCTGAAGACGCCTGACGGTTATTGTTCGAATTTGGCAGGATGTGCTGATGTGGAAAATGGGAGGATGCATGGGATGAAAAGTCATGATTGTCACATATTTTTAGAGTGTTTACTTCCTATTGCCTTTAGTGCTTTACCGACACATGTATTGAACCCACTTATTGAAGTGAGTCAATATTTCAAGAATTTGTGTTCTTCAACACTCATTGATAAAGATCTGATCAAGATGGAAATTGACATTCCGATCATTCTATGTAAGTTGGGCTTGGTGGACCAGTTCATTGATAGAGCATCTCTCAGTGCATCTTGCAAGTGAAGCTAGGCTTGGTGGACCAGTTCAGTATAGATGGATGTATCCATTTGAAATGTGATATATATATACACATCTCTTTAATTAATTTCAATATACTTCAACTTATATACATCTATTTGTATAATATAGGTTCATGGGTTATTCAAAACGGTCAGTGAAAAACAAAGCTAGAGTTGAGGGATCAATTTGTTCATCTTACCTACACCGTGAAACAACACACTTTTGTTCTCATTATTTCAACAATGAAACATTGTCACCAGTTAAGGAAGAAACGCTACTAATAGTGTTATACGTCATCCATATGCTTTATCAGTTTTTTGCTTGTCTGGTCATCATGCTGGTAGGGATTAAAGAGGATAAGACACCTCAATTTAGGGAAGTTGATCAGTTTCTACATTGCTTCAAAGTAAGTGATTACATTATTTTATTTAAGTACTAATTAATTAATTATATATACGTACATTTGATTGTTTAATTGAATTATATTTTTAATATTTTTTAAATTTAAACAAACAACAGACTAAATGTACTTGGAAAAGAGAGCATGATGCCGCAGTTATGGCTTCATTTGACCATCGCTTTTCAAAGCGTCTCTCATCTATGTTGTCTTACGCACGTAATAAGGGCGAAGAAAAACAACCTAATTGGATTGGTGAAAATATTTGAACTGCTTTGTGGAGTAAGTGGAACACAGATGCTTACAAACAGAAGAGAGAAAAAGCAAAGATTAATAGAGCATCTGAGAGGGGTACTAGTACTCATAAGGGAGGTTCCATGTCTGCTGGAGAAATTAAATATTATATGGTAATTAATTATTTATTTATAATATATATATATATATTAATTTTTATTCAATTAATCATCACATTTCACCATAAACTTGACATTATTTTAATATATATTTTAGGAAAAGCAACTTGGAAGGGAGGTCACTCAGGCTGAGATACATCGCTATCTTCATGTTAATCCTCAAACAAATGAGTATACTGATTCGTTATCAAAAAAGATTCAGGTAATTATTATATATTAATTATTATATATTTACATCTTTAAATTATTATATATTACTTATTATATAATTTAATTTTTAATTTTTTGATTTTTAATATAGGAACAACTTGAACATGTCATGAAAGAATGGGATGATCATCAAGCTACTCTTCCTCCTGCTATGCGAGCTACTCCAGATCAGCGGAAACAATATGAGACCGCAAGTTTTATGAACATTAGTGGTGGCAAGTACAAAGGGCGTGTGCTGGGAGCCTGTACTTTATCATCAACCTTTGTGAAAGGTCCAACCGGCTATATTCAGACTGAGACGTCTTCTTCTTATGCTAGTACGGATCGATCTCATCGTCCGGTGCCGATAGATAATATTGATCAGTTAAAGGAGCAATGGGCAAGTGAGCAAGAAGAAAGGACACAGCAGCTGATACAAGCCGCAATTGATAAATTGAATGAGGAATGGAAACAAAGGTTTCAAGAGCAGCAACAGTTTCAGCAGCAACAACAATTTCAACAACAACAATTTTCATTTCCTCCTGTCTTTCATCAGCAGTTCCTGCCTCGGCCTCAGTACTTGCACCAACAACCAATTTTCCAATAGCAACAGAGCTACTCCCAATACTCCCAGCAGCATCAACCGCCTCCAACTTTCCAACAACAACAGCAACAGGATCCTTCGAACTCTGCCTTCCAGCAATAACAGCCGCCAATGTTTCAGCAACAACAATATTTTCATAATTATCAGTATGATCCATCATCTTCACATCAACTTCCTCAACCTCAACCAGATTATCAAACTGCATACCGACCGACTATGCCAACAGCTGGGTTGATCAGACCAGATTTAAATCAACCTCATTCAGCTAGGGCTCCTCCTTCGACTACTGGTGGTGCCATTGAAGATGAAATTCAATTTCAAAGCATGATGTCACCTCCAACACAAATGCATAATACTTTTGAAGGACTTCTTTCGTCGGGTATGAATGCAGGAAATAATGATGGTGGGAGTGGAGCTGATCAGACAAATTATTATGAGGATTGATGTGATCATTTGAAGAATTTCATAATTTATTTTTGGGTTGTATGACATTATTAATGTGTGTTTAATTAATTTCCACTTTGTAAGACATTATTTGTTAATTTTGGGTTTGTAAGACATTAATTGATAATTTTGGAATGCATGTTTTATTTGATTTTATCATGATTGCTATAGCTAGCTTTAATTATTATTAATATTATGTTTTTATATATAATATTTATTTTAATTTTAATATCTAATATTTAATTTTAATATTTAATATTTAATTTTAATATTTAATATTTAATTTTAATATTTAATTTTAATTTTATTTAAATTTTAATTTAATTTAAATTATAATTTATTTATAATTTACATTAATTTAAATTAATATTTAATTATAATTATTAATTTAAATATTTAAATATTTTATTATTAATAATTTAAATATATTTTTATTCATTTAAATATTTTATAATTTATATTTTATTATTTAAATAATTTAATTATTATTCTTTATTTTTAATTTAAATATTTTATTTTAATTTTTTAATTATATTAAGATTAGTTTATTATATATATATATATTAAATTTAAATAATTTAATTATTAATCTTTCAAATTTAATTTAATTATAATTTTAATTTTAATATTAATTTATAAATATATTAATTATATTAATTAAAATTATAATTATATTAATTTATTACATATAATATTTATTATATTAAATACAGAATATATTAAATATATTAATTATATTAATTATAATTATTGAAATAAAAATTAATTTATATTTCACGTTGGCATTTGTGGCGGCCAAAAGCCCTCACAAATGTCCAGTCAACAAGATTTTGTGGCGGCCAAAAGCCCTCACAAAGGTCCAGTCAGCAAGATTTTGTGGCGGCCAAAAGCCCTCCCAAAATCCAGTCAGCATTCCTTTGTGGCGGCCAAAAGCCCACACAAAATCCAGTCAGCCAGTCTTTTGTGGCGGCCTATGCCCTCACAAATGCAGACTTTTGTGGCTGCAAAAGCCCTCACAAATGCCTCTCCTTTGTGGCTGCAAAAGCCCTCACAAAATTTTGTGACCAGCTTGTTTGTGGCTGCCAGAAGCCCTCACAAAAGCCACCTTTGTGGCTGTTTTTTGCCCTTTGTGAGGGCTTTTGGCCCTCACAAAATCCTATATTTCTTGTAGTGTTAGAGGTAGAACAAGAGGATACTACTAGAGACAGAGACGAAAACAAAGGATACCACTAGAGGCAAATATGGGATCAAAGACATAACCGAATGATACCACCATATGTAGAAATGGAACCAGAGGCAGAAATAAAGGATACCACTAGAGGAATAAACAAAAGATACCATTGTAGGCAAAAACTTAATCAGAGGCAGAACTGTAGGATACCACCAAAGGCAGGAATGGAACCAAAGGCATATCCGAAGGATACCACCGGAGGCAGAAACAGAATCAGAGGATATCATCAATGGCAGACACATAATTAGAGGCATTGTAACACCCTAAATTTGATAATAAACTATTTTATTAATTAAATAGGATTTTAAATAATTAAGTTGATGTCAAAATTATTTTAGAATATATCTTGATAAATTTCGTGAGTAATTTTTGTTATAAGGATGCTTTCTATGATGTGTTAGTTTGATAGATGTTATATTTAATGAGCAATATAAATAATAAATATTTATTTTATTATTCTATATATTTTTCTAAAAATAATAGTATTTTAGTGTAATATTTAAATATAAAAATAAAATATTTTATGCAATTTTATGTGTATATACGTGTACCCAATTAATGTAATATTTTTATGTGCATTAGATTGATGTTAAGTATGTACATAGTTATATTTCAATTATTTATAACTACTATCTATTTTAAATTATTTAATTTATAAATAACTATCTTGAAATGTTAGAAATATTGTGATTGATTTCCTTTGCTTTTATGTATAACATATGACATGATGATTTTATACATCTTTATTGTGATTTAGTAATTAATATAAATTGTTGATGTTATATTTATCTAATCATTTGGACTATTTTATAAAGATGATAGTATTTTTATGGGTTGATTTTGAGAAATATTATAGTAATAATTATAGTTATTATAAAAATGTGTTTTATGGGTTAGATCCATATAGAAGAATAAAAGCCTAATTAAACATATTATTAAAAAAAATATCCATATAATTGTTTTTTTAAAATAAATAGATAAGTAAATAATAATGATACATTAAAATATATAGGACAAGCTAAATTGTAGAATCCGATTGATATATGTAAGGTAGGCACGGGTTGTTAACTAATTTTACAAATATTTAGATGAGTTTGTTAGGTTTTGCAAATATTTAGATGAGTTAGTTAGATTTTGCTAATATTTAGATGAATTTGTTAGGTTTTGCTGCTTGTTTTCTATCCGCCGCTTTCCAAAACCAAAATATAAATAAAGAGACCTTGTGAACCCTGATTTGTACTAAAATAAAATCAAACAAAGAAAAGGGAAGGGAGTTGAATGGGAAGCCGTAGAACCAAAGAGTAAACACAACAACAAACCTATCGTTTTTGACACCGGTGATCAATAACTGTTATGTAAAAGCTTCTCCATTCTCATCCAAATTTGAGTATGTTATTTCATTCATTTAACTTGTCAATTAAACATAATTTTCCAGATTTTTAACAACCCTAATTTCTATCTAAAATACCTGACTTCTTCGTTTGTAGAATTCGTTATTTTGCACCGTTCTCCTTCACCGTAAGTCCCATTTGAGTGAAACCAACGCCAAAACGACCGTTTGAAAAGTGGCTATATTATCCACTGATTGGTTTTCTGATTTATGGTAATCTTCTTTGACCGATTTTCGAATTTAGTTTTTTAGAATATCTCCTCATAATTTATTTTTGATGTTTACCCATAAATTGTAGAGTTAGATCGATTGAAGGACAAAGAGTCAATGAACAAAGGTTGTTTGCTCGTAGAATCGTATTCATGTGTGAAAGCTTCAAAATAAGGTCAGGGGTGAGAGAGCGTTTGAATTCATGAATATAATATATTGTGAGATGAACGGGAAAACCGTATTTCCCAATGATTCATCCGGGGCTTGCTACGTATGACAATAGCCCTTTGAGAGATAAATTGATTAATTTGAAATATGAGAATTGTGAGATTAAAATGTGAAATAGAAATTTTTATAAGGTGTTGATTGATTTAATTTTCGATACTTGTGTGGTAGTTGATATTTGTTATTATTGTGATGTTGGATGTTGAATGAAATTATGTGTACATGTTTGCTTAGATGAAAATATGTGATGTGATAATAAAATATGGATGCATGGTTTGATATATGCTTACGTGATGATAATGATGATTTTTGATTGATGATAGTGATGTTATAAAATTGTGATGAGTTTATACGATGATCATGAATATTTATGATTAATGATATTATAAAATTGTGATGAAAATAAGGAAGTACCTCATACTTGGTGAGATAGTGATGATTCTTAAATATGGCGCTCTTAATGGAGTAGTCTAAGCTAACGAGGGGAGAAAATAAATATGGTGAATTGTGAAGTGAAGATTATTTTGTAATCATATAGGTAGGGTCTGACAAGCTTAGTGATTATGGGGAAATACAACTGAATGAGCCTGATCGTGGCGGTCTGTTGTCGAGCCTTAAGGCAAGATTGTTAGACCTTGGAGGTATTCTGGTGGGGAATTCCTAGGTGACTTGGAGGTAGCACTCCAAATGTCGGGAGTTACCACTACAAGAAAACATGAATTTTGTGAGGGCCAAAAGCCCTCACAAAGGGGAAAAAACAGCCACAAAGGTGGATTTTGTGAGGGCTTTTGGCAGCCACAAAAGACAGGCATTTGTGAGGTCTTTTGCAGCCACAAAAGTCAGCATTTGTGAGGTCTTTTGCAGCCACAAAAGTCAGCATTTGTGAGGGCATAGGCCGCCACAAAGGACATGCTGAATTTGCTGACTGGACCTTCGTGAGGGCTTTTGGCCGCCACAAATGCCAATGTAATTAAAAAT
Organism: Cicer bijugum; assembly: GCA_037974875.1. Classification (NCBI taxonomy): domain Eukaryota; kingdom Viridiplantae; phylum Streptophyta; class Magnoliopsida; order Fabales; family Fabaceae; genus Cicer; species Cicer bijugum. The sequence goes on from JBBPBT010000670.1 coordinate 2,759,033, forward strand.
TAATATATTTTGTGAGGGCTTAGGCCGCCACAAAATAATTCGTATTTAATAAATTAATTTTTAAATTCAAAATTAATAGTTTATTATAATATTATATATAATAAATTAATATAATTATAATATTAAAATTTAAATTATAATTAAATTAAAATTTAAATTAAATTTAAAATAAAATGTAATTATAAATTAAATGTAATATATAATAAACTAATCTTAATATAATTAAAAATTTAAAATCAAATATTTAAATTAAAAATAAAGATTAATAATTACATTAAAGATTAATTTAAATAATAAAATATTAATAATAAAATATTTAAATTAATAAAATATATTTAAATTATTAATAATAAAATATTTAAATATTTATATATTTAAATTAATAATTATAAGTATATTTAAATGAAGCTTAAGAGTAATTTTGTGTAGAGAGAAGGAGGAGAGAATAGTTAGAACGAGGTTTTAGAGAGAAGTTGGATGTGAAAAAATGAAGTAAGAGGGGGAGAAATATATATAGTGTTGCTTGAGCATTTGTGGCGGCCTTTGCAGCCACAAATTTCACGTGCTCAATCCTTTGTGGCGGCTTTTGCAGCCACAAATTCCACGTGGTCATTCCTTTGTGGTGGCCTTTGCAGCCACAAATGTCACTAGTCACGTCACTCCTTTGTGATGGATTTGGCCCTCACAAATGTATTTTGTGTGGTTGTAAAAGCCCTCACAAACTCCTTAAATATTTAACTGGATTTTGTGGCTGCCTAAGCCCTCACAAAATCACAATGTTGTGATTTTATGAGGGTTTAGGCAGCCACAAAATCCAGTTAAATATTTAAAATTTTGTGAGGGCTTTTTCAGCCACCAATAAAGACCAATTTCAATTTTGGCCATTGTGAGGGCATTTTCGGTCACTAATTTGTGAGGGTTTTATTCGGCCACAAAGTATTTATAAAGTTGGCCACAAATTTAAGTTTTTCTTGTAGTGTACCATGCAACACAAGTTTACCTCGACTATCGCGTATATGTGTCTCGGGTTGAGTTGAGGGGATCTATGAGGACAGGGCCAATTTGAATTGTCCGCCCACCGGGATGGTGGCATAGTATCATGGCCTCCTAACCAAGTACTTCAGAGTTAGAATGGTACCACATTGTGAAGTAGAGTCTAAGCTCATGCATATCCTTGCATTTCCTTGTGATTGTTTTGTTGTGATTGATGTGTTTCAAAGGTAATATTAATTAGATGATTTGATGCATATTATAATGAGATGATTATTTTACTTGAGTGACTTTGATGTTATATTATGATACTATTTAATTAAATATTTTGATATATCGTAAAGTAATTATGATACGGTTCTATTATTACTGTTTGCATGTTATTCTTACACATATTATATTATTAACATGATTTCAAAACCCACCTCGTTCGTTGTTTGTGTTTGACTGGCAGGGCCCTGCGTTTGCGAAATCGCAGTTATTACTGTAACACCCCGTTTTTCAAAGCGAGGGTGTATTTTTTTTTTCAAAAGAAATTAAAATAAAACAGAGAAATAAATAAGGAAATACCTTTGGATAAATATTTAAGTCATTAAAATTTACAAACAGCGGAAAAGTTTCTCAAAATATAAATCCAAAGCTTTTACACATCAAGAAGCGGTACAGTTAACACATAACATTTAACACATAACATTTTACACAATAGTTGTAAAGGGTCACCAACCGAAATTAACAGTTAACACATAACATTTAAGTTTTTAAATGCACAAAATACCTTTTCAACTTAGCATGCACCTTAAAAGGATTTTCCATATGCTAAAAGTTCATACAATGCTTGCCAAATGTAAATGAAATCAAATAGAGTTCTCAATCCATCAAGTAATACACAACTGAACAAAACATTGATAAATTAATTGAGCAATCGATTATCTAACTCAAAATAAGAATTTCCACTAAGCCAATCGATTGGGAAATCGAATAAATGGATAACTGAGCCCCTGTATTAAAGCCAATCGATTTCCAAATCGATTTCCTGAAGGTTTTTAGTGAAATTTGAACTCTGGGCTTAATTCAATCGATTGACAGCATAGCAGAGCCACTGACTTAATGCCAATCGATTTCCAAATCGATTTCCTGAAGGTTCCTAGTGAAATTTGAACTCTGGGCTTAATTCAATCGATTGGGCAATTGATTGGGCAATCGATTGACAGCATAGCTGTGCCACTGACTTAATGCCAATTGATTTCCAAATCGATTTCCCTGCATATTCTTCCAAGAATACATAAACTAACTCAATCACATTCATACACAACTCCAAAACTTAACACTTATTACTAATAACGCAATCGCTACAACATCATGAGTTTCGAAATAGTATTGAAATCAAACATGCTATCACCAAATTCCAAAACATAACACTTAACACTTATAACACAATTACTACAACATCATGAGTTTCGAAATGGTATTGCAATCAAACATGTTATCACCAAATTCCAAAACATAACACTTAACACTTATAACACAATTACTACAACATCATGAGTTTCTAAATGGTATTGCAATCAAACATGTTATCACCAAATTCCAAAACATAACACTTAACACTTATAACACAATACCCACACGGACAAAATGAACCAACAATTCACAATTTTCCACGGTGTAGTCTCTCACGGACAAACACTTGTGCAGTCTCTCACGGACAAACACAATTCACCAGGGCGTAGTCTCTCACGGACAAACCCCTGTGCAGTCTCTCACGGACAAACACAATTTACCAGGGTGTAGTCTCTCACGGACAAACACAATTCACCAAAAAGCGTAAACCGTAAACGTACCACCTATCACGGGTCTGTACTGTTTACCAAGGTGCCACCTATCATGGGTCTGCACGGTTTACTAAAACAAACATTAAGTAAACGAGTCATTAAGAGATTCCCCATTCTTAATACTCATTTGACTTAAGCGATTTTCAAAATAAACAATAAGTAAACAAGACATTAAGAGATTCCCCATTCTTAATTCTTATTTAACTTAAACAAATTTCAAAACAAACATTAAGTAAACAAGACATTAAGAGATTCCCCATTCTTAATTCTCATTTAACTTAAAACGATTTTTCAAAACAAACTTTAAGTAACCAGGACATTAAGAGATTCTCCATTCTTAACACCCAGTTAACTTAAGCGATTTTCAAAACAACATTAAGTAACCGAGACATTAAGAGATTCCCCTTTCTTAATGCCCAGTTAACTTAAACGATTTTCCAACAAACAAACACACATTAAGTAAACAAGACATTAAGAGATTCCCCATTCTTAATACTTATTTAACTTAATGGTTTTCAAATCCCACACAGAACAAACTCAAACATATTCACAAATTTATTACACAATTCACGCCAAAACACAACAATTCATTTCTCCACAAAATCATCTTTACGACGACATTAAGTAAACGCAGATATTAAGAGATTCCCCATTCTTAATACTCATTTAACTTAACAATTTTCAAAACAAAATATTAAGCAAACAGAAGACATTAAGAGATTCCCCATTCTTAATACTCTTTTAACTTAAACGGCTTTCCAAAACGAACATTAAGTAACCAAGACATTAAGAGATTCCCCATTCTTAATGCCCAGTTAACTTAAACGATTTACTCAAACACACATTAAGTAAACAAGATATTAAGAGATTCCCCATTGTTAATACTCATTTAACTTAATGGTTTTCAAATTCCACACAAAAACGAACTCAAACATATTATCAAATTCAATCCACAATTCCCACCCAAAAACACATCAAATCATTTCTCCACAAAATCATTTTCACGACAACATTAAGTAAATAAGTCATTAAGAGATTCCCCATTCTTAATACTCATTTAACTTAAACGATTTTCACAAAATCACATTAAGTAAACGAGACGTTAAGAGATTCCCCATTCTTAATACTCATTTCACTTAATGGTTTTCAAATTCCAAACAAAATAAACTCAAACATACTTTCACATTCAATCCATAATTCACACCAAAACACATCAATCAACAAACATCAAGTATGAACACACCGAATACGACGACACAAATCAACACAATCCATCACTCAAACACAACAAGTTTCACATACTCGAAATCATACATAAATGGGTTTAAAATTCATTCTCCATAAAACATTACTTTAACCCTAACCAAATTCTTTTCCACACAACCACAAGTAAGTCCCTAAATGCAAACTAAAAGTTTGGAAGGAGCCCTTACCTTCACGTTAGCTGTAACGTGCGATTACAGCACCGCGAGCAAATCCGGTAAAATCTCCGCTCGCAACGCCGCTTCCAAAGTTGGTCCCCTAGCACCATAGCATGGTAGTGAGCAACTTTCCCTTCTATCTCTTCGCGAAACGAAGCTTAGATCTAGATGAAATGGGGAGGTTTGTGTTTGACGGTTTTGAAATTCCTAATACCGTTTTTCTTCGTTTTCTAATCAACGAGGGAGTATTGAGCTGAGAAAACCTTGCTCTCTTATCCACTAATCCTCGGGTTTCAATTTTCGAGCAAAAGAAAGCAAAGAAAGGAAACAAGAAGGAAGAAGGAGGAAGGACGATGGCGGCGTGCTAGCTTCCTCTGTTTCACGTTTACGTTTTCTTTTTTCCCTCTTTCCTTTCCTTCTCTAGCTTATATATATATATACATATATATATATATAGTACTTACTATTCTAATATATGTATACATATATATATATATATATATCTATTACTTAATATATATATATATATTCATATAATTGTATATATATATATATATATTATAATTGAAACTAAACCAATAAATATCTAACAACTCTCACATCCATCACTTCACTCACATCTCAAATTATTTTGATAAAAATATCTACTCTCGTCGCAACTCAATTGTCAGATAAATTTTCAGCACCGAGTGATATTTTTAACAGAACTGCCCAGTATCAAATCCTTCGTAACGTATATAAATTATTTCCCGACAAATAATTTCAATCCAATTTCCAAAAATATATTTTCGGCCTTTAACTCACTAAATACCGAAAACTGGGTTAAAAGCCTAAGCAATTTAACACAAAATACCCTAAAATTGTATAACTTAGGATTTAAAATTACGGGTCTTACAATTACAAGTTAATGAGTCTTGAAGTTCAGGTTTGTAAGGAACCCCGCTCTGATAGGTGATACCGAGAATAAGGGTTTTAATTTGTATTTTACTTATTTAATTTGAATTAAATTTTTGTATTTTACTTAGAAGTATTAATAAGTTTTTAGAATTAAATCAAGTATTTATACTTAAATTAAGTTTATTGAGATTAAATTGTTTTATTTGAGTAATAAAATTTGAATTGTTGCAAGTGTACTTTGAGAAACGTGATATCCTAAATTAGTTACAAAAGTTTTTATTTTCTTGAAAATATAATTTTATTTTTTCGCTGCAAATTTTATAGGAATATGATATAAATTATTATATATATTATTTTGGGATTTAGGGTGTCACAAGCATAACCGGAGGCAGAACTAAGGGATAACGTCAGAGGCAAAACTGGAGGATATCACCCGAGAGACAAATAGAACCAGAGGCAAAACCAAATGATACCACAAGAGATAGAAATATAATCAGAGGTAGAACTAGAGACTACAATTGGAAATCTTTTTCTGATTGACCGAAAAAAATTGAGGTACTACACACACTACTATGACTAAGACAATTACTTGATTGATATAAAGACATTTAACATTTATTTTTATTTTATGCATACACGTATATTAATTGGATCACTATTTAATTCATAATGATATATAAAAAAGTATTAGTAATACTATTTAAACTTCTATTTATGAGAAGACAGGTGTCCTTAATTCCTGTTAGAGTTTCAAACCACTTTCTATCATGAATGTACCACTAACATAAGTAGACCATTCAAAATCAAAACACTTCCTCATCTACTTACTTTTTACACTTCTTAGAAAAAGACACAACATTATTATCAAGAAACATAGTATTATATTCATATGATAGATTAAGGTACCGTAAAAACGAATCATTCAAGATATTAAGATCTATTTTAGAAGTTCACTTTTCCTACCATGTATTTTATTAGATATACTAGTCAAAGATTGAACTTCCAAATGGACTCAAATCTATTGTTACTTGTGGTAACCATGTTAGTACCGTAAAGTACCAGACTTGATCATAAATCACATAAACTAGAAGACACTAAACTTGGTGAATGAAATGTTTTTGCCGGAATTTGTAAAGAGTAGAAAAAATATTAACACATATTTTGTCCTTTAAAACAGTTTATTTATAATTAATTTTATAAAAATTATGATTATTTCATTTTATTTATTTTACTCTAAAAAAGAAAATAGACATAACTATACCAAAAATAATAGATATAACAGATAAATTATTTAAAATAAAGGAGAGAATGTAGTTTTTTTAATTGGTTTGATTTTATTATTAATTCAATTTTATTATTTTTATAATAAAAAGGTAACAATAATAATTGCAAAGTTGATTCATATCAAATATAAAAAAATAAAGAAATAGCAAGTTTGATCATGTTGGGAAAAATAGCTTAAGTTTAAAAGAATAAGACACAATCACAACACAAGAATATAACGTGGAAACTCCAAAACCGGAGAAAAAACCATGACCGCTGCCTAAACCGGCAACCAGAGAATTAACACTATGTGAAAATTGTTACAACACATAGACTTCTCTCAGAGAATTAACACTATGTGAAAATTGTTACAACACATAGACTTCTCTCACTCACACCCAACACCCCAGTACAACCACACTCTTATAAAACAAATATTTAAACTAAGTCAGATACAAGCTTAAAGTGCTACATGTTGACTGGTGCTGGTGCATTTGAAAACAAAGGACCAAAATCCAATATATAGCCTTGGCCTTCTCCTTATTTTCCCACACTAAAGGATGTGGGACTTGCAATCAACCCCAACAATCTCCACCTTGATTGTAAGAGTTACAGCTTCCGCTTTCATTGTCTTACCGACAATCATACTCCACCATAAAGAGTACACTTCACTTGGAACTAAGCCATCCCAAAAATTTTCTCCACTTGGAACTAAACCATTCCAAGAATTTTCTCCATGTCGAAACCTAGTTGAAATTTATGGTGCAACTCCCATGTTGGCTTCCAGGAAGTTCTTCAGCCATCGACACATCACCACACACCTTGCATCAATGCCAACCAATGCCCGTGTGCTGTTCTGAATCCGCTAGCAATAACTTGTCCTTTTTCATGGTAAAGCGGAAATACCATAAGGACAAACTTTATCTTCTAGATGAGATCACCATCATCTCCCAAAACAAGGGAGACCTTGCCATCACTTGTCTCAGAGTCTTTTTCAGATACTGCTCCACCTGGACAATTTCTCTTCACATGCCCAGACTTTCCACACGCCCAACACACCAAATTCTTTGCATGTATCTTCTTCCCATTGGCCCCACTTCTAGTTAGCAACATTGAGCTTGATGAAGTGCTTTCATCATTTTTCATTCTCCTTTCTTTAGAAATAATTTTAGTTGCAACTTCTTCAAAACTCAAACTTTCCTTCCCATACTTCAGAACAAGTTTAAGATGAACATAGGAAGGTGGAAGGGACAAAATGAGCCTTAACGCTTTATCTTCATCATCAATCTCAACTTTGATAGATTCCAACTCAGAGACAATATTATTCAAAGTACTAAGATGATCAGAGATTTTCATACCCTCATCCATGCGTAGATTGTGGAATTGCTCTTTCAACAACAACCGATTTGAGATGCCCTTAGCCTGATATAACCCTTCAAGCTTCTCCCAGAGTTGGCTGATGACAGATACTGGACATTCGCAAGAACATTCTTTGCCAAACACAGACGAATTACACTTGTAGCTCTCAAATCTAGTTCCTCCCACTTGTCGGCCTCCATGTTGGAAGTGTTTCCTTTCAACGCCTTGTGTAATCCTGATTGTATAAGCACATCATTGACTTGTACTTTCCACAAGCCAAAGTTGATTCTTCCATCAAACTTCTCTATGTAAAACTTCATAACGCTTGAATAAGACATAGCAGCTGCACGAAGACTATAAACTGTGCACTAAATAAGTTCCCAAGAAAGAGAGGTGGGTCACAACAGACACGCTTAAATACCAAGTCTTTCCTTAGCCAGAACCTCCCTAAATAGCACTTTCACAGTATTACCTTTCCCCTAATAATACCAAGGATAATTCTTTTCTGATGTGAAAGATCAGACAAAGCAGCAACCACAGAGCATACTAAGAAAAATTATCCCATCGAACCTCCGAACCTGGCTCTGATACCAGTTGTTGGGAAAAATAGCTTAAGTTTAAAAGAATAAGACACAATCACAACACAAGAATATAACGTGGAAACTCCAAAACCGGAGAAAAAACCACGGCCGCTGCCTAAACCGGCAACCAGAGAATTAACACTATGTGAAAATTGTTACAACACATAGACTTCTCTCACTCACACCCAACACCCCAGTACAACCACACTCTTACAAAGCAAATATTTAAACTAAGTCAGATACAAGCTTAAAGTGCTACATGCTGACTGGTGTTGGTGCATTTGAAAACAAAGGACCAAAATCCAATATATAGCTTTGGCCTTCTCCTTATTTTCTCACACTAAAGGATGTGGGACTTGAATCAACCCCAACAGATCACGCATCTAGCTCTTGATCCCATTGTTTTTTATTCATCAACAATATTTATGTATGGGCACAAGGATTTGGTTGCTTTTGTTTTTGTTGATTACTCATCTAATCTCTTAATTTGTTCATAGAATATCAAAATACACTAGCAAAAACACGATTTTTATAGTGTATTTTCATATAAACAATAATCTTTAAAGTTAGCTTATGGTAACAATTACCATTTGTAGGATGAGTTTTATTTTTAACCAAAGTGGGCAAAGGGTTAATTAAGTCCATTGACTTCGTTCCCAAAGACAACTTGTAAGTTACTTCACTTTTTTTTATGAGTGTAATTCATATTTATTAAATATTACAAATGACTTTTAAGTACCTTTTTATGGTGTACTATTTATAAAAATAATCAATTGTAGTACCAATTTTTTATTGGATTTTATGGCTCTAAACATCGACCAATTTTTGGGTCAAAATATATATCGTTTACCACTTATTGTTATTTATCTAATAATTAAAAAAAAAAAATTGTTTAATCAATAACACAAAAACCTAGTCCACAATTTCTTTTCTCTTTTATTTTTCTTCATTTATTGGAGATGGATGACTTAGAGTCAATTTTTTGCTTGAAATCATATATCTAATTTTTTTTTCTCTTTTATATAAATAAATTATTTATAAAATTATTTAGTTTTTTGGTGTTTTTTTTTCATGATTTCACTCTCTTAGTGTAGTTTTATTTTATTGGTCCTCTTGATGTGATGTACATTTGGTTTAAATTGACATATTAACTTTAATTCAATGCATAATCTATTAATAATTTTAGTGTTGTCAACAATATAAATTCGAATGTATGTATTTCAAACACTATAATTTTTTTCATATATATAATTTTTTCTTCTTATTTATAGATATTTTGTTGTTTTATATTATTAACGTATTGAAATAAATTTATTTATAGATTTATCTTTTTCAGTTTTAGGAGTCTCTATTTGGTTTCCTTGCCATCTTGTTTTTGTATATAAAAATATTTATAAGTGATGACATTGCTTAGAATTTGTTGGCAGTCAAAATAACAACAAATTCATTACTGTTTTTAACAAACAATTCAATATTTGTTTAGCTAATATAATTAAATAACTTTTTTTTATAACCATACAATTCATTTATAATTTAGTAGTAACTAATTTCCTTTCAAAAATTTATTGAGTAATCCCAACATAATTTTCTCTAGAGTCATGTTGTTGTGGTGCTGTTCTTTTCTCTTTTTTTTAGTGTTCTTTACTTATTGTTATTAGTAGTTAAAGCATGAATTCAATATTTCTTCCCTTCCCATGGGGTTGTGGGAAAAGTCACTCTCTCGTGTTTGATTTCTTTCTTTTTCAATCAATTTGTATGCATCTGTGGTTATAATTGAAAAGTTAGTAAATTAATGTGATTGTTTAATTGTTGATTTTTTATATTCTGTTAGTAAATTAAAAGTTAGTAATTCAAATGCATTTACGTGGTTATATTCTATTTTTAAATTTTGGAAAACTAAATTTGTGTGTATAAAAAACATAAGTAAATAGCACATAGTAGTATTCTATTTATGAGCTCTGTAACACCTCGACCATTCCTCGTTATCCCCTAGGTACCACGTTCGAATTCCACAGAAGGCAAAAACTCGCCAGATTTCCAATTGAGAGAAAGGGGAGGCCAGAAGCTCAATTGGTAGTGGGATATGTGTTGATGCGGTACTTATCCTCGAATACCGGGCTAGCCAGGGTGTTACAAGCTCACTTGTATTGCCGAAGCAAAGCTTACATATTTTTTTCTTGTTCCAATTTTGAATGCACCATGTAATGAAATACATTGAAGTTGTAGATTTTTTTATTAAGTGTGTATGTGTAATACTAAAATTGATACTCAACAAAATAAAGTCACACTTTCTTCATCTTCATTCACTAAGAACAAAAGTCCCTATCTAAAAAAAAAATCAAGTCACACATTCTTTCCTTCAAAAAGAACAAATCAGTTGTTAGAATCATTTCTTACTCGTTACACATATGCTCATTTTCATTCTTAATTAAAAATGACCAAACAGGCCTTAGTATTTTGACCAACTCCATTAAATGTGCTATAACCACAGGCAAGAAGATAAAGTGTTAAACAATTTTTATATGTATAACAATTAAATTATCTTTCTCTAGATATATTAATTAATTTAATTAATATGTATTATTAAAGTAAAATATTTTATATTTTAAGAATATTACAATCATTTGTATATATGATTTTAAAATTAATTATAATAAAAATCGAATATTTATAAATATTTAATGGTTATAGTTGATTGATGGTGTAAAATATTCTGTTGAATATATTAAATTAAATTATTTATTAAATAAGTAATAAAGAATTCGAAAATTTTAGTTCCGATAAGAAGTAAATTTTAGGTTTAATTGCAGTTTTGGTCTCCTATATTTATCTGAATTGTAAAAGTAGTTCCACTATTTTGTTTCTCCCCAATTTTAGTCCCCAAACAGAATTTTAGTCCAAAATTTGATGAAATTTCTTTTTTTTTTTTTAAAGCCATACTACACTATTTATGACCATATATTTCCGGTACAATTGTTGCAAATGAGATCTTGAGGCATTGTGTGACTTAAATAAATGCAAAAAAAATGAAACTTTATGAAATTTTGGATCAAAATTCTGCTTAGGGGACCAAAACTGGGGAGAAACAAAATGGGGGGACTACTTTCGCGATTCAACTAAAATAGGGGGACTAAAACTGCAATTAAGCCTTAATTTTATATGTAATTTAGTACATAAACTTTACCTCCTTTCATTTTTTATTTTCATTTTGAAGACAAACCTTAATGGGCAAGTTTTGTTAACCTTCCACTTCCACTGTTATTTCTTATTTAGAATTAATTAATGGATCTATTTGAAAACATTAAAAAAATTATAAGGTTTAAAAAAAATTATCTGAGATCAGATTTGGCTGCGAGATCATGTTGATAATCGAAAAAATTAATTATATCAAGGTTACAAAGAATCATAGAGTAAAAAAATTAAAATTTTAAAAATTCAGTTTATACCTCATATTAAAATTCACTTTATGTCTCAAAATTTATTGGATTTGATCTAATCAGGAATATATAGCGAGATAAATATTCTAAACAAACTAAACATAATTTTCACTAAATTAAATAAATACTAAAAAATAATAAAATACATAAAATTAAATGTGTATTTGTATAAAAGTTAAATGGATAATCTTCTTAATAATTATAATTAACTTTTGTCATTTTTCACTAACCTTAGAAAATCAAAATGCATTATAACTTAATATTCTAATCGCCCCAAATTTTTTTTATCAATATAACATCGACTATCATTTTTTAAAATTCTTTCATCAAATTAATATTAAGAATGTGTTACTCTCAAAATATTGTAATACAGGTTAGTTTAGGTATTTGAGTAATAATAAATAAATGTATTACTATGGTTATTATATAATTAAATTTTGTAATTTAGATTAAAATTATAAATTTATTAATCTTTTCTATAATTTAAGCATAATATATATTAGTGTTTATAATAATGAATTGATTGATTAAACCTATATTTTCATTTTGTTATGGGAACACGTGATATTTTCATATTTGAGAACAATGATGTTTTATTTATTTGAGAATCAAATAAATAAATAGAGGTTTAAATTAATCCAAGTAAAAATGATGATTTTTGGACCACCGCGAATAAAAAATATCGGTGGTCCCAAAATCATCACACATATCATCATTTTAATTCTTAATTGAAAATGATCATTAGCTTGTGAAAGCAATAACCCACTTGTCATTTGATGGTATTTGTATGGTTGGTTAATATGTCTTTTAAAAAAATGAAATATGTCATGTCATATTATATGAGCTATGAGTTACTTCTTAATTAATTTACAAATAAACATTTATGCATTTCTATTAGATGACTTGTCATAGGACCCACCTAGTCTTCTCGCCATTTCCAATCACTAAAGACTTCTTACCATTGTGTTTAAACAGGTCTTCAAACTTGTTAGCTTGGTGTGTCATATGGTTGCTTGCACCATCGCAAAGAACTACTGATAGTCTTTGACATAATTTGGGAAGGCTAGGAATGCATTGTATGTTTCATGTTTGTCTCCTTTTACTAAGTAGTTTGATCTTGAATAGGTTTTGTCAAATATGTAGTAGAAGCAATGTACTGTTGTGTCCTCAACTTTTTTTTTTTTTTCATACTTGACATGTTAGGTTTGAACGTTCTACCTTTTCCTCTACCTCCTCTTGATCCTCTGAAATTGGAGCCTCTCCAGTGTCCATGTGAATTGAATTTGTTGCCTCTACATTCATTTGTCTCCCAAATCTCTTCATCCCTTCCATTATCTCCTTTCTTTCCCAAATTCCCCACATTTCTTCCCCTCATAAACTCCCAAAGAAACAAAATTAAACCACTAAATGAACATTAATAATCATACAAACCCAAGAAATATCGTAAAAGGTTGGACTATTAAGCTCACTTGAAAGGATCTGCAAAACAATAAAATTTCAATATTCCATATTAAGGTTGAAATTAGCAAGTTTAATAGAACTTTTGTTGTCTTCTTGCCAAATATGATGAACATGAGTGCGTCAGCTACAATTCAAAAGATTTTTTTTAATATGTCACATCAATAAAGGTGTAGTTCTATTAGACTTGTAATTACTTGTAATCATGTTAATAAGCAATTTTGAATCACTTTTTACAAATAGATGTGAAAAACATCACAATCCTAATTGTAATAACTATAATAATTTTAAAGAATAATATTCATAAGTGGTCAAAAGAGCGGTTACATTCGCATAAAAAAATCTAAAAAAAGTTTTACTTTTAGTTTTCAATACACTACTAGAAATTTTCGTTTTACCTGCGGATTTGCTGAGAAATTAATTCCGCAGGTAATACGTGAGGATTTTGTTGCGGCTTACATTTTTCTAGGATATAGCTGCGGTTTCATTTTCCGCAGGTAAAATAGCAGATAAATTTTTCTTTTGCGGCGGATTTACATACGTTTCTCTTTCCGTAGCAAGCGTCTCCTAAAAAATCATATACTAGCATGTTTCTGGAATCTGCCGCAATAGTTACTTTTGTCAAATCCTTTACAAATTCCGCAGGTAAATAAATCAATTTTTATGGTTTTATTTTTATATAAATAAGAGAAATTGTTAGTTAAACAAAATAAAAAAATTAGTCTAGTTTCATAGTACAATCAGTATTATTATGAATATTTTGATCAATTATTTGTTTTAATTATAATAATTATTAAATTTATTAAATTAAAAGTTTTGATAAATTTATCTATTCAGTTTTGACTTCAATAATTAAATAAACTTTTTTTATAATTAAAATTTTACTTTTAATTTTAATTAAAATTATGAAGAAAAACTATTGTAAACAAAACTCAAAAAATAAAAGATAAATATTTAATAATATTAAATATACAATATAATTAAATTTAATAAAAACTTATTCAACTCTATGATTTAGTTTGACAATTTAAATTTAATATTCTAAAAAATAAAGTTATTATAAATTGTTCTTAAACAATTAAAGTTAAGTTGTATATATTTAATAAAATTCTTCAAATTTTTAGAAGAAAGATATTGTTAAGAAACCTACCCAGAAACCTCGTGAAATTCACTGTGGCAATCGAACCTATTTCAGAACCTATTTCAAAAACCTCACAGAAACCTAACTGTTCTTTTGTGCCTCAACCTATTTCAACCTTCACACCTCGCCGTAGCATCTCAACTATAGTCACCATCGTCACACTTCGCTGCCACATCTCAACCATAACCACCACCGTCACACCTCGCCGTCATCGCCACCATCGAATCTTAACCTCCTTACGTTGCATCTCAACTTCGCTGTTATCGTAACTTCGTCGCCGCCGTAATCTCATCGCCGTCGTAAGTGTTGCGCGTCACTCTGTTTTATTTCAGTCTTGTATCTCGCTATTTTTCATTATTCTCGTTTCATTATTCATTTTCGTGAACTACAATGAGTTAAAGGTTTTGATTTTCTTCTGATTTAGTGTTTCTATGTGGTGTTTCTTTGAACATTTTCAATTTGCAAATTGCTTTAGTTGCAGATACTGTGTGTTTCTGAGATTGCAGTCTATTATCAAGTTAAAGGAGGCAAAGAGTTCTGACATTGTCGCCATTGCTCCTTGTATAGAGGTATTTTCAATTAAGCTTGTGTCTAAGCTGATTCAAATGTCACAATCAATTATTATTGTCATTGCTAATTTAACATATGGTATTCATGGTTCTGGAAAGTTGAGGCAATGAACTAGATGAGAATAGTATACATATGCTTATGAGTCCTTAATCAATTATTAGTAATGAAAAGAATTATTCAAGGAGCGCCTAGAGCTTTGGTTGCTGGTTTTGTTAAGACTGATAAGGAATTTCTAAGCAGAGGTGTGGACTTTGGTTTTGTTTCTTTTTTGTTGATAGAAAAGCTATTCATATGAAGTCTTACAGGTGTTGTCCTTGAATACGAGTATGATAGCGTTATTATAAGGTCTAAGATAGTGTTGAAGAGGTGGAGAAGTTCTTTATTTTGTGTCTATTAGAATAAAGGTGGTATAAAGTTGAAAAATTTATAGGTGGAATAAGCTCATAGTCATAACTCGTAAGCCATACTATGAAATATAAAACCTTGGGAATGGTGATTAAGATGATACTCGTGTTTTAGACAATTATTTAATTTTATGATGGAGTCATCTTCCATGAAAGCAATATAATTGGTACAATGTTTGATAGGGAGATATTTAAGGATTAAAGAAGATTGGTTTAATGGAATGCCTTTGTCTTCATAGACAGTATATATAAATTTGGATTGCTTTTATGGTATTCTATATTTCTTCAAGTATTAAATAAAATGTATTCAGTAGTATGACTAAATGCTATATTTCCTTGGGGCAAAAACAATAAATAACTCGGATTGACATTGTTTTACTTGCTCGAGAAAATAAAATTAGTTTACAAACATGTTTCTCCTTTCTTCATGAGGTCTTCTACGTAAACTATGATTTGATACGATCAATGATTTTGTTACTTCTCTTTGTTCAGAGTGTAGTGACTTGGTTATGCTTTACTCCGAACTCGGAACAAATAATCACATCCTCCAAGGATGGTTCATTGAGAATATGGAATATCTATGGTAAGCTAAATTGAAAGATGATTATTTTTCACTTTAAAATTTGGTTTTATCTGTCAAAATCTGATGCCCACTCAGTAACCTGCAGTGTACACTAGTTTAAACGTTTACAGAATACATATGATGTTGCTAATGAAGAATTCAAATTTGTAGTTTGAGAAGATTTTATGGCAGAAAATGATGTTTTTCCATATTACTTATTTTCACTGGTTGTAGTTCAAGAAAATTGTGTTCGTTATTTGATTGATTAATAGTGTCCTCTCCCTCATAGGGTTGAGGCAAGGTTAGGATTCTTATAGAAATGTTCATATGTGTTGAGACTACTTTGCACTATGATGCCTCAGTATTTCACCTGATGGAAAATATTTGGCTGCAACCCATGGTTCCACATTGCATGGTTACGTGTTGAGACTGGAAAGGTTTTGGATACAGCTGAAAAAGCCCATGATGGTATGCCCAAGAATCAAATCTTTTACATTTCCTACTATTGAAATTAAAAAAATCAAATTATTTTCCATTTATGATCTTCCACTCATTGTTTGTGTTGCCTACATTAGAGTCACTGACAAATGGTCCGGCTAAATCGGTTAGAAAGACTGGCTATGGGAGAGTGCCGAGTGTCCTTGTGCTTTTACCTACTAGGGAATTCGCCAATCAGGTATGTACACTACAATGGAGTCAGTGTGTCAGTTTGACATTATTTGTCTGATCTAAAGTTATTATTAGTAGTTAGCAATTTGTGATATTGTGTACCACGTTGATTTCAAAATCTTGTTTTTTCTGCCTGTGAGTAGAGTTGTGACCAAGCCGTTTGGGTAGAAGGTTAATTAAGCACTTATTTATTATATTGTTTATGTATAAGTTGTTTTTACAATCAAGGAAGAAATAGTTATGTTATCAAGGAATAAATAGAGCTTAATTAAGCGCTAATCAACTGAAGTGCTTATGTTTAATGATAAGCTAAAGTAAACTATTCCAAGAGCCTCTTAAATATTTATTGAAATTCACCTAAGAGTCCCTCAAAAATGATTACCTCATATGTCCTACCTAGTGTGTGGTGCTGTCTACTGCACATCACTCAAGTTGTGTTTGTAAATTTTTTAAGTTACAATATAATTTGGCATTACAATTGACTTGTGTTTGTTTTTTGCAGGTAAGGTACAAGATGTTACTAAAGTTCAGACACTTCTTTTCAATGCTACTTTGCCAAGCTCGGTTAAGCAAGTATGCAACTCTGTGATCTTTACTTGTTCTGAATTCTTTGATTGTGCCTATTAGTTGTTATTTATATGATACATTCCCTTACTATTTTTTGCCAGATTTCTTCAAAATTTCTGAAAGCAGATAAGAAAACTGTTGATCTTGTTGGGAATGAGAAAATGAAGGCTAGTACCAATGTAAGACACATTATCTTGTAGATAACTATTAAACATTATGATATTGTTCAATACTTGTAGATAACTATTAGACTTTCAATTATTAAACATTATGATATCGTTCGATACTTGTTGAGAACTATTTAATAGGAAAGGCATTTAATGTCATTTCTGTAAGATTAGAAGACCAAATTTGCATATATGGGTATGCTAAAAATTAGTTTATGCAAATATCGGATGGTTGAAAAAAAAATTGTTGTCTTGATTTTATTTTTTGACTATCAAGCAATGTGCAGAAGTGAAAATAGATCTTTGTCTTCATATTCTTTACCCTTGCTCCATTTCCACTTTTCTTTCAACAATACCCATATTTTATGAATCACAATTGATGAAAGTCCATTTGCAGTGCTCAATCTTGAAAGCTTGTTCTATTTCTTGGTAATTTATTGAAGCTAGCTTAGGAAACACTTTCATCATCCAACTGATATTCTCTTTGTTTTGCAAGGTTTTTTTGGCACTTTATTGATGCTAGCTTCTTGATAATCTAAAGCATGCTAAACTGCCAAGCAAATTAAGAACACTATCATCAAATGGAAACTACCATCAAGAGCTCTTCAATGGGGCCAGATAACAAGGTGCAATGCAAATATATTTTTTACAAAATTAATTTTGTTGCACTTTTTCCTCCCTAGCAAATGATGGGTTATTTAATTTATTTATTGCAGATTTAAACTGAGTTTTATGTACCTTGCCATAACTGAGAGGAACATGGATGATGGTAGTAAAGTCACTAAAGTATAAAGTTGCAAAACTTCAAAGGGTGATCAAGATAGTGATGATGATGACATTTGTTAGAGATCATATTTAGTAGGATTTGTTTTAATATTTGTAATTTAGTTACATTTTATACTTGGTTATACTTTTAGTTTTTTTAGGACATGCTTTAATTATCTTTTATTTTTTTTTTTTTTTTGTAAACATGTTATTAATTATGTATGAGTATTGAAGTTCAACTTAATTTTGTAATAAATTTTATTAAAATAAACAATTTAAAATTTTGATCTAAAAATATCATCAATAGCCTATGGATTTACATGCGAATTTACATGAGAAAAAGTTTTTGATGCAAAGTTACCTGGGGATTTTCATGCGGAAGATATAAACTTTTATGTGGATTTACTTACGGAATCATCTTCAGAACATATTTGTAGGAATAGTACTACAGATATTTCTGTGTGAAAAATCGTAGGAAATGTTTTCAGTTTATATAATATTTTCTGCGGAATTTATTTAATTTCCCCCGCAGGTAGTTTACCTGCAGATTCAAAAATCCTCAGCAAACAAGGTATTACGTAGGAATCCGCAGGTAACGTGTGTTTCTGCGGATGTTTAACTTGTATCTGCAGAATAATCCGCAGGTAAAACGTGAATTTCTAGTAGTGATACAATTTAATTTTTTTTATTTTTTTCTTCAATTATACCATAATAATTAATATTATGATAAAAAAGAATGTATCAATAATTAATAAAGATAATTTAGTAAAATTTATATTATATTTCTTTTATTTATTATTTTTTTGTCATTTGTGTAAAATAGTTAAATACAATTATTATTATAGAATAAATAGAGTATCCAGAATATTTATTGTATGATTAAAATAAAATTTTGATAGGAAAAAAATGCATGAAAATTTACCCTTTATGATACATATTCGTAGATGTATTTTTTAGGAACAATATCTTTCTTTCTTTTTTATTTTAATGAATTTTTTAGAATATATCAAATATCATAGATATCAATACCAATAAATTATAAGTAAATACCTTTAGCTTTAAAAAAAAAAACATAACCTTTATAATTTACTTCATGTGACAAAATTATTTTGTTTTACAAGACGTGACAAAATAAATTAGTATTACATAGGGGTAGTCCAATATCATATAATAAAGTAATAAAGGGTATCCTTTACTCAGAAAAAAAAATAAAACAATTATAAATCTATATCTTTGAAATCTTTGAAAATTTATGTAATTTATTTAAACAAAACAATTTGCACACACTTAAATAATGCTGAAATTTGTTCAAATTCAAGTACTTTTGAGTGTTCAACTTGTGTGTATAAATACCTACACACACATGCTTTAGCAATATCAAGGAGAAGTTAGCTATTTTATTTTCTTTGAAAAAAAACACACTTAGAGCTACAATGGAAAAAGCATTGAAAATGATGTTAAAGATGATATTGTTGTTTGTTGGTTTTGCAACTATCCTAGTGGGAAGTATACATGAAACACAAACAAACCATGATGACGTTAATTGTATTCCAATGCCAGAAGCATGTTTCGTAAACCCAAAATATTGCCATTAATTACCCCCACGCTTTTGCTATGTTTCCAGCATTTTAAAATTCTATGCTCTTTTGCTATTTTTACTACGGTAAAAATAATCCATGTTAACAGACAATAATATTTATTCTAAACAGTACTCACATTCTTTAACTTAATTTTAATTAACGTTTTAATTATTTATTTATATATTTCTTAATTTAATCTTATATTTTAATTTAAAGTGACAATTTGATATTTTATATTTTAAAATATTAACAATATTGTCTTTTTTTTTATATAAAAATTTAAAAATATCACTAAATTTTTTAAACAAAACTCATAAAATTAATTATCAACTTCAATATAATACAAATTTCATCAAATTCATAGTTTAAATCGTTAAATAAATTCATATTTTTAATTTTTATT
>JBBPBT010000670.1:2781631-2792113 GCA_037974875.1 Cicer bijugum
TTATATTATTTATAATTTATTATAAGTATTGATATTTTATTATATTATTGTTATAAGTATTGATTTTTGTTATAAATATTGATATTGTATAATGTTTATTTAATTAATATTTATTTGTTAGTATTGATATTTTTTGATAGTATTGATATATATATATATATATATATATAATTTAAAATTTTATTCGGTATATATTTTATTATTGTATTGATAATAATATATTATATTGTGTGCAAATGCATGCTCCCCTAATTGACATATAAATATGTCAAAATTTATATTAATACTTTTGAAAAATAAAGCAATTAATATATAAAATATCGATATATATATATATATATATATATATATATATATATATATATATATATAACAACTATGGATTTAGACCGTAGTTGGATGTACGATAAGAATTTTCCCGGAAGAAAGGGTCTTAAACAACGTTTTGCTAACAAGGTCGAAGAGTTTCTCAATTTTGCGAGAGTGCAAAAAATTGTCCAAGATGAAGGGGGAATGAGATGTCCATGTTGTTTGTGTTGATGTAGACGGTTTAAAAGTGAAGATGAAATAAGAGTGCATTTGTATGCAGACGGATTTATGCCTAACTGCTGGATTTGGACTAATCATGGAGAAGAGTCTCCGGTCGCGCCTAATACTAGTACATATTTGGAGAATTATAACATAGGTCCTTCAAGTAGTACTAACATGTTAGGTATAGAATATTATAACTATCAACACTTTGAGGCGATGAATGATATGATCTCGGATGTTGTTGGGGTTAATTTGTCATTCAATGAAGATCAATATGATGATACCGATGGACTTCCCAATGAAGAAGCTCAGAGATTTTATGGTCTTTTGAAAGAGACAAATAAACCATTGTTTGAAGGTTCTTCAAACTCAAAGTTATCAATGTGTATTAGACTGTTAGGTCTAAAGTCTCCATTTCATGTTCCTGATTTAGCTTTGGATTTGATGACTAAAATGATGCTAGACGCAATACCTGTGAGAGATGGTTTGCCGCAAAGTTATTACGATGCGAAACGGTTAGTGTCAAAGTTAGGATTAGGTGTCAAGAGGATTGATTGTTGTGTTAAAGGCTGCATGTTGTATTATGACAATGAATTTGGTATGAATAATGCAAACTTAGTTGAATGCAAGTTTTGTCAAGAACGAAGGTATCACCAAAGGAATAACTCAAGGGTAAGTAGAGGAAAATCAATTCCAAGGAAAGCAATGTTTTACCTCCCTATTGTATCAAGATTGCAAAGATTGTTTGCATCAATACAAACTGCAGGAAAGATGACGTGGCATTATGAGAATAGAAGAAATTCAGGCGAGTTGCGACATCCTTCTGATGGTCAGGCATGGAAACACTTTGATCAAATACATCCTGATTTTGCGTCAGATCCACGCAATGTAAGACTTGGATTATCCTCAGATGGATTTACGCCTTACATACAAGCATCGTCTACTCCTTATTCTTGTTGGCCGGTTATTGTTACTCCTTACAATCTTCCTCCTGATATGTGTATGTCTAAACCATATATGTTCTTAGCTGCTGCGATACCAGGTCCTTCTAATCCTACAACTGGTATTGATATTTATTTACAACCTTTGATTGACGATTTGAAGAGGTTGTGGAATGGTGTCTTGACATATGATATTGCTCGGAGAGAAAATTTTATGATGAGAGCTGCATTGATGTGGACCATTAATGATTTCCCCGCTTATGGGATGTTGTCAGGATGGGACACCCATGGTAAACTAGCTTGCCCTATTTGTATGGAAGATACGAAAGCATTTACTTTAAAATTTGGTGGGAAGGCATCTTGGTTTGACTCGCATCGTAGGTTTTTACCTGCTGATCATGCATTTAGAAGGAACAAAGCTGCATTTATGAAGGGATATGCAGAAAATCTAGGACCCCCGATGAAATTGACATCAGAACAAGTTTGGAATAAAGTAAAAGATATGCCAAAGGTATATGTTGTTAATGGTGTGGCTTGTAAACCACAAGGTTACGGACAATGGCACAATTGGACAAAAAGATGTATTTTTTGGGATCTACCGTATTGGAAAGATAATCTTTTGAGACATAATCTCGATGTTATGCATATTGAGAAAAATTTCTTTGACAACATCTTTAATACTGTGATGAATGTGAAAGGGAAAACAAAAGATAATGACAAAGCTAGAAAAGACATAGGTATATATTGCAGACGACCAGATTTGTTGTTGGTCGAACAAAACGGCAAGACCCTATAACCTCGTGCGAATTACACTTTATCTAATGATGAAGCCAAATCTGTTTATCGTTGGATCAAAGAGCTGAAGACGCTTGACGGTTATTATGTTTATCGGTGTATTATGTTCCTTATCCATCAACTGTCAAAAGCAAGCAAGGTTGGTGTGCTGCAATCAAAACAAGACCAACGAGTGGAATAGAAGAAGTTGAAGCAGGTCAAAATGAATAAGTTGCATTTCAAATGGATGAAATGTCAAATTTGGATCATGTGATTGGAGATGAGACTATTAGTCAACTTTGTCATGAGTCACATATTGGAGAAGAAGTTGATGAACAAGAAATAGATGAATTAGAGAACGAAGAAGGCAATATTGACTCATCAAATGAATATACTGATGATGAAGATGACCCAGACGAAGACAATTAATTAATTAGGCATTATATATATATATATATATATATATATATATATATTTGTATGGATATGTATAATATTATATATTGTAATGTGAAATGAACGACAATATATATATATTTGTATGGATATGGATAATATTATATACATTTATATTTTATATATATTTCTTTATTTATGTGAGTGTTAAAATTTATTTATGTATATTTCATTCTTATAATGTATATTTATTTATTAATTTCATTATTATTTACATATAATTAATCTTATGTTAATTATTGTACATACACACATATATTATATTATATATATGTATGAATATGGAACGTATATATATATATATATAGAGAGAGAGAGAGAGAGAGAGAGAGAGAGAGAGATGGCTTCAGTGGGAGTAGGAGGATCAGGAGGTTTAGGAGGATCAGGAGGACCAGGAACGGCGGCAATACAAGGAATATCCAAAACATCACGTGGTAAGAAAAAAGTTGATAGACCACGTGTTGTTAATGACCCATCTCTCATGCCGATGCCGACCATTGGTACTAGTGGTGGAGCTATTCCTTTATATCCGGAGGTCCCAGTAGAGCCTTATACGTTAGACGAAATCATGGAACCCGGATGTGTAGATTGCTACAACCGCATTGTCATAATTCCAGAAGGAGATGGGTATGTAAACTGTGATTGTTAAATATTTTATTATTATTGCATATCATGTTACATTATTTTATTAATTAATTTTTATATTTAATTTGCATGTAAATTTTGAAGATATCTTCCTTTTAAACCATCTGCAAAGGCAATTGCGGAAGTGATACAAGAGAAATACAAAAAGCCATGGTTGTCTTGGGGTGAGATTAAAGAGGATAAGTTATTTAATATTTAATTTTAATATTTAATATTTAATTTAATTTAATTTTAATTTTAATTTAATTTTAATTTAAATTATAATTTATTTATAATTTATTTATAATTTACATTAATTTAAATTAATGTTTAATTATAATTATTAATTTAAATATTTAAATAATTTTAATATTTAATATTTAATTTTAATTTTATTTAAATTTTAATTTTAATTTAAATTTAATTTAAATTATAATTTATTTATAATTTACATTAATTTAAATTAATGTTTAATTATAATTATTAATTTAAATATTTAAATATTTTATTATTAATAATTTAAATATATTTTTATTAATTTAAATATTTTATTTGAAATTTTTAATTCTATTAACATTAGTTTATTATATATATATATATATTAAATTTAATTTATAATAACATTATATTTCAAATTTAATTTAATTATTATTTAAATTTTAATATTATAATTATATTATTTTATTATATATAATATTATAATAAACAATTAATTTTGGCATAAAAATTAATTTATTAATTACGCAAGTATTTGTGGTGGCCAAAAGTCCTCACAAAATCCAGTCACCATTCCTTTGTGGCGGCCAAAAGCCCTCACAAAAGGCTGATCAGGCAAATTCAGCCTTTCCTTTGTGGCGGCCTATGCCCTCACAAAGGCAGACTTTTGTGGCTGCAAAAGCCCTCACAAATGCCTGTCCTTTGTGGCTGCAAAAGCCCTCACAAAATTTTGTGACTAGCTTCTTTGTGGCTGCCAAAACCCCTCACAAAAGCCACCTTTGTGGCTGTTTTTTGCCCTTTGTGAGGGCTTTTGGCCCTCACAAAATCCTATAATTCTTGTTGTGTGCATTATAACTTAATATTCTAATCGCCTCAAATTTTTTTTATCAATACAGCATCGACTATCATTTTTTAAATTGTTTCGTCAAATTAATACTAAGAATGTGTTACTCTCAAAATATTGTAATACAGTTTAGTTTAGGTATTTGAGTAACAATAAATAAATGTATTACTATTGTTATTATAGAATTAAATTTTGTAATTTAGATTGAATCATAAATTTATTAATCTTTTCTATAATTTAAGCATAGTATATATTAGTGTTTATAATAATGAATTGATTGATTAAACCTATATTTACATTTTGTTATAGAAACACGTGATATTTTTATATTTGAAAACAATGATGTTTTATTTATTTGAGAATCAAATAAATAAATAAAGGTTTGAATTAATCCAAAGTAAAAATGATAATTTAAAAAAAAAAAAAAGTCATGCTATCACTAACTTCTTCCACACGGATGAAAAATATGGGTGGTTCCAAAATCATCACACATAATGTGTCAGCTACCAGCTGTATATAGAAAAACAAATGTGTCAGCAAGAGAGTGTACCTTAGTAACTTCCAAAGACATTTTTTTAAGAAAATTGTTGTGACTAGTTACTTTTGTATTTAGAGAAAATTATGTTGGGATTACTCAATAAATTTTTGAAAGGAAATTAGTTACTAAATTATAAATGAATCGTATGGTTATAGAAAAGATATTTAATTATATTAGCTAAACAAGTATTGAATTATTTGTCAAAAACAGTAATGAATTTGTTGTTATTTTGACTACCAACAAATTCTAAGCAATGTCATCACTTATAAATATTTTTATATACAAAAATAAGATGGCAAGGAAATCAAATAGAAGCTTCTAAAACTGAAAAAGATAAATCTAACAATAAACTTAGTCCAACACGTTAATAATATAAAGCGACATAATGTCTATAAATAAGAAGAAAAAATTATATATATGAAAAAAATAAGTGTTTGAAATACATACATTCGAATTTATATTGTTGACAACATTAAAATTATTAATAGAATCTGCATTGAATTGAAGTTAATATGTCAATTTATACCAAATGAACATCACATCAAGACGACAAATAAAATAACACTTCACTAAGAGAGTGAAATCATAAAAAAAAAACACAAAATAACAGAATATTTTATAAATAATTTATTTATATAAAAGAGAAAAAATAATAATTTAGATATATAATTTCAAGCAAAAAATTGACTCTAAGTCATCCATCTCCCATATGCTTGGTTTTTTGCCATCTTCATCTGCTGCACCTTTTTAACCTATGATTGTTGAAGATTAATAAAAGCAACCTTTTATAATAAGAATTATTTATTTTACATTCTTTTTCATTGACCTCATGTTAGAGAATTATTTATTTTACATTCTTTTTCATTGACCTCATGTTAGTACTACATGTTCCAAACAAAATATTATTAATAAAAATTTAAAAAAAAAAAAAAAGAAACCTAATAAGCAGAGGTTGAAGCACCAAACTTATATTATGCATTGCATTTCTTTTTAGATTTATAAGGTGTATGCATTTGTTTTATCTATGTACTTATGGTAAGAGCAACTTTATTCAAAATCTGACTTTAAATGTAAGGTATGATTAGTGCCACGTATTGATTTCTTATTCATTCACAAAACAAAATAGGATCAGCATATGAATCAAAATTTTATGCTTTATTTGAGTAGCAGAATCGCAGTCAATGTTTAGTCTCTTTGCAGCCACTTGAGGATTGATTCTGATGTCAGTTGTTTTTGCTTATAAAGATTTTTTGGGCTTTTTCTTTAATGGTTCATCTTATCCATTTGAAAAGAAAAACAAATAATTCATATCAACAAAATTGTCAACATATGAATTAATTAGTGTAACTCTTCATGTAAAATTGGAAATTAACCAATTAAATGTGAATTATCTATTAGATGTGAATTATCTATTTGATGTGAATTATCTATTTGAGGTTTCTATAGATATCCTATTTGATATGTAAAAATACATTATGTTAACAGTTCCATCGCTCCTCAATTCTTTGTTTGTCCTTCAAAGTATGGATGGCTACCACCCAGATCGTAGCTAGATATATGATAGACTTTATGTTCAACGACGGACGACGGGGGTTGAAATCAGCCTTCGCAAAAGGTGTTGAAGAGTTTATAACAAAGGCAATAAGTCGAAATCAATTTGTAAAAGATGGTGGCATCAGATGTCCTTGTCACAATTGTATGTGTAGCAGTGTATTGTCTGCAAGTGAAGTCAAACTTCACTTGTATAGATATGGGTTTGTCCTTGTCTACAAGTGAAGTTAAACTTCACTTGTATATGTAAGAAGTATTAAATCATTCATTCTTTCATTTGTATTTCCTGTAAAAATAATTTGATTATGTTAAATTATTTTCTATTTAATATTGTAGAAAATATTTCAAGGTAAGTTGCAACAAGCTTCCAAAAATGGGGAAGCATCTAGTAGTTGTAGTTAAGTGGTTAATACGGAAGCTTGCTTAGACATATGGGTCCAATCTGTTGGGGGAGAATAAAAGGAAGATCTATGGTGCTGGAGACAAATCCTCACTTTATAGACTAGGTGTCGCAAGTCTAGTCCCAGATTCTCGTCCATCTAGACGTTGCGCCAATGTCTTGTCTCAACACTCTAACGAGATAGCTGCACAGATAGCAACATTTGAGGAGCGAGCAAAAGCGGCAGAACACGAGGCACGAGAGGGGCGAGAGGAACTAAAGAAAGCAGAGCAACGTCGACAAAAGGATGAGCAGCGCACTATAGAGCTCCAGATACAACTACTAACATTGACAAAAAGTGTTGATTCCATACAGGTCGAGCCATCCCGTCGTTGTCGTCATCCAGATTATGACGAGGATGAGTCTAACGATGATGACGGTGATGAGTAGTACTGGTTTCATTGTCAGTTATGTATAGTAGTTATGACTACATATTTTCCTTAGACTTGTAGGCATTATCAATATATATTCTTACTATAATGTTGTTACGTGTATTTTGAAACTTTTGCTAGTGACAATGTGCTTACTTTGAGAATTATGGTAGTGTAAGTTGTCCTTATTTTGAAACTTGTGGCAGTCAGGATGTGTATTTTAAAAACACTATTTATATAAAAATTCCACTTTATTTTGACAACGATGTTTTAATATGCTTATAATTTATTTTAAACATATATTAAAAAAAATACAGCAAACTGTAAAAAACCAAAAAATAGATTTAAATAATTTTTTCATTACCCACGAACATGTCACGGATAAAATTATAAATATCAAATATAAAACAATATAATTTGTCACAGATGGTCCGTCGGTAATGTTAATTGCGACATGTTTGTCGATAATTATCTACGACATTATCCATAGAACATCTATGAGTACGTTTACCTACGGAGTCTCGGTAAGTTATACTACCCATGGACAATCCTTAAGTAAGTGTATCCTATTGCTTTTCCGTGAGTAAATATATTTCTACGAGCGATTTAGTTACGAACCCGTGTCCCTAGATAATCCGTGCATAATTTTTAGTTGCCTACAGACATGCCATGGGTAAAGATAAAATAAGTCGTAGGTACATACAGTTTTTCTTGTCGTGTGTTACCTTAAGCTAACTTTTAAGAATATTGTTTATCTGAAAATACACTATCAAAATCGTGTTTTCGTTGGTGTATTTGATATTCTATAAACAAATTAAGAGATTAGATGAGTAATCAACAAAAACAAAAGCAACCAAATCCTTGAGCCCATACATAAATATTGTTGATGAATAAAAAACAATGGGATCAAGAGCTAGATGCAGTCCGAGATCAAACATGCTATTTTCATTATTTTTTTATATTGGATATGAATCAACTTCGCAATTATTATTGTTACCTTTTTTTTTTATAAAAATAATCGAATTGAATTAATAATAAAATCAAACCAATTAAAAAAAAACTACATTCTCTCCTTTATTTTAAATAATTTATCTGTTATGTCTATTATTTTTGGTATAGTTATGTCTATTTTCTTTTAGAGTAAAATAAATAAAATGAAATAATCATAATTTTTATACAATTAATTATAAATAACTGTTTTAAAGGACAAAATATGTGTTAATATTTTTTCTACTCTTTACTCTTTACAAATTCCAGCAAAAACATTTCATTCACCAAGTTTAGTGTCTTCTGGTTTATGTGATTTATGATCAAGTTTGGTACTTTATACTTGAGTTGGGATTAAATGGGAGATACTAACATGGTTAGCACAAGTAACAATAGATTTGAGTCTATTTGGAAGTTTAATCTTTGACTAGTATATCTAAAAAAATACATGGTAGGAAAAGTGAACTTCTTAAATAGATCTTAATATCTTGAATGATTCGTTTATACGGTACCTTAATCTATCATATGAATATAATACTTTGTTTCTTGATAATAATGTTGTGTCTTTTCCTAAGAAGTGTAAAAAGTAAGTAGATGAGGAAGTGTTTTGATTTTGAATGGTCTACATATGTTAGTGGTACATTAATGATAGAAAGTGGTTTGAAACTCTAACAAGAATTAAGGACACCTGTCTTCTCATAAATAGATGTTTAAATAGTATTACTAATACATTTTTATATATCTTTATGAATCAAATAGTGATCCAATTAATATAAGTGTAATCAGAAAATAAAAATAAATGTTAAATGTCTTTATATCAATAAAGTAATAGTTTTAGTCTTAGTAGCGTGTGTAGTATCCTCTTGTTCTACCTCTAGTGGTATCCTTTGATTTCGTCTCTGTCTCTAGTAATATCCTCTTATTCTACCTTTAATTTTGTTTCTGTCTCTGATGGTATCTTCTGATTTTGCCTTCGTAACACCCCAAATTTTATAAGAAACTATTTTAGTAATTAAATATTATTTTAGATAATTAACCTTATGTTAAAATTATTTTTAGATATATCTTAATTAGTTTTATGATTAAATGAGTTAATCTAGCTATACCTATTTATAATGTGTTAATCTATACCTATTTGACTAAATGAGTGATGTAAATAATAAAAATTATATTTTATTATTTTATATATTTTTCTAAAAATAATAGTATTTTAGTGTAAATATTTTAGAGAATAAGATTTATTTTAGTGTAAATATTTAACTGATGTTTGGAGGAGTATTTTTGATGATTAAGATACGAGTGAAATTTTAGAAATGTGATTGATTTTAAAAATACACGTGATTTATTTTAGGCGTTTTCATTTAGACACGATTTAACGAGAAGTAATTTAAGAAAAAAATTTGAATTCTCAATAATCTTTTTGGTGTTAATAACTGATTCCGCGACGCAAATATTAAGTTGTTGGTGTGTACTTAAATTAAACATTCAATTAAGTATGTTTGATCTTCTAAATAATTTCCCTAAAATGAATAAGGAGATTGTGTTAGTATCTAATTTGTTTATTCTCTTATTACATAAGTACTAGAACTATTGTATGAGTTTATAAATGAACTTTGTTTGTAAGATTTTGAACTTAAGTTGGATTTTGATTGTGTTTGAATCTTGAGTGTGGTAAATTAGATATTAATTCACTCAATACATATTGTCGAATATAATGTTGCCTACCAGAAATTATTTATTCAATTTATTATTTCATATTTTATTTCTATTGGAATTGGTAACAAAGGAAGGATTTGTGTAACATTAATTGGGGACTGGGTTCTTTTGTCTATCACAAGTAGCTCAAGAATGGATGTATTTTCAAAATTATATCTCATATAATTTAAGAATTACAGAGCAAATAATGGTCGAGTTCAAATTGATTATAAATATATATTTTGGGGATTATTGTTGTCCATAAGGTGTTAATTAGTTCATAATAATAGTTTGATTTTGTAATATTAAATGATAGAGTTTAAATAGCATTGCCATTACTACCGACCTTATTAATAGTACTTTTTTTTATTTTTTATATTTTAAAATTGGGTTATTTTTAATAGTTGTTGACAGGATTTGAGATTTAAATCAAGAGTCACATTTTTAATCAAAATTTGTGATATTCAATATGTTTATAAATTTTAAGCTTTATTAAATAAAATTGGTACACGCTT
>JBBPBT010000670.1:2794151-2815892 GCA_037974875.1 Cicer bijugum
TAATTTTTTTCTGTTGAAGTTTTGTTCATAATCTTTTCTTTTTATTATTAAACTTGCCTAATTTTTAGAGAAAATAAATGATGCATTTTATTGTTCATATAATCATATGAAGAGTGACGTGTTAACGTGTTCACATCCAAATCGGTAAAAAAATAATTGATTTAAGAGAATAAAAAATTGCAAAAAATTAAATATTTTTAATAGGATATACAAAATATTAATATAAATATAAAAATAAGAGAAATAAAGATACTTTTTGGATCGATTAAATAAAAAAGATGATTATAAAATTAATGAAGTTTAGAGAACTAAATTAGAACAACTAATTTCTTACCCATACCTAACTTGTAACTAAAAGAGGGGGAAAATATAGATAACTTTTATATTGATAAAACGAAAAAAATTATTACAATATATAGTAGTTCATCTAATTAACTTATAACTAACATATGACTAAAATAACTAATTTATAACCAATTTTACATTTCTAATAATTTTTTGATATCAGTGCGTTTGAGCATTAATTACAGCCGCATTTGCCGCAACAGGTAGCAGCAGTTTCACACGGTGAGGGGCACGGCAGATATAGCCCACACCGCAATGCAATTCTGGTATTGCGTGCAATAGCGCCACAATTGAACATAAGTTGACTTGCCATGTAATTAAAATTTTCTTATTATCTTGCAGTATCTCAGACTATTTGGATATCAGATGGATGCCATTCTGTGCACATGTTTACAATGGACGTTGAAAATGCTTCAAGTGCATCTCCCAGGTTTACAAACATTTGTTTACATTTTTGTGAAATTATTTAGTTAACCCTAATTCTAGAAGTTGCTGTCCTTTTGTCTAATTTATATGGAGGAGATAGACATAGTTTCTGCTAGTGATTAAGTCACATTGAAGCTCAATTTGTAAATAAAAATTGAGTGTGGTTACTTTGGAATATGATAGGCATAGCATTTTTTCTCAGTGTTGGAGTTCTATTATTTTATTACATAATTTACATTCTTTTTTATACTGGCATTTCAATTTTTTTTTGTTTTGAATAACATATCAATTTTATTATACCATGGAAAGTGTTGATTGCATTTTCATCTAACTTCCCATCTATTGTTGAATAAATTGTTGCCAAAATGCCTTTTCAGTGCTTCTATTTCTTTTCTCAATTTTTTTGATAGTGTTAACTTTTCTCTTTTCAGTTATTCAAGTTTGTAATTATAGAAGTACGCCTAAGAGTGGGGGTGAATTAGGTGTTAGTGAATTTTCTTGTTTTTAGTGATATGTTAGTTGAATTTTCTGAGTTTTAATGAAGTGTCTACTAATAATAAAGTGCAGTAAATAAATGAACACTTAAGATTTATCCTGATTCCCCTTATAACCAAGGGTACGTCGAGTCCTCTTGCACACTACAAGAGATTGGTCCACTAATTGTCAGAAAATGTACAACTCCCACCCTAGGATTCTTGCTACAAACTTCTAACAAAACTTCTAAGATAGCACACCACTATCTTAGATTAAGCTACTTTTAAGAAAGTACTACTTTTCTTTACAAGTGATACAATAAGATTTGAATAAGAATAAGGAGAGGTATATTGATAAACAATTCAAGTACTTGAGAACCTTTCTGAATGATATGAAAATGAAATACAAGTACTTTGTAAAAAATCAGAATTTTATTCAAAGTTGTTCAAGGTATTGATTCAAGGATTGTCTTCCTTTTGATATGAAGTTATGGGGTATTTATACTCCATAAACATCCCTTCAGATTCGTGGCCATTGATCCAAGAGGTTTGATGAAAAAATACAATGTTTTAGAGCCATTCCAAATCTAAAAAATTGTATTGTTTCCAGTTGTATTCGAATACAGGATATGTATATTCGAATATACCTCTTTGTAACGTTCAAAAATATTCAAAAATTACACTTTGTATTCGAATACACCTTTGTGTAGTCGAATACAGATTAGTGAAAATTTGCCACTGACTTATAGTGTATTCGACTACACATAGTCGTAGTCGAATACAACTTTGAGATTTTTGCTTCTGACTTGCATTGTATTCGAATACAAGATGCTGTATTCGAATACACTTATGTATTTTGTCAAAAATATAATTTTTAAGACTTTGTTAATGTTGTTTTGACTTTTGAAAATACTTTAAATGCATATGTATATATGACTTGTTCTCATGTAATTGAAATATTGGTTTGTATCATATATATACCTTTACATTTTATCATCTAATGTATGGATTTGAAGCTTATTAATGAAGATATTTTATCTTCTTTTTGATCTTGTTGCATTGACCATAATTGGTGATATTTGTCTTCATCAAAAACATGTAGTTTACAAAGTTTTTTCTCCAGTGAGAAGATCCAAGATGTCATTTCTATAGCTTCCAATTCCATTCTGATTCTTGGACAAGGTAATATTAAGTTTTCTTAATTTCTATGTGTAACTTTATGTTCAATTCGACATTCTTACGTATTTTCTTTCACTTTCTCGGGAAAACCATAACAAAATAGAAAGGAAAGGGCTAAATAAAACAAATGGCATGTCACAGTAAAGTCTTCAACGAATTTTCATTACGCATCTGATGTAGTATTAGTGATTTAAAAAATTTATATGGGTCATATGCATCATATGTAGACTTTCAAAATTATCATAAGCTTCTTTACATGTATTTCCTATGATGCTATGATTAGAACTACTTTTGATTGCTTTTCTTAGGCGGTTCCTGCATTTTATCTTTTGCTTACCTACCGTATAAAATGTTTGCTCATAAATAGGAAGCTTATATGCATATGCAATTTCCTGAAGTTGCGTCGACTTTTCATCTGGTAAGCATTTTCTCAATGTGTGATCTATTTGATCTGTATATTTTACTTCCTACAAAGTTTTGATGTAAGCTCTGTTTGTAGGAACTATATTATCTTGACTCCCTTGATGTTGTAATGCATACTTGTGTGGTTCTGGGATACATTCTATCATTCATAGTAAGTATTTTATTAATTATAATAAAATTTACATTTTTTTTAGGAAGAATGAAATATTTCATAGATGATCTAACTAATGCATTTCTATAATTAGCGATAACTATCTCAATAATGCGGAATGTTTTTCCCCAGCTGTGCAGATAAATGGCCAAAAAGAAAATACAATTCCAAGAGCAATAATAATTGGCAGAAAATTAAATATGAGACAAACACAATTTTAACGTGGAAAACTTCCCTCAAATTGAGAGAATAAAAACCACGGGACCTAGTCCAGTAAAAACTTCCACTATAATAATTAATGGGTACACCAAGAGTCTTCCTAATAACAATAGGGAATATCAATCAACAATAACAACCTTATAACAACCTGTGGGTATGCCAAAGTAACTCTCAGAGAAGATAAAACTACTCAAATTATATATTAAAGTAACAAACTCAGTGGTAGGAATAACATACTAAATTTGTAGATCAAACGGAGCAAGTTTGCTACACACCTGTTACCACCACTAGAACCAAACCCTTATTTTTCTTCTCTGGCAACTATTCTTCTTCCATTGTCTTTTTGTGTTTTTCTTTCTGTGTGTCCTTAGGATTTCTAAATCCCTTTTATTACCTTCAAGAGGACCAAGCCCACTAAAACCTTTTTTTTCTTTTTCTTTTTATTTCAATAATAATACTATTAATAAAATTGGTGGGTTCCACTTGGGGAGTGAGCCCACCCAACAAATCTCCCCCTCACGACTCAAGTGGGAAGGTACTGCTCAACCATGCCAGCTTTCTTTCTGCAACATATCATCTTCGACACAGACAATGTCTTTGTCATCATATCTGAACCATTCTCGTCAGTATGAATCTTCTCAATTAAAAATGACTTCATTTCCAGTGCATCTCGTATCCAATGATACCGCACTTCAATATGCTTCGACTTTGCATGAAAAGTCGGATTCTTGCTGAGATGAATCGCACTCTGACTGTCACAGAATAACACAAACTTGTCTTGCTTGAGGCCTAACTCATGTAGGAATTTCTTCATCCACAAGAGTTCTTTGGAAGCTTCAGTTGCTGCAATATACTCAGCTTCAGTAGTAGATAAAGCAACACACTTTTGTAGTCTTGATTGCCAAGACACAGCTCCCCCTGCAAATGTCATCATATAACCAGAAGTAGATTTTCTAGAATCAAGATCACCTGCCATATCTGCATCTGTGTAGCCATCCAACACATGTTCACCACCTCCATAGCATAAACACACTTTGGAAGTGCCTCTGAGGTATCTAAGAATCCACTTCACTGCTTGCCAATGATCTTTACCAGGATTAGAGAGAAACCGACTAACAACTCCAACTGCATGAGCAATATCTGGCCTTGTGCATACCATAGCATACATCAAACTACCAACTGCGGATGCATAAGGAACCTTCTTCATCTCTTCTTTGTCTTTCTCACTTGTAGGACATTTATCAGAATTCAATTTAAAATGAGTAGCAATTGGAGTACTAACAGGTTTGCAATTGCTCATGTTAAACCTCTCTAACACCTTCTCAATATAGTTGTGTTGAGACAACCATAATTTATTATTCTTCCTATCACGAGTAATTCTCATGCCCAGAATTTGCTTTGCAGGACCCAAGTCTTTCATTGCAAAGGACTTGTTCAAATCTTTCTTTAAAGATTGAATCCTCTTAGAATCATGACCAACAATCAACATGTCATCCACATATAACAAGAGAATAATATAATCACCATCAGAGAATTTCTTGATAAACACACAATGGTCAGAAGTAGTTTTACCATACCCATGTTTCTCCATGAAAGAATCAAGTTTCTTGTACCATTGTCGAGGTGCTTGCTTGAGCCCATACAAGCTTTTCTTCAATTTACACACAAGTTGCTCTTTACCTTTGACTTCAAAACCCTCTGGTTGCTCCATATAAATCTCTTCCTCCCAATCACCATGAAGGAATGCGGTTTTCACATCAAGTTGTTCAACTTCTAGGTTCAAACTAGCTGCTAATCCAAGCACAACTCGGATAGAGGACATCTTCACCACAGGTGAAAAAATTTCATCAAAGTCAATACCTTTTCTCTGATTAAAACCTTTCACAACCAATCTTGCTTTGTATCTTGGTTGAGAATTATTCTCTTCTGTCTTTATCTTGTATACCCATTTGTTCTTGAGTGCTTTTCTACCATTAGGCAACTTTACCAGATCAAATGTGTGATTCTCATGCAAGGAATTCATCTCTTCTTGCATGGCCTTCAACCACTTTTCTTTATCAGCATTTGTAATAGCTTCTTGATAGTACTCTGGCTCTCCACTATCAGTGATCATCACATACTCGTGTGGAGGATATCTTTGAGAAGGTTGACGTTCTCTAGTAGATCTTCTCAAATCAAACTCGACTTGTGGCTCAATTGGAACCTGCTCATCATGGTGAGGTACATGATCATCAGTTACATTCTCATCATCTACCTGTATATCTCCCCCATCAACAAGAGTTTCCGTAGGAGGCTTAGGCGCAACATCAATGTAACTTCTGAGATTTGGTTTCTGTTTTTCAGCTTTATCAAAATCTTCAACAGTCTGGTCTTCAAGAAATATCACATCTCGACTTCTAATAATTTTCTTGTCAACCGGATCCCACAATCTATAACCAAATTCTTCATCACCATAGCCGACGAATATAAACTGTTTGGATTTACTATCAAGTTTAGACCTCTCATCTCTTGGAACGTGAACAAAACATCTACAGCCAAAAACTCTCAAATGACGGTAGGAGACATCTTTCCCTGTCCACACTCTATTTGGAACATCACCATCAAGTGGAATAGAAGGAGAAAGATTGATCAAATGCACTGCAGTTTTCATTGCTTCACCCCAAAAGGATTTCGATAATTTTGCATGAGAGAGCATACATCTGATTCTGTCATTAATCGTACGATTCATTCTCTCTACAACACCATTATGTTGAGGTGTCTTTGGAACTGTTTTCTCAAACCTAATTCCATGTTCTCTGCAATACTCTTCAAATGGACCTCTGTATTCACCACCATTATCTGATCGAACACATTTCAATTTTCTTCCTTTTTCTCTTTCAACACTTGCATGAAAGTGCTTGAAGACTCCAAATACCTGGTCTTTAGATTTCAAAGGAAAAGCCCACACTTTTCTAGAGTGATCGTCAATAAAAGTAACAAAATATGTTGCACCACCAAGAGATTTACTATCCATCATACAAACATCAGTATGAACTAAATCAAGAATATTTTGCCTCTTATGAGGACCAGTGTTATGAAAAGATACTCTATGTTGTTTTCCAGCAAAACAATGAGTGCAAGTTTTTAGAGACGTACCTTTCACAGGAAGAAAATTTTTCTTCGCAAGTATGTTGAGTCCTTTCTCACTCAAGTGACGAAGGCGCATATGCCATAAATCAGAAGATGCATCTTCAATTGCATTCACTTCTTCCTTGCATAGCTTCGTAGGCATCCTATAGAGAGAAGTGGAACTTTGCTCCTTTGCAACCACTAGGGACCCTTTAGTGATTTTACATATACCACCACCACCAAAGAAAGTGTGATAACCATCGATATCCAAAGCTTTCACCGAAATCAAATTGAGACGAATATCAGGAACATGTCTAACATTCTTCAATTGAAGCTTGCAACCAATCCCAGTTTCAACCCAAACATCTCCCATACCGATAATTTGACATACTCCTTCATCTCCCATTTTTACCATGCCAAAATCACCAGCACTGTAAGATGAGAAGAAATCACGCCTAGGAGTAACATGATATGAGGCACCCGAATCAATGATCCAAGTTGAATCCTGACATGCAAGGTTTATGGAATTATCATCACAAACAATGTAGACATTATTAACAGATGCAACTGCTGTTGTATCTTTATCATTTTTCTTCTCTTTGTCTTCATCTCTTTCCCTTGATTGATCTCTCTTAAGGAACCTGCAATTTCTTTTTATGTGACCCGCTTTTCCACAATGATAGCATATCACTTCTTTTCTAGTCCTTGACTTGCTTCTTGACTTGCTACGACTTTCAGAGTTGTCGCGTCTATGGAAGTTTCTAGATTGACTTCTTTCCCGTGACTCTGTAACTAGTGCTTCTGACTTTGAGGAAGAACCAACCAAACCACGTTCCTTTCTTCGAGCTTCTTCATTCAACATGCTCTCTTTAACTGTTGACATTTTCAACTTTCCACTTGGAGCTGAATTGGTCAACGTCACAACAAGGATTTCCCAATTATCAGGCAAGGAACTTAACAATAACAGCGCTTGCAACTCATCATCTAATTTAATTTCTGCGGTTGTCAACTGATTCACTGTATTCTGAAAAATACTCATATGCTCTGCCATTGAATCCCCATCTTTATATTTCATATTCACCAGCTTCCGAATTAAGAGTGCTTTATTTTGCACATTCTTTCGTTCATACAACTCTTTTAATTTTTCCCACATCTTGTTAGCATCAATTTCAGTTTCAACATGTGGATATATACTAAGATCCAACCACTGCCTGATCAACGCCACTGCCTTTCTATTCATCTTCTTCCAATCAGCGTCAGATTTATCTGCGGGTTTAGCAGTGTTACCCTCAATAGGATCATACAAATCTTTACTGTATAACATGTCTTCCATGAGAGTCTTCCAAAGTGTGTAATTAGAAGAGTTGAGTTTAATCATATTGGGACCTTTATTTTCCTCCATTTAAATGCACAAATCAAATAACCGAGTTCTGATACCACTTTGTTGGGAAAAACCAGAGATAATTAGCGATAACTATCTCAATAATGCGGAATGTTTTTCCCCCAGCTGTGCAGATAAATGGCCAAACAGAAAATACAATTCCAAGAGCAATAATAATTGGCAGAAAATTAAATATGAGACAAACACAATTTTAACGTGGAAAACTTCCCTCAAATTGAGAGAATAAAAACCACGGGACCTAGTAAAAACTTCCACTATAATAATTAATGAGTACACCAAGAGTCTTCCTAATAACAATAGGGAATATCAATCAACAATAACAACCTTATAACAACCTTCCACTAAAGTGGGTATGCCAAAGTAACTCTCAGAGAAGATAAAACTACTCAAATTATATATTAAAGTAACAAACTTAGTGGTAGGAATAACATACTAAATTTGTAGATCAAACGGAGCAAGTTTGCTACACACCTGTTACCACCACTAGAACCAAACCCTTATTTTTCTTCTCTGGCAACTGTTCTTCTTCCGTTGTCTTTTTGTGTTTTTCTTTCTGTGTGTCCTTAGCATTTCTAAATCCCTTTTATTACCTTCAAGAGGAACAAGCCCACTAAAACCTTTTTTTTCTTTTTCTTTTTATTTCAATAATAATAATAATAATACTATTAATAAAATTGGTGGGTTCCACTTGGGGAGTGAGCCCACCCAACATTCCCCATAATAAAATATGTGAATAACATGCCTGGTATGTCCTTAATTCTTGAATTAGGTGCTCTGGTTGCCTCACCATATACCGCATCCTTAAGTTACCGGAGATCTTGAAAGGTATGTAAGTTTTTCTTAATAATATAATGTGACCGCATAATGATTTGTCTCACCTGTTGTGCTGCTATTGTTTAATGTTGAATTTTTTACGTGATTGAGTCCATGTTTCTATTATTTGAAAGTAAAATTGGCTGATTTTACAACTCTAGTTCGTCAAATGTCCTTAAGCAATGTGTAAGTAGTTAGTTTTGCTTATAATTGAGACCAGATGGAGTATATTACAACTATAGTTTATGATTTTTTTTTAGTTTTTCTCATATGTAATGAATCCATCTAATACTTTTTTTTGGTGCTTTTAGATTATTATCGGGTTCTTGGGACTGGTTAAATATCCGTGCAGTAAAAAATTTCGGTGCTGCGTTATTCAACTGCTCAAAGCAACCCGTCCTGCAAAATCTGTCACAGCAAACTGCAAGACTACATGAATGAATCCAAAAAAAAAATGCTAGCTGTTCATCATACCTGTTTAAGGCCAATCTTCTGGAGGTTAGGTGAAATCATGGTTTTCTTGCCAAAGAACTGAGCAGGGTTGATCTAAAAGTCCATGATCTTGGCAATTGGGCTACTCTGCTTGTTGGAATAATATATCTATTTGATTTCAATTTTTTCACTTTAGCTGTGTTTGGTTCTAATTAATAAAAGATGTTTTGTGGAGTTAAAAGGTTTCTTTTATTTATAGTTGATGTAATAATAGTCAAATAAATTATATTTGACTGTCTTTACTTGATAATGTTTAATGCTTTTTCAATTATTATTAATTTATATAGGTATTTTGATGCCTTCGTCAATTCTATGGCTGACAGAAGTATCATTCATAATCATGAAAATGAAAAGTTAATGCATTTTCCCACTTCTAGTTGTTTTGCTGCATAGGGTGATTTAAGTGTTGAGGGTTTGCTTGACAGAGAAGTTGGATATTGGATATACTCCCTCCTCCAGTCTTTAATATAAAAAAATTGTTCAATAAAAATGAATGTATTTAGTCTAAAAGTTTGGTCAGTAAAATTAATATAGTTGGTCCAAATTTAAATCAAATACATAAACTTTTATTTATCAAACTTTCCCTTATATTAAAAACTGAAGCAAGTACTCTAATAGCTGAAAATAGAAAATTTTGAGCAAGTGCCAATATTTAATCTCAGTTTTCATTTTTTTATCTGTTGCAAACATCACTTATTTAGAAATTGGATTTCGGCGTTCCGTAATTTACATATTATTTGTTAGAGATTTTTGGAAAAAGCAGAAGTTATTTTTCTTTTCTTCATTTTTTGCAATGAAATTTGGTGTTTGTTGTCCTAGTGACTCACTAACATGTCATTTGTACATCTTTACTATGGGTCAATATGAATTATGAAGTGTGTTCTTTTGTATTTGGGAAGAGGCTTATCCCACCCCAAAAACCAGTGATTTACTGGATTCCATAATTCGGTAGTGTTTTTAGGGTAAAAATATACTACTAGAATGTTTCAATTCGATAATTCTTTTTACAAATGTGAGTAAACATTGTAGGATGGATTAGTAATTGTCTTATATTTATGTTTGGACTTCATTTTGTAAAGTGTGTCACTTTGATTTAGGGTTTGTTGAATATGCTTCTTTGAGCGGCATATATGATAGATGAACTTGTTTTTATTTTTAATTTGGAACATATATTTTAGAGTTTAAAGTAAAAATAGTGTAGTGTTAATGTAAAATAATTTTATAATTGTTCAATTATAATCATTCAATCTTGCACATCATATTATATAGTTTTTAAATTAAAGATAATTATCTAACATTTTATTGATGTTTTAAATTATTATTGAAAAATGTTATTTTTGAGTTGAAGGTTGTTGTATGAGTTTCTTATACATAGAATCTTCAATTCTAAAAAAGTTCAATAAAATAATAAAATTTATTTTTTATTTGACTATTGTATGAAAATTTAAAAAATCATATTTTTATTTTTATTTTCTTTTAAGTCGAATCAAATCAATGAATTTTGATATTTTTAGTATTAATATAAAAAAGTTTGTTATTCGTACCAAAAAAATAAATTTTTTACTACTCTACTATTTGTTGGTTGTTTATTGATTAATTTAACAATATTTATAAGTTTAAATTTGATCAATATTGTTTTAGCAAATAATTATTTTGACATTTGAATATATGTGATGTGTTGTCATTATAATTTTTAAATATGTCAATATTATAAATACACATTGAGTGTTTCTTCTGTCAATAA
Organism: Cicer bijugum; assembly: GCA_037974875.1. Classification (NCBI taxonomy): domain Eukaryota; kingdom Viridiplantae; phylum Streptophyta; class Magnoliopsida; order Fabales; family Fabaceae; genus Cicer; species Cicer bijugum. The sequence goes on from JBBPBT010000670.1 coordinate 2,804,927, forward strand.
TTTTGTAAATTAATTTTAACAATAAAAAATACATTTGGGATTAAATTGACCATCTTAAAATAGATTAAAGGATCAACATAATAATAAAAGATATACTTGTTAATGTTTTTGTAATTTTGAACATTCAAATAAGTGTTACTTAGATTCATGTGTTTGTTCATGTGAAAGGAAAACACAAATGATAACTTGGTGCCAGTAAGTGTGGACGAAACATATCTCCTAGAAATGCAGGAATATGAACTGCCAACTAAGAGACCTCTCTTGATACCTACTTAGCATACATATCATACAATATTGAGGTACCCTTGTCTCCTTGATTTTAGGAATTAAAATTAGATGTAATTAGAATTTCACATCATGCTATCAATATATTTCTGATTGTTTAATTAAAATCGAACAAGTCAGAATTAAAGTAGAATTTAATATTTTTAAAATAAAATATTTTAAATTTTAATATTAAATCGTGCAATATTATAAAATAAAAAATTACCTATATGCTGACCACATAACTGTATATAGTTACCACATTATACAATTCAAATGCCAATTTTAGGTTGATTGCTACAAGCATGTGACACACATATGAACAACCATAGAGATAGTCATTCTTCACTCCCTAAATTTTTATTTTGATTGGGTATTAGTATCTTCAATGCCTAAATAATTAAATATTAAATTTATTTGAAAATAAATTAAATATACAAAATTGATGTGATATTAAATAATTAGACGTTGTGAAGCATATCCAATTACATATAACAGTATCACAGTATTTTTTTCGATATAAATTCTTTAGTATTCAAGTGTTTTTGTTGGATACTGGTATCCACCACCGTTGATCCACTTTTCGACCAAAATCTTGCCAAACACGATCAAATAACTTTAAGTCCTCTTGTTAAAATTCATAAAGTGAATTGATGTATAGCATGGAAATTTTGAGTTTATATAAGGGTGTTGGGTGGACTCAATCCCCAAGTGTAACCCACCAATTTTACTATTATTATTATTATTATTATTATTATTATTATTATTATTATTATTATTATTATTATTATTGACATAAAAAGAAAAAAAAAAGGTTTTAGTGGGTGGTCCACTTGAAGGTAATAAAAGGGATATAATCCCTAAGAACACACAGAGAAAACAACGGAAGAAGAACGGTTGCCAGAGAAGAAAAATAAGAGTTTGGTTCTTGTGGTGGTAACAGATGTGTAGTAAATTTGCTTTGTTTGATCTACAAAATTAGTATGTTATTCCTACCACTGAGTTTGTTACTTTAATATATAATTTGAGTAGTTTTATCTGAGAATTACTTTGGCATATCTAATTTAGTAGAAGGTTGTTATAAGGTTGTTATAGAGGTATTATTGTTGATTGATATTCCATATTGTTATTAGAAAGGCTCTTGTACCAATTAATTATTATAGTGAAAGTTTTTATTAGACTACGTCCCGTGGTTTTTATTCTCTCAATTTGAGGGAAGTTTTCCACGTTAAAAGTGTGTTTGTCTTATATTTAATTTTCTGCCAATTATCTCTTATGGATATATGCTTGTGCTTGTATTACTCTGTTGGTAGAGATTTTTTTGGATACATGTTTGTATTTATGTTGGTAAAGATTGTTTGATATATGTTTGTGGTCTCTGTTGACTGAGGATTATTTTCTTTCATATAACATTGAAGATTATTTCCTTTCATATAACATTTTATTTTTAAAAGATGTTTGTATTGAATTGAAAATTATGTGCCTATTTAAATACAATGTTTTAAATTAACTGCCTTTTTAAATACAATGATACAATTGTTCTAAAAGCTTGTCTTGTGAACTTGTTACTAAAATTGGTATAAGGTGGTCGATAGTTAAAGTTTATGAGATATTATATTAGTTAAATAAAATATGCAAATTATTATTTAAGTGCGAGTAGCCATTTTAAAAAATGAAAATCGAAAAAACAACTTAATTGTCTATTTAAATATACATATATTAGAAATATCAAATTTAAGCTTCCCGTCTTTAACGTTTGCCGAATAAACACCCGTTATTCTTGTTCTTCGCACGAAGTTGTGGCCAAGACATGACTGAAACCAAGACAGGTATGTGTTTTAATTCGTGCTGTTTATTTCATTCACACCTTTTGTTTAATAATAATAACTATAAATTTGATGCAGATGTACGTACACTTCCGTCCTTTGTTTAATAATAATAACTATAAATTTGATACGTACACTTCCGTCCACGTTTGCCGAATGAATTCAATTCATTATTGTAGGTTGACCATGTGGTGTTAATAGTAGGACATGGAGAACAACAAAATGGAGAAAAATACTGCATTATCAAGAACTTCTACGGCAAAAAATTTGGAAACCTAGGATATTTGAAAATTCAACGTGTTACAACGTTGGTATCGCAAGATATACTTGGTATCCCATTGTATGAAGTAAGTTTACTATCATAATATGTGTTATCATTTAATATAATATTGTTGTTTGTACATAAAACTGAACATTCTTATGTAAATTATTGATAGAGAATGAAGGTTAATAAGTATATTTTACTAATACTATTAGATGAGTTAAGATCCCTATATACATTTTACTAAGACTATAAAATGAGTTAAGATTCTTATATACACGAAAAAAAAATCAACGTAATAACTTCTCTAAGTCCAAGCTAACAAACTAACTAGATTATAACTGTTGATTGACTACCAATCAGCTTCATCGATGTCTTCTAATAGTTTATGTTAATTTGTTCTTGGAGGTGTATTTTATTTTGTTGAAATATTTTAATGGTATGAGTTTGTAAATTGAAATATTACATGGTTAGTTTATTTCTAGTGTCACCCTTTTACGTTGTTTAATTTGGAATACTAATGTTTGTTTGTGTCTTGAAGGTGACTTTGTGGCCATATGACTAATGTTTGTATTCCTATGTTGTTAGAAGTGTTTTTTGAATATATGTTTGGACATATGTTTGTGATCCTCTTGAGTTTGTTTTTGATATATGATTGTGCTTGTATTACTCTTTTGGTAGAGGTTTTGTTTTAGAATATATGCTTGTACTTGTATTACTCTGTTGGTAGAGGTTTTTTTGGATACATGTTTATATTTCTCTATTGATAGATGTTGTTTGATATATGTTTGTAGTCTCTATTGGCTGATGATTATTTTCTTTCATATAACATTGAGGATTATTTCCTTTCATATAACATTGAGGATTATTTCCTTTCATATAACATTTTATTTTTAAAAGATGTTTGTATTGAATTGAAAATTATGTGCCTCTTTAAATACAATGTTTTAAATTATTTACCTCTTTAAATACAATGATACAATTGTTCTATTTATTTTAGAAATAAATATAACTCAAATTCTTCTGAATAATTGTATAACAACAATGTTGTACAACATTGTACAACATCAATGTTGTATAGTAGTGTTGATAAAAGCTTGTCGTGTCAACATGTTACTTAAAATTGGTATAAGGTGTGTTACTTAAAATTGGTATAAGGTTTATTGGATATTATATTAGTTAAATAAAATATGCAAATTATTATTTAAGTGCGAGTAACCATTTTAAAAAAATGAAATGCAAGTGACAACTTAATTATCTATTTACATTTTTGGTATCGCAAGATATACTTGTATCCCATCCTATGAAGTAAGTTTACTATCATAATATGTGTTATTATTTAATGTAATATTGTTGTTTGTACATAAAACTGAACATATGTAAATTATTGATTGAGAATGAAGGTTAATAAGTACATTTTACTAATACTATGAGATGAGTTAAGATCCCTATATACATTTTACTAAGACTACAAGATGAGTTAAGATTTTTATATACACGGAAAAAAAAAATCTACGTAACAAGTTCTCTAAATCCAAGCTAACAAACTAACTAGTTTATAAATGTGATAACTGCTGATTAACTACCAATCACCTCCCTCGATGTCTTCTAATAGTTTATGTTAATTTGTTATTGGAGTTGTATTTTATTTTGTTGAAATATTTTAATGATATGAGTTTGTAAATTGAAATCATTAGATTGCTAGTTTATTTCTAGTGTCACCCTTTTAGGTTGTTTAATTCGGAATACTTGTATTCCTATGTTGTTAGAAGTGTTTCTTGAATATATGTTTGGACATATGTTTGTGATCCTCTGGAGTTTATTTTTGGATATATGATTGTGTTTGTATTACTCTATTGGTAGAGGTTTTGTTTTTTGGATATATGCTTGTGCTTGTATAACTCTGTTGCTCGGGATTTTTTTGGATACATGTTTATATTTCTCTTTTGGTAGAGGTTGTTTGATATATGTTTGTGGTCTCTGTTGGCTGAGGATTATTTCCTTTCATATAACATTGAGGATTATTTCCTTTTGATATAACATTTTATTTTTAAAAGATGTTTGTATTGAATTGAAAATTATTTGCCTTTTTAAATACATTGTTTGAAATTATTTGCCTCTTTAAATACCATGATACAATTGTTCTATTTATTTTAGAAATAAATATTACTCAAATTCTTCTGAATAATTGTATAACAACAATGTTGTACAACAACAATGTTGTACAACAACAATGTTTTATATAGTGTTGATAAAAGTTTGTCATGTGAACATATTACTTAAAATTGGTATAAGGTGGTCAATAGTTAAGGTTTATGGGATATTATATTAGTTAAATAAAATATGCAAATTATTAATTAAACGCGAGTAGCCATTTTAAAAAATTAAAAAGCCAAAGTAACAACTTAATTATCTATTTCATGTTTGCCGAATAAACAACCTATTATTGTTGTTCTTCGCACGAAATGGCCAAGACTTGGCTGAAAGGTATGTGTTTTAATTCGTGTTGTTTATTTCATTCACGCTATTTTGTGTAATAATAATAACTATAAATTGGATGCAGATGTACGTAGACTTTAGTCCACGTTTGTCGAATGAATTCAATCCATTGTTGGTTAAGTAATATGTGTTAATTGTAGGATATGGAGAACAACAAAAAGGAGAGAAATACTGGATAATCAAGAACTCTTATGGCAAAAAATTTGGAAACCTAGGATATGTGAAAATTCAACATGGTTACAACGCATTTAGTATCGCAAGATATACTTGGTATCCCATCCTATAAAGTAAGTTTACTATCCTAATATGTGTTATTCATTGAGAGTGAAGGTTAATAATTACATTTTACTAATATTATGAGATAAGTTAAGATCCCTATATACATTTTACTAAGACTATAAGATAAGTTAAGATTCTTATATACACGGAAAAAAAATCAACGTGACAATTTCTCTAAGTCCAAGCTAACAAACTAACTAAATTATAAATGTGATAACTGTTGATTGACTACATCAGTTTCCTCGATGTCTTCTAATAGTTTATGTTAATTTGTTCTTGGAGTTGTATTTTATTTTGTTGAAGTATTTTAATAGTATGAGTTTGTAAATTGAAATCATTACATTGTTAGTTTATTTCTAGTGTCACCCTTTTAGGTTATTTAACTCGGAATACTAAAGTTTGTTTGTGTCTTGCAGGTGACTTTGTGGCCATATGACTAATGTTTGTATTCCTATGATGTTAGGAGTGTGTTTTGAATATATGTTTGGACTTATGTTTGTGATCTTCTGGAGTTTGTTTTTGGATATATGATTGTTATGGTATTACTCTGTTGGTAGGTTTTGTTTTTGGATATATGCTTGTGATTATATTACTCTGTTGGTAGAGGTTTTTTTAGATACATGTTATATTTCTCTGTTGGATGAGGATTATTTCCTTTCTTATAACATTGAGGATTATTTCCTTTCATATAACATTTTATTTTTAAAAATTTTTTGTATTGAATTGAAAATTATGTGACTCTTTAAATACAATGTTTTAAATAATCTGTCTCTTTAAATACAATGATACAATTGTTCTATTTATTCTAGAAATAAATATTACTTAAATTCTTCTGAATAATTGTACAACAACAATATTGTACAACATTACAACATTATACAACAACAATGTTGTATGTTGTAGAGTAGTGTTGATAAAAGCTTCACTACAAGAATTTCTCTATTTTGTGGCAAACTTGTGACCGAAAAAGCAAATTTGTGACCGAAAAAGCCCTCACAAAAGCTAAAATTGAAATTGGTCATTTTTTGTGGTTGAAAAAGCAATGTTTTACCTCCCTATTGTATCAAGATTGCAAAGATTGTTTGCATCAATACAAACTGCAGGAAAGATGACGTGGCATTATGAGAATAGAAGAAATTCAGGCGAGTTGCGACATCCTTCTGATGGTCAGGCATGGAAACACTTTGATCAAATACATCCTGATTTTGCGTCAGATCCACGCAATGTAAGACTTGGATTATCCTCAGATGGATTTACGCCTTACATACAAGCATCGTCTACTCCTTATTCTTGTTGGCCGGTTATTGTTACTCCTTACAATCTTCCTCCTGATATGTGTATGTCTAAACCATATATGTTCTTAGCTGCTGCGATACCAGGTCCTTCTAATCCTACAACTGGTATTGATATTTATTTACAACCTTTGATTGACGATTTGAAGAGGTTGTGGAATGGTGTCTTGACATATGATATTGCTCGGAGAGAAAATTTTATGATGAGAGCTGCATTGATGTGGACCATTAATGATTTCCCCGCTTATGGGATGTTGTCAGGATGGGGCACCCATGGTAAACTAGCTTGCCCTATTTGTATGGAAGATACAAAAGCATTTACTTTAAAATTTGGTGGGAAGGCATCGTGGTTTGACTCGCATCGTAGGTTTTTACCTGTTGATCATGCATTTAGAAGGAACAAAGCTGCATTTATGAAGGGATATGCAGAAAATCTAGGACCCCCGATGAAATTGACATCAGAACAAGTTTGGAATAAAGTAAAAGATATGCCAAAGGTACATGTTGTTAATGGTGTGGCTTGTAAACCACAAGGTTACGGACAATGGCACAATTGGACAAAAAGATGTATTTTTTGGGATCTACCGTATTGGAAAGATAATCTTTTGAGACATAATCTCGATGTTATGCATATTGAGAAAAATTTCTTTGACAACATCTTTAATACTGTGATGAATGTGAAAGGGAAAACAAAAGATAATGACAAAGCTAGAAAAGACATAGGTATATATTGCAGACGACCAGATTTGTTGTTGGTCGAACAAAACGGCAAGACCCTATAACCTCGTGCGAATTACACTTTATCAAATGATGAAGCCAAATCTGTTTATCGTTGGATCAAAGAGCTGAAGACGCTTGACGGTTATTATGTTTATCGGTGTATTATGTTCCTTATCCATCAACTGTCAGAAGCAAGCAAGGTTGGTGTGCTGCAATCAAAACAAGACCAACGAGTGGAATAGAAGAAGTTGAAGCAGGTCAAAATGAAGAAGTTGCATTTCAAATGGATGAAATGTCAAATTTGGATCATGTGATTGGAGATGAGACTATTAGTCAACTTTGTCACGAGTCACATATTGGAGAAGAAGTTGATGAACAAGAAATAGATGAATTAGAGAACGAAGAAGGCAATATTGACTCATCAAATGAATATACTGATGATGAAGATGACCCAGACGAAGACAATTAATTAATTAGACATTATATATATATATATATATATATATATTTGTATGGATATGTATAATATTATATATTGTAATGTGAAATGAACGACAATATATATATATATATATATGTATTTGTATGGATATGGATAATATTATATACATTTATATTTTATATATATTTCTTTATTTATGTGAGTGTTAAAATTTATTTATGTATATTTCATTCTTATAATTTATATTTCTTTATTAATTTCATTATTATTTACAGATAATTAATCTTATGTGAATTATTGTACATACACACATATATTATATTATATATATGTATGAATATGGAACGTGTGTATATATATATATAGAGAGAGAGAGAGAGAGAGACATGGCTTCAGTGGGAGTAGGAGGATCAGGAGGTTCAGGAGGATCAGGAGGTTCAGGAGGATCAGGAGGACCAGGAACGGCAGCAATACAAGGAATATCCAAAACATCACGTGGTAAGAAAAAAGTTGATAGACCACGTGTTGTTAATGACCCATCTCTCATGCCGATGCTGACCATTGGTACTAGTGGTGGAGCTATTCCTTTATATCCGGAGGTCCCAATAGAGCCTTATACGTTAGACGAAATCATGGAACCCGGATGTGTTGATTGCTACAACCGCATTGTCATAATTCCAGAAGGAGATGGGTATGTAAACTGTGATTGTTAAATATTTTATTATTATTGCATATCATGTTACATTATTTTATTAATTAATTTTTATATTTAATTTGCATGTAAATTTTGAAGATATCTTCCTTTTAAACTATCTGCAAAGGCAATTGCGGAAGTGATACAAGAGAAATACAAAAAGCCATGGTTGTCTTGGGGTGAGATTAAAGAGGATAAGTTATTTAATATTTAATTTTATTTTATTTAAATTTTAATTTAATTTTAATTTAAATTATAATTTATTTATAATTTACATTAATTTAAATTAATGTTTAATTATAATTATAATTATTAATTTAAATATTTAAATAATTTTAATATTTAATATTTAATTTTAATTTTATTTAAATTTTAATTTAAATTTAATTTAAATTATAATTTATTTATAATTTACATTAATTTAAATTAATGTTTAATTATAATTATAATTATTAATTTAAATATTTAAATAATTTTAATATTTAATATTTAATTTTAATTTTATTTAAATTTTAATTTAAATTTAATTTAAATTATAATTTATTTATAATTTACATTAATTTAAATTAATGTTTAATTATAATTATTAATTTAAATATTTAAATATTTTATTATTAATAATTTAAATATATTTTTATTAATTTAAATATTTTATTTGAAATTTTTAATTCTATTAACATTAGTTTATTATATATATATATATATATATATATATATATTAAATTTAATTTATAATAACATTATATTTCAAATTTAATTTAATTATTATTTAAATTTTAATATTATAATTATATTAATTTATTATATATAATATTATAATAAACAATTAATTTTGGCATAAAAATTAATTTATTAATTACGCAAGTATTTGTGGCGGCCAAAAGTCCTCACAAAATCCAGTCAGCATTCCTTTGTGGCGGCCAAAAGCCCTCACAAAAGGCTGATCAGGCAAATTCAGCCTTTCCTTTGTGGCGGCCTATGCCCTCACAAAGGCAGACTTTTGTGGCTGCAAAAGCCCTCACAAATGCCTGTCCTTTGTGGCTGCAAAAGCCCTCACAAAATTTTGTGACTAGCTTCTTTGTGGCTGCCAAAAGCCCTCACAAAAGCCACCTTTTGTGGCTGTTTTTTGCCCTTTGTGAGGGCTTTTGGCCCTCACAAAATCCTATAATTCTTGTTGTGAGCGTTGTAACACGTTGAATTTCCACATATCCTAGGTTTCCAAATTTTTTGCCCTAGAAGTTCTTGATAATCCAGTATTTCTCTCCATTTTGTTGTTCTCCACATCCTACTATTAACACAACATGGTCAACATGTTTGGTATAAGGTGGTCAATAGTTATGGTTTATGGGATATTATATTAGTTAAATAAAATATGCAAATTAATATTTAAGTGCGAGTAGCCATTTTAAGAAATGAAAAGCGAAAGTGACAACTTAATTATCTATTTTAGGTTGTTTAATTCAGAATACTAATGTTTGTTTGTGTCTTGTAGGTGACTTTGTGGCCATATGACTAATGTTTGTATTCCTATGTTTTTAGAAGTGTTTTTTGAATATATGTTTGGCCATATGTTTATGATCCTCTGGAGTTTGTTTTTGGATATGATTGTGCTTGTATACTCTGTTGGTAGAGGTTATTTTGGATACATGTTTATATTTCTCTATTGGTAGAGGTTGTTTGATACATGTTTATATTTCTATGTTGGTAGAGGATGTTTGATATATGTTTGTGGTCTCTGTTGGCTGAGGATTATTTCCTTTCATATAACATTTTATTTTTAAAAGATGTTTGTATTGAATTGAAAATTATGTGCCTCTTTAAATACAACGTTTTAAATTATTTGCATCTTTAAATATAATGATATTCTATTTATTGTTGAAATAAATATTACTCAAATTCTTCTGAATAATTGTATAACAATAATGTTGTACAACAACAATATTGTACAACATTACAACATTGTAGAACAACAATGTTGTATAGTAGTGTTGATAAAAGCTTGTCGTGTAAACATGTTACATAAAATTGATATAAGGTGGTCAATAGTTAAGGTTTATGAGATATTATATTAGTTAAATAAAATATGCAAATTAATATTTAAGTGCGAGTAGCTATTTTAAAAAATGAAAAGCGAAAGTGACAACTTAAATTATCTATTTAAATATACATATATTAGAAAACAAAGGAACATTAATATGCTTTTGGGCATATTAACCAAAACACTAAACTCTTCCATTTCATTTGCATGCAAATAAATTGTCGAGGTTAAAATTGAGATCCATCAAACAACATAAAAAACACAATCGATTACTTCTCTTATTTAAAACAAACACAAATTTAGTTAACAACAAAAGAGTTAAATTAGAATTGTAAGGGCTTAAGTTCGAATTTAAAAAAATATTTGTTATCAAACTAATTTTGTTGACATTTATTAGTTGATCAGTCTTGGTTGCAGAAGTGATTTGAATAATTTATTAATTTATTTTGATAATAATAATAATAATAATAATACCAAAACCATTGTAATAATTAAGGCAAAAAAATCTGGTAAAGGTCAAAAGTTTATACACAAACACCAACAAAATATCAAGAAAGAAACAAATAAATTTATTTACAGATTACTAACGAAATAAAAATGAAACCATCATTAAAAAAAAAACATATTCAGTTTAGTATCTGTAAGATATA
>JBBPBT010000670.1:2816377-2854392 GCA_037974875.1 Cicer bijugum
GTAATGCAATATAATTAACACAATTGAGTAACACACACAAAATCCAATAAAAAATTAGGATAGTGATTTATGAAAAGAAAATAAACACATGAAGATAAAAATAATTATGAAGATAAAAAAAACCAATAAAAAAAAGCAACCACAAAAAAAAAGCGCGTAAATTTGATAAAACTTATAATTTATTGTTTCAATAAATGTTAGACAATCAAACATATTGAATATGACAAATTTTGATTAAAAATGTGACTCTTGATTTAAATCTCAAATACTGTTAACAACTATAAAAAGTAACTCGATTTTGAGATTTTTGCTTCTGACTTGCATTGTATTCGAATACAAGATGCTGTATTCGAATACACTTATGTATTTTGTCAAAAATATAATTTTTAAGACTTTGTTAATGTTGTTTTGACTTTTGAAAATACTTTAAATGCATATGTATATATGACTTGTTCTCATGTAATTGAAATATTGGTTTGTATCATATACCTTTACATTTTATCATATAATGTATGGATTTGAAGCTTATTAATGAAGATATTTTATCTTCTTTTTGATCTTGTTGCATTGTCCATAATTGGTGATCTTTGTCTTCATCAAAAACATGTAGTTTACAAAGTTTTTTCTCCAGTGAGAAGATCCAAGATGTCATTTCTATAGCTTCCAATTCCATTCTGATTCTTGGACAAGGTAATATTAAGTTTTCTTAATTTCTATGTGTAACTTTATGTTCAATTCGTAATTTCTAATTTATGATTCTATTCTTATTTGACTATAGAATTGATCAAACAAGCGTACTCAATCCTATGTGAATTTGGTTTCTTTGATTGGATTAAGCATCACAATCATAAAAATATTACAATTAACGATCAAGCTTTGCAAAATTATAATTCAATTAAATTAGAAACCGAAACCAAATTCTATCAAATAAATTTAATCAATCCTATTGAAATTCAATTTAAGCAATCAAAATATCAATAAATCAAATAAACAAGAATAGAATCATGAATAGAAATTGACAGTGTAACCTGAATCTCAATGTGTTGATGAAACTCTGAACTCGTGGATTACCCTTATAAAATTAGCCTTCCATGAAATTAAAATAACACTATTTATTTCTTGTAGCAATTTGAATCCTAATTTTTCCGTTCTTACAAAAGAAACAAAACTGCCAATATATAGTACTTGATATTGGACTTTAGGGTTTAGGGTTTATAAACAAGTGGCTACTAATTAAAATTATTACAAAAATTCATATTACGAAATTTGCAATTTCGGCCCAGTAAAGTTTGAAATTGGTCTTTCCTTCCAATACAGAAGTTGTAGCTCAAATTTTTATCTTTCCAATGCCTGCTCATATTTGTCAATCCGATATCCAGAGCTCAAGTTATGACCTACACAACGAGAAAGAGTCAAAATGTAAATAATAAAATTAAAATACAAATAATAAAATTATAATTCAAATTCAACCTAAAGTTTAGAAACAAGCTAAAAATATTAATCTAAGCTATAAAGAGCTTTTAAAATGCCAAACTAAAAACCTAAAAACATGTGCCCAAATGCTATGATCAAATTCCCCCACACTTAAACTTTTGCACTCCGAGCAAAACAATGCATGTGATTCCATATATTTTTATGAATGCAAGTGGTGAGAGAGAAAAATATTTCTAGCTTAAGGCAATTATGAATAGTTTTGTTATCACAACCAAGGAAAATAAGAGGACAAGTTACTAAAATATGGATCATAAGTGATAGAGTCTTCCCGGGATATAAAATTCTCTAAAAGTGTTTACACTCAAAGTGTTTGGGCTACTGTTTACACTCAAAACACATCCTGAAAGCTAGCACTACCATAGGCTTGACAAGCCTCTATAATCTATATTTCGAACACATGCAGATAATGATCAAAAGGTCTTTATTTAGGTTGTAATGTGGCCAAGGTAAGGGTGAGATAATCCTAAGGAGACTAGGGCTGAAAATCAAAGAGGATAAAGGAGTACTGATGAAGAGAGAAAAACAACATTAAGTAACTCAACAAAAAATCATTAACTTTTATTTTCATACTCTCTTTGTTCATAACACAACCATTTTTCCTCATATATATTTATATATAAATATTTTTTTCTTTCGTTTTTTTTTCTTTCTTTCTCTCTCTTTTTTTTTTCTTTTCTTTTTTTCATCACTCTCAAACAAGTTGAGCACCCCTAAATTTATGTAAGGAAAAACTCCTTTATCCCCCAAGATTGAGGCAATTCATTGTTTTTCACTTTTAGGCTTGTAATGAGCAATATAACAAAAAAAATGGGGTAATTAGGCTCAAAGGGGCTTAAACAAATGGATATTTGTAGGGTATGTTTATTTGGCTGGTAGTTTAATTAGAAAGAAATGCCTAGATCATTTCAATATATGCATGCAGACAAGAGTTAAGTCAAATTCTGGCGTAACTAGCAATCATGAGTGTGATAACACACAAGAAAAAAAAAGAGGGAAAAATGTATTTCATTTATAATAAGGCTCAAAAATCTCACAAAGGTTAATGACTTATCACAAATGATACATAATTTAGCATTTTTATCCAATTTATTTTACCAAGAATGCAAAAATACTATCTAATCATGCCAATGCAAACAAACTCTCAACATTTACAACCTTAAAATATGATGAAAAGCATGCAATGCAATGTCCATTATTTTATTTATTTTTTATTAATATTATTATTTTATTATTTTTGGAATTATAATAATTAAAATCATAACAAATAGAATCTTAAATAATACCCCCACACTTAAATTACACATTGTTCTCAATGAAAGTAACAAGTATAAAATAAGAGTAACAAAAGGGAGCTCCCTGTTTAAACTTCAGTGTAGGTGGGCTGTTCCAAGGAGAGTTCTTCTATGGTAGAATCTTCAAGCACAAGGTTCTCATGGAATAGCTTGAGGCGTTGTTCATTTACTTTGAACCTTTTTTTCGGTGTTTTCACTTTTTATTTCCACTGCACCATTAGGAAAAATGTTAGTAACAACAAAAGGGCCAATCCATTTCGATCGAAGTTTCCCAGCCATAATTTTCAAACGGGAGTTGAATAATAAAACTTTTTGGCCAATGGAAAATTTCTTCCTAGAAATCATCTTATCATGAAAGTACTTGGTTTTCTTCTTATAGATGCGAGAGTTCTCGTAAGCTTCGAGTCTAAGCTCTTCAAGTTGTTGTAATTGAAGCTTTCTCTCCAAACCTGCTTTCTCCATCTCAAGGTTACAACTCTTGACCGCCCAATAAGCACGATGCTCTATTTCTACTGGGAGGTGGCATGCCTTACCAAACACAAGTCGATAAGGGGACATTCCTATTGGTGTTTTGTAGGCTGCTCTATGAGCCCAAAGAGCTTCTTCAAGTCGGTGGCTCCAATCTTTCCTGTTTGGCTGCACCATCTTTTCTAAGATCTGTTTGATTTCCCTATTTGAGACTTCAGCTTGCCCATTAGTCTGGGGATGATAAGGTGTAGAAACTCTATTCACAACCCCCTACTTCCGAAGCAAAGCATCCATGGTGCGGATGCAAAAATGAGTGCCTTGATCACTTATGATGGCTCGGGGTATTCCAAACCTGCAAAAAATATTTGATCTGATAAAACTTGCAACAACTTTAGAATCATTAGTCCTAGTCGGTATTGCTTCTACCCACTTCTAAACATAATCAACAACTAGTAAAATATAGACATAACCAAAAGATACAGGGAAAGGGCCCATAAAGTAATACCCCACACATCAAATACTTCACAAAAAAGCATAGGTTGTTGAGGCATCTCACTCCTACGAGTGATTGCTATTCCTACTATTTGGCACTGTTCACAAGTTTTGTAAGTCTCAAAAGCATCTTTAAACAAAGTGGGCCAAAAGAAACCCGAGTCTAAGACTTTTCTTGCTGTCCGTTGAGGACCAAAATGTCCTCCAGTTGGAGAGGCATGACAAAAATGAAGAATGGATTGAGCCTCATGGTGGGAAACACACCGCCTAATCACCTGGTCACTACAGAATTTCCACAGATATGGATCATCCCACACATAGTATTTGGAATCACTTTTAAGTTTGTGTACTTGTGTTTGGGATGCATCTACATGAAAGACTTCAGCAACTAGATAATTAACTAAATCAGCAAGCCAAGGAGTTTCCTCACGCAATTGTAGCAGTTGCTCATCAGGGAAGTCATCTTTAATGGGGATGGGGTCCTCATCCATTTCTATTCTGCTCAAATGATCTGCCACCAAATTTTCAGCTCCACTCTTATCTTTAATCTCTAAATCAAATTCTTGGAGTAACAACATCCACCGGATCAATCTTGGTTTTGCTTCTGGTTTCTTCAACAAGAACATCCAAGCTGCATGGTCAGTAAAAACAACTACCTTCGAACCTAACAAATATGATCTAAACTTATCAAGTGCAAAAACAATAGCTAAAAGTTCATTTTCAGTGGTAGTATAATTAGCCTGTGCAGAATCTAAAGTTCTAGAAGTATAATAAATAACATGGGCAACCTTACCAACCCTTTGTGCAAGGACTGGTCCCACGACATAGTTAGACGCATCACACTTAATTTCAAAAGGGAGGGTCCAATTGGGTGGCTGAATTATGGGAGTAGAGGTTAGTGCTGCCTTTAAGAAATCAAACGCCTTCTTGCATTTGTCATCAAAGGTGAATCTGACATCTTTTTACAGCAAATTCGACAGTGGAAGAGATATCTTGCTGAAATCCTTGATAAATCGCCTGTAAAAACCTGCATGGCCTAGAAAAGAATGAATCTCATGGATGTAAGATGGATAAGACAAATTAGAAATCACATTAATTTTGGTAGGATCCACTTCAATCCCATTTTTAGAGATCACATGTCCCAAAACTATGCCCTGTTCAACCATAAAATGGCATTTTACATAATTCAACACAAGGTCAGTTTCAATACATCTATGCAAAACTCTATCTAAATTGTTCAAGCATGCATCAAATGAGGAACCATACACAGTAAAATCATCCATGAAAACTTCAATACAATTTTCTATCAAGTCAGAGAAAATACTAATCATGCAGCGTTGGAAAATGCCAGGAGCTCAATAATGTGACTTACCAGCCAAATGCTCAAGCATTTGATCAATGAATGGTAAAGGAAAATGATATTTTCTAGTTGCCTGGTTTAGTCTCCTGTAATCGATGCATACTCTTCAACTGTTCTCCACTCGTGTGGGGGATAAGTTCATTATTTTCATTTTAAACCACTGTGAGTCCAATTTTCTTTGGGACTACCTGCACCAGACTCACCCATTGACTATCAGATATGGGGTATATAATGCCTGCTTGTAAGAGCTTGGTCATTTCTTTTTTTACAACATCCAAAATTAATGGGTTAAGTTGCCTTTGGGGCTGCCTAACTGATTTTACCCCGTCCTCCAGTAGTATCCTATGCATACACATGGATGGGCTAATACTAGGAATATCAGCCAAGGTCCATCCGATTGCCTTTATGCATTTTCTCAAAATCTGCAACAACTTATGTTCCTGTTCATCTTCATGTTTGGTTGAAATAATCACAGGTAACTTGCCATTTCCTTCTAAATAAGCATATTTCAAATTTTCAAGAAGTGGTTTAAGCTCTATAGTCGGTGGTTGTTCAATAAAAGGTACAACACCAGTGGTCGAAGCTAAGTCTACAAAATCAATTATGTTAGTAGAAATATCAATATTAGTACAATGATCAACTTGCAAGACAGCTTCGATCTCAGCTCATATAGAGCACAATTGAGTATCTATACAAAGTTCACATGTATATGTATCATCAAAACCAGACAATGAAGGAAAATCAGTGGCAAACATGTCTGGGTAAGTGTCATCAACCAAATCAGCAAGCAATTCAATTTGAAAAATAGAATGCTCTAACACGGGGTGTTTCATAGCATCAAATATGTTAAATTTTACAATGCAGTCACCAAATTCCATGGATAGAGTTCCAACATGCACATCAATTTTTGTTCTAGCAGTTTTCAAGAATGGTCTGCCTAAGATGATAGGCGCCCTGTTGGACTTATTCTCTCCCTCCATGTTCAGAATGTAAAAATCTACAGGAAATATCAATTTATTAACTCGAACAAGTACATCCTCCATAAGTCTAGCGGGACGAGTATTGCTCCTGTTCTCCAATTGAATGGTAACACCTGTACTTTGTAAAGGTCCAAGAGCAAGAGAGTTAAAAATCGATGTAGGCATAACATTAATGGAAGCTCCTAAATCTAACATAGCATTTTCAAATTGACTATTGCTTATGGTACATGGAATGGAAAAAGTTCCTGAATGTTTGCATTTATGAGGCATTGGCTGAATGAGGGCTGAAACATTTCGCCCCATGTTTACTCTTTCATTACCTTTTAACCTTCTCTTGTGTGTGCACAAATCTTTTAGAAATTTTGCATATCTTGAAATCTGTTTAATTGCTTCAAGAAGGGGAATGTTCACTTCGACCTTTCTAAAGGTATCCAAGATCTCGTTGTCCCTATCTGCCTCGTCCATTTTCTTAGTCTTCACTGTCGTTTGAGGAAAAGGAAGTGGTATATTTTGCTCAACATCAACAGTTTCAAATATCGAAGTATCCTCGACAACCTTGTTATTTTTTTCTACAGTTTCAGGTACCTTCGGTATTTCAACACCTTTCCCAAACCTCAATGTAATTGAACTGACATTGGGAGCATTTGGATTTACTACTGATTGTGCAGGCAATTGGTTTGACCCTTGAGTCCGTAATTGATTGATTGAAGTGGCTAGCTGACCAATCTTTGTTTCCAAATTTTGAATGGTGGAATCTGTTCATTGTTGAAATTGGAGATTCTGGACAGCCATCTGGTTAACGAGGTCCTCTAATGAAGGTGCAGTGTTTTGATGTTGAGGAATATTTTGTTGTTGCTGCCTAGGTTGCTGTTGTGCAGATGAGTTCCCCCATCTCAAGTTGGGATGGTTTCTCCAACCAAGATTGTACCTATTGGATGATAGATCATAGTTGGTTTGAGGATTGCATATATTTGTTGCATATGCTTGAGGAGCATCAGCAATTGGGTCTTCTTGCAATGTAGGACATGAATCCGAAGAATGCTCTAGAGAAGTGCAAATACCACAGACAACTGTTTGGGTTTTACCTATTGCAAATTTTTTTTACTAGAGATGTAAGCTCATCAAGTTTTCCTTCTAAATTCTTATAGGAAGAAGCTTGAATTTCATTCACACCCTTTGTCAACACTGTTGAATTGCTTCTAGTCGTAAACTGCTGAGAATTAATGGACATGTTCTCAATCAAAGCCCTTTATGGAATAATTTTTCTAGAAACAATATCTTGAGATCATTTCAACTTGTAACAGAACATGGTTGAATGTAGTATAACCAGTCCTTGGCAGCATCTTGGAGTGAAAATGGGAAGGCTCTCAGCTCAATATGGTCTTCTGTGACTCCTTGAGGCTTCATGGTAGAACACACAATATGGAATTCCTTCAAGTGTTTGTGGGGATCCTCTCCTACAAGACCATTAAACTTTCGAAGCAAGTGTATTAAACCAGATTTAAGTTCAAATGGTACAGTAACTTCATGATATGTGATACATAATGCATTATAATTGACATTAGGTGCAACAAGTTGTCTTAAGGTTCTATTATTTGCATCAGCCATATTTTGCAACAAGTTATCAATTTTAGTATCTGACTCAAACTCGTTAACACTAGCAGCTCTATTAAGTCTACGATGTAAATGAAATGTCCTATCTATTTTAGGTTCAAGAGAATGAAGATTCACAAAGGTAGCCCTAGTCATGCATCATCATAACAATGCAATACAAAATAACAATTTTGAAAATTCCAACAATGTCCTAAATGCAAAAATTGAAGAGAAAAATAAAAATCTGTATAAAATAAAATCCAAAAACTATAAAAATACCACCCAAAATTTTTAAAAATCAAATAAAGGCAACACAATTTTTTTTTTTGGAATTTTTGGAGAATATGAAGAATTAAAAAAAGTTAAAAAAAGGTCTAAACGAATGAATTTTTGATTTTGACCGTCGTATATGTATAAGGCACTTATACAGAGTCTTGTTACTTGAATTTTTTCTGATTTTCTTGCGAAATTTCGGAGCAATCCGAGACAGACGCCTAAAAATAGGGTTAATATTATTATCACCGACAACAGCGCCAATTTGATCCACTGTCGCACACAGGTCAAATACAATTGATAAAATGTAAATAAAGGTAATAACTCAAATCGTTTCACAAAGACTTCTGATATAAAAATAATAACCGAATTGAAAATTGAAATTAAAAAGGGGTTTTTTAGAATTTTTTATTTAACAGATGAGCAAAATGATTAATCCACTTATTCGAGTTTCAGACCTATCATAGATTCTATCAATGAGTTAAATTTCTAATTTACGATTCAATTCTTATTTGACTATAGAATTGATCAAACAAGCGTAATCAATCCTACGTGAATTTGGTTTCTTTGATTGGATAAAGTATCACAATCATCAAAATATAAAAATTACCGATAAAGCGTCGCAAAATTATAATTCAATTAGATTAGAAACCGAAACCTAATTCTATCAAATAAATTTAATCAATCCTACTAAAATGCAAGGACGAAAAGTACCTAAATGTTAAACAAATGACACAAATAAACTTATTGGATGCAAAGGATTGGTTAACAACCCTATTTGTACTAGAATAAGCCAAGGGAGAATGAAAATGATCGAAATGTTCATCCAATGACACAAATACACCTATTGGATGCGCAAAATTTGTTAAAAACCGTAATTGGATAAGAATATGGCTAGGGAGGTTGAAAATGACCTAAATGTTAATCCAACGACAAAAATAAATTAATTGGATGCACAAGATTGGTTAAAAACCCAAATTGGACAAGACTAAGCCTAGGGAGGATGAAAATGACCTAAATGTTAATTGAATGACACAAATGAACTTATTGGATGCACAAGATTGGTGAAAAACCCTAATTAGACAAGAATAAACCTAGGGAGGACGAAAATGACCTAAATGTTAATCCAATGACACAAATAAACTTATTGAATGCACAAGATATGCTAAAAATCCTAATTGGACAAGAATAAGCCTTGTTAGGAATAAAATGACCTAAATGTTCATCCAATGACACAAACACACCTATTGGGTGCACAAGATTGGTTAAAAACCCTAATTGGACAAGATAAAGACTTGAGAGGACGAAAATGACCTAAATAATCATCCAATGACACAAACACACTGATTGGATGCACAAGATTGGTTAAAAACCCTAATTGGACAAGAATATGCCTAGGGAGGACGAAAATCACCTAAATGTCCATCCAATGACACAAACCCACCTATTGGATGCACAAGATTGGATTAAAACCCTAATTGGATAAGAATAAGCCTAGGGAAGACGAAAATGAACTAAATGTTAATCCACCGACACAAATGAACATATTGGATGCATAAGATTGGTTAACAACTCTAATTGGACAAGAATAAGCCAAGGGACAAAAACAATGACCTAAATGTTCATCTAATGACACAAATACACCTATTGGATGCACAAGATTGGTTAAAAACCATAATTGGACAAGGATAAGCTTAGGGATGACGAAAATGACCTAATTGTTCATCCAATGACACAAACACTCCTATTAGATGCACAAGATAGGTTTAAAACCCTAATTGGATAAGAATAAGCCTAAGGAAGATGAAAATGAACTAAATGTTAATCCAACGACACAAATGAACTTATTGGTTGCACTAGATTGGTCAAAAACCCTAATTGGACAAGAATAAGCAAAGAGAGAACGAAAATGAGCAAAATGGCCTAAATGTTAATCCAATGACACAAATGAACTTATTGGATGCATAAGATTGGTTAACAACCCTAATTTTACAAGAATAAGCCAAGGGAGAATGAAAATGACCTAAATGTTCATCCAATAACACAAATAAACCTATTGAATGCAAAAGATTAGTTAAACCCTAATTCGATAAGAATAAGGCTAGGGAGGATGAAAATGACCTAAATGTTAATCAAATGACATAAATGAACTTATTGGACGCACAAGATTGGTTAAAAACTAGTTAGGACTAATTAGGACTAAAATGACCGAAATGATCCTCAAAGGACACAAATACACCTATTGAATGCAAAAGATGGGTTAAAAACCCTAATTGGACAAGAATAAGACTAGGTAGGACTAAAAAGACCTAAATGTTCATCCAATGACACAAACACACCTATTGGACGCACAAGATTGGTAAAAAAAACCCTAATTGGATAAGAATAAGCATAGGGAGGACGAAAACGACCTAAATGTTCGTCCAATGACACAAACACACCTATTGCATACACTAGATTGGTTAAAAACCCTAATTGGAAAAGACTAAGCCTTGGGAAGACGAAAATGACCTAAATGTTAGTCCAAAGACACAAATGAACTTATTGGATGCACAAGATTGGTTAAAAATCCTGATTGGACAAGACAAGGCCTAGGGAAGACAAAAATGACCTAAATTTTCATCCAATGGCACAAATAAACTTATCGTATGCAAAAGATTGGTTAAAAACCCTAATTGGGCAAGAATAAGCCTAGGGAGGACGAAAATGACCTAAATTTTCATCCAATGACACAAATGAACTTATTGGATGCACAAGATTGGTTAAAAACCCTAATTTGACAACACTAAGCCTAGGGAAGACGAAAATGACCTAAATGTTCATTTAACGATACAAATGACTTATTGTATTCCCAAGATTGGTTAAAAAGCCTAATTGGGCAAGAATAAACATAGGGAGGACACAAACACACCTACTGGTTGCACAAGATAGGTTAAAAACCCTAATTGGATAAAAATAAGCGTAGGCAAGATGAAAAGGGCCTAAATGTTAATCTTATAACACAAATGAACTTATTGGATGCACAAGATTGGTTAAAAATCTTAATTGCACAAGAATAAGCCTAGGGAGAACAAAAATGACCAAAATGTTCATCCAATGATACAAACTCACCTAATGGATACACAAGATTGGTTAAAAACCCGAATTGGACAAGAATAAGACTTGGGAGGATGAAAACGACCTCAATATTGATCCAATGACACAAACACACCAATTGGATGTACAAGATTGGTTAAAAATCGTAATTGGACAAGAATATGCGTAGGGAGAACAGAAATAACCTAAATGTTCTTCCGATGACACAAATACACCTATTGAAAGCGAAAGATTAGTGGAAAACCCTAATTGGATAAGAATAAGGCTAGGGAGGATGAAAAGGACCAAAATGTTAATCTGATGACACAAATGAACTTATTGGTTGCACAAGATTAGTTAAAAACCATAATTTGACAAGAATAAGACTAGTTAGGACTAAAATGACCTAAATGTTCATCCAATGACACAAAAACACCTATTGGATGCACAAGATTGGTTAAAATCCCTAATTGGACAAGATAAAGACTTGGGAGGACGAAAATGACCGAAATAATCATTTAATGACACAAACACACCTATTGGATGCAAAAGATTGGATAAAAACCCTAATCGAACAAGAATAAGCCTAGGGAGGACGAAAATGACATAAATGTTCATCCAATGACACAAACACACCTATTGGATGCACAAGATTGGTTTAAAACCCTAATTTGATAAGAATAAGTCTAGGGAAAACGAAAACGAACTAAATGTTAATCCAATGACAAAAATGAACTTCTTGGATGCATTAGATTGGTTAACAACCCTAATTGGACAAGAATAAGGCAAGGGAGAACGATAATGACCTAAATATTCATCCAATGACACAAATACACCTATTGGATGCAAAAGATTGGTTAAAAACCCTAATTGGGTAAGAATATGCCTAGGGAGGATGAAAATGACCTAAATGTTAATCTGATGACACAAATGAACTTATTGGATGCACAAGATTGGTTAAAAACCCTAATTGAACAAGAACAAGACTAGTTAGGACTAAAATGACCTAAATGTTCATCCAATGACACAAACACACCTATTGGATGCACAAGATTGGTTAAGAACCCTAATTGGACAAGATAAAAACTTGAGAGGACGAAAATGACCGAAATAATCATTTAATGACACAAACACAACTATTGGACGCAAAAGATTGGTTTAAAACCCTAATTGGATAAGAATAAGCCTAGGGAAGACGAAAATGAACTAAATGTTCATCCAATGACACAAATGAACTTATTGGATGAAAAAACACACCTATTGGATGCACAAGATTGGTTAAGAACCCTAATTGGACAAGATAAAGACTTGGGAGGACGAAAATGACCGAAATAATCATTTAATGACACAAACACACCTATTGGACGCAAAAGATTGGATAAAAATCCTAATCGGACAAGAATAAGCCTAGGGAGGACGAAAATGACATAAATGTTCATCCAATGACACAAACACACCTATTGGATGCACATGATTGGTTTAAAACCCTAATTTGATAAGAGTAAGCTTAGGGAAAACGAAAATGACGTAAATGTTAATCTGATGACACAAATGAACTTATTGGATGCATAAGATTGGTTAACAACCCTAATTGGACAAGAATAAGGCAAGGGAGAACGACAATGACCTAAATGTTCATCCAATGTAACAAATACACCTATGGATGCAAAATATTGGTTAAAAACCCTAATTGGATAAGAATAAGCCTAGGGAGGTCGAAAATGACATAAACACACCTATTGGATGCACAAGATTGGTTTAGAATCCTAATGGGATAAGAATAAGCTGAGGGAAGACGAAAATGAACTAAATGTTCATCCAATGAAACAAATGAACTTATTGGATGAAAAAGATTGGTTAAAAACCATTATTGGACAAGAATAAGCCAAGGGAGAACGAAAACGAGCTAAATATTCATCAAATAACACAAATACACCTATTTGACGCAAAGGATTGGATAAAAACCTAATTGGATAAGAATAAGCCTAGGGTGGACGAAAATGGCCTAAATGTTAATCCAATGACATAAATGAACTTATTGGATGCACAAGATTCGTTAAAAACCCGAATTGGACAAGAATAAGCCTATGGAGGATGAAAATGTCCTAAAAGTTCATCAAATGACACTAATACACCTATTGGATTCAAAAGATTCGTTAAAAACCCTAATTCGATAAGAATAAGCATAGGCAAGACGAAAATGAAACAAATTTTTATCCAATGACACAAACACACCAATTGGATGCACAAGATAGGTTAAAAACCGCAATTGGAAAAGACTAAGCCTTGGGAAAACGATAATGACCCAAATGTTAATCCAAAGACAAAAATCCAAATTGGAAAAGAATAAGACAAGGGAAGGCGAAAATGACCTAAATTTTTATCTAATGACACAAATGAACTTATTGTATACAAAAGATTGGTCAAAAACCCTAATTGGGAAAGAATAAGCCTAGGGAGGACGAAAATGACCTAAATGTTCATCCAATGACACAAACACACATATCGGATGCACAAGATAGGTTAAAAACCCTAATTTGACAAGAATAAGCATAGGGAAGATGATAATGACCTAAATGTTCATCTAATGACACAAATGAACTTATTGGATGCACAAGATTTGTTAAAAACCCTTATTGGACAAGACTAAGTCTTGGGAAGAGGAAAATGACCTAAATGTTAATCCAATGACACAATTGACCTGATTGGAAGCACATGATTGGTTAAAAACCCTAATTGGAAAAGAATAAGACTAGGGAGGATGAAAATGACCTAAATGTTCATCCAATGATAGAAACACACCTATTGGATGCACAAGATTGGTTTAGAACCCTAATGGGATAAGAATAAGCCTAGGGAAGATGAAAATGAACTAAATGTTCATCCAATGTCACAAATGAACATATTGGATGAAAAAGAATGGTTAAAAACCCTTATTGGACAAGAAAAAGCCAAGGGAGAACGAAAATGACCTAAATGTTAATCCAAAGACACAAATGAACTAATAGGATGCACAAGATTGGTTAAAAATCCTAATTTGACAAGACTAAGACTAGGGAAGGCGAAAATGACCTAAATTTTCATCTAATGGCACAAATGTTTTTATTGTATGCATAATATTGGTCAAAAACCCTAATTGGGAAAGAATAAGCCTAGCGAGGACGAAAATTACCTAAAAGTTCATCCAATGACACAAAACACACCTATTGGATGCACAAGATAGGTTAAAAACCCTAATTGGATAAGAATAAGCCTAGGCCGGACGAAAACTACCTAAATGTTAATCGAATGATACAAATGAACTTATTGGATGCACAAGATTGGTTAAAAACGCTAATTGGACAAGACTAAGTCTAGGGAAGAGGAAAATGACCTAAATGTTAATCCAATGACACAAATGACCTTATTGGATGCACTCGATTGGTTAAAAACCCTAATTGGAAAAGAATAAGACCAGGGAGGATAAAAATGACCTAAATGTTCATCCAACGATAGAAACACACCTATTGGATGCACAAGATTGGTGAAAAACCCTAATTGGACAAGAATAACCCTAGCAAGAACGAAAAAGACCTAAATGTTAATCCAATGACATAAATGAACTTACTGGATGCACAAGCTTGGTTAAGAACCCTAATTGGACAAGAATAAGACTACAGAGGATGAAAATGACCTAAATGTTCATCGAATGACACAAATACACCTATTGGATGCAAAATATTGGTTAAAAACCCTAATTGGATAAGAATAAGCCTAGGGAGGACGAAAATGACCTAAATGTTAATCCAATGACATAAACACACCTATTGGATGCACAAGATTCGTTTTGAATCCTAATTGGACAAAAATGAACTAAATGTTCATCCAATGACACACATACACCTATTTGATGCAAAAGATTGGATAAAAACCATAATTGGATAAGAATAAGGCTAGGGAGGATGAAAAGGACCAAAATGTTAGTCTGATGACACAAATGAACTTATTGGATGCACAAGATTGGTTAAAAACCTTAATTGGACAAGAATAAGACTAGTTAGGACTAAAATGACCTAAATGTTCATCCAATGACACAAACACACCTATTGGATGCACAAGATTGGTTAAAAACCCTAATTGGACAAGATAAAGACTTGGGAGGACGAAAATGACGGAAATAATCATTTAATGACACAAACACACCTATTGGACGCAAAAGATTGGATCAAAACCCTAATCGGACAAGAATAGGCCTAGGGAGGACGAAAATGACATAAATGTTCATCCAATGACACAAACACACCTATTGGATGCACAGGATTGGTTTAAAACCCTAATTTGATAAGAATAAGCTTAGGGAAAACGAAAATGAACTAAATGTTATTCCAATGACAAAAATGAACTTATTGGATGCATAAGATTGGTTTACAACCCTAATTGGACAAGAATAAGGCAAGGGAGAACGACAATGACCTAAATGTTCATCCAATGACACAAATAAACCTATTGGATGCAAAAGATTGGTTAAAAACCCTAATTGGACAAGAATAAGCCTAGGGAGGACGAAAATGACCTAAATGTGAATCCAATGACATAAGCACACCTATTGGATGCACAAGATTGGTTCAGAATCCTAATGGGATAAGAATAAGCCTAGGGATGACGAAAATGAACTAAATGTTCATCCAATGACACAAATGAACTTATTGGATGAAAAAGATTGGTTAAAAACCATTATTGGACAAGAATAAGCCAAGGGAGAACGAAAAGGAGCTAAATATTCATCAAATGACACAAAGACACCTATTTGATGCAAAAGATTGGATAAAAACCCTAATTGGATAACAATAAGGCTAGGGAGGACGAAAATTGCCTAAATGTTAATCCAATGACACAAATGACCTTATTGGATTCACAAGATTCGTTAAAAACCCGAATTGGACAAGAATAAGCCTATGGATGATGAAAATGTCCTAAATGTTCATCAAATGACACTAATACACCTATTGGATGCAAAAGATTCGTTAAAAACCCTAATTCGATAAGAATAAGCATAGGGAAGACGAAAATGACATAAATTTTCATCCAATGACAGAAACACACCAATTGGATGCAAAAGATTGGTTAAAAACCGTAATTGGAAAAGACTAAGCCTTGGTAAAACCAAGATGACCTAAATGTTAATCCAAAGACACAAATGAACTTATTGGATGCACAAGACTGGTTAAAAATCCTAATTGGACAAGACTAAGACTAGGGAAGGCGAAAATGACCTAAATTTTTATCTAATGACACAAATGAACTTATTGTATGCAAAAGATTGGTCAAAAACCCTAATCGGGCAAGAATAAGCCTAGGGAGGACGAAAATGACCTAAATGTTCATCCAATGACACAAACACACATATCGGATGCACAAGATAGGTTAAAAACCCTAATTTGACAAGAATAAGTGTAGGGAAGATGAAAATGACCTAAATGTTCATCTAATGACACAAATGAACTTATTGGATGCACAAGATTGGTTAAAAATCCTAATTGGACAACAATAAGACTAGGGAGGATGAAAATGACCTAAATGTTCATCCAATGATAGAAACACACCTATTGGATGCACAAGATTGGTTTTGAACCCTAATGGGATAAGAATAAGCCTAGGGAAGACGAAAATGAACTAAATGTTCATCCAATGACACAAATGAACTTATTGGATGAAAAAGAATGGTTAAAAACCCTTATTGGACAAGAAAAACCCAATGGAGAATGAAAATGACCTAAATGTTAATCCAATGACACAAATGACCTTATTGGATGCACATGGTTGGTTAAAAACCCTAATTGGAAAACAATAAGACTAGGGAGGATGAAAATGACCTAAATGTTCATCCAATGATAGAAACACACCTATTGGATGCACAAGATTGGTTTAGAACATTAATGGGATAAGAATAAGCCTAGGGAAGACGAAAATGAACTAAATGTTCATCCAATGACACAAATGAACTTATTGGATGAAAAAGAATGGTTAAAAACCCTTATTGGACAAGAAAAACCCAATGGAGAATGAAAATGACCTAAATGTTAATCCAAAGACACAAATGAACTTATTGGATGCACAAGATTGGTAAAAAAATCCTAATTTGACAAGACTAACACTAGGGAAGGCGAAAATGACCTAAATTTTCATCTAATGATACAAATGAATTTATTGTATGCAAAAGATTGGTCAAAAACCCTAATTGGGCAGGAATAAGTCTAGCGAGGACGAAAATTACCTAAAAGTTCATCCAATGACACAAAACACACCTATTGGATGCACAAGATAGGTTAAAAACCCTAATTGGATAAGACTAAGCCTAGGCAGGACGAAAAGTACCTAAATGTTAATCGAATGATACAAATGAACTTATTGGATACACAAGATTGGTTAAAAACCCTAATTGGTCAATACTAAGTCTAGGGAAGAGGAAGATGACCTAAATGTTATTCCAATGATACAAATGACCTTATTGTATGCACATGATTGGTTAAAAACCCTAAATGGAAAAGAATAAGACTAGGGAGGATAAAAATGACCTAAATGTTCATCCAATGATAGAGACACACCTATTGGATGCACAAGGTTGGTGAAAAACCTTAATTGGACAAGAATAACCCTAGCGAGGACGAAAAAGACCTAAAAGTTAATCCAATGACAGAAATGAACTTATTGGATGGACAAGCTTGGTTAAGAACCCTAATTAGACAAGAATAAGACTAGGGAGGATGAAAATGACCTAAATGTTCATCGAATGACACAAATACACCTATTGGATGCAAAAGATTGGTAAAAAACCCTAATTGGATAAGAATAAGCCTAGGGAGGACGAAAATGACCTAAATGTTAATCCTATGACATAAACACACCTATTGGATGCCCGAGATTGGTTTAGAATCCTAATGGGATAAGAACAAGCCTAGGGAAGATGAAAATGAACTAAATGTTCATCCAATGACACAAATGAACTTATTGGACGAAAAAGATTGGTTAAAAACCCTTATTGGACAAGAATAAGCCAAGGGAGAACGAAAACGAGCTAATATT
The DNA here is from genome assembly GCA_037974875.1 of Cicer bijugum. NCBI lineage: Eukaryota > Viridiplantae > Streptophyta > Magnoliopsida > Fabales > Fabaceae > Cicer > Cicer bijugum. Next base: position 2,834,467 of record JBBPBT010000670.1, read on the forward strand.
CATCAAATGACACAAATACACCTATTTGAAGCAAAAGATTGGATAAAAACCCTAATTGGACAAGAATAAGGCTAGGGAAGATGAAAAGGACCAAAATGTTAATGTGATGAAACAAATGAACTCATTGGATGCACAACATCGGTTAAAAACCGTAATTGGACAAGAACAAGACTAGTTAGGACTAAAATGACCTAAATGTTCATCCAATGACACAAACACACCTATTGGATGCACAAGATTGGTTAAAAACCCTAATTGGACAAGATAAAGACTTGGGAGGACGAAAATGACCGAAATAATCATTTAATGACACAAACACACCTATTGGACGCAAAAGATTGGATAAAAACCCTAATCGGACAAGAATAAGCCTAGGGAGGACGAAAATGACATAAATGTTCATCCAATGACACAAACAAACCTATTGGATGCACAAGATTGGTTTAAAACCCTAATTTGATAAGAATAAGCCTAGTGAAAACGAAAATGAACTAAATGTTAATCCAATGACAAAAATGAACTTATTGGATGCATAAGATTGGTTAACATCCCTAATTTGATAAGAATAAGGCAAGGGAGAACAAATATGACCTTAATGTTCATCCAATGACACAAATAAACCTATTGGATGCAAAAGATTGGTTAAAAAACCTAATTGGATAAGAATAAGCCTAGGGAGGATGAAAATGACCTAATTGTTAATCTAATGACATAAACACACCTATTGGATGCAAAAGATTGGTTTAGAATCCTAATGGGATAAGAATTAGCCTAGGGAAGACGAAAATGAACTAAATGTTAATCCAATGACACAAATGAACTTATTAGATGAAAAAGATTTGTTAAAATCCATTATTGGACAAGAATAAGCCAAGGGAGAACGAAAACGAGCTAAATATTCATCGATTGACACAAATACATCTATTTGATGCAAAAGATTGGATAAAAACCCTAATTGGATAAGAATAAGTCTAGGGAGCACGAAAATGGCCTAAATGTTAATCCAATGACACAAATGAACTTATTGGATGCACAAGATTGGTTAAAAACCCTAATTGGACAAGATAAAGACTTGGGAGGACGAAAATGACCGAAATAATCATTTAATGACACAAGCACACCTATTGGACGCAAAAGATTGGATCAAAACCCTAATCGGACAAGAATAAGCCTAGGGAGGACGAAAATGACATAAATGTTCATCCAATGACACAAACACACCAATTGGATGCACAAGATTGGTTTAAAACCCTAATTTGATAAGAATAAGCTTAGGGAAAACAAAACTGAACTAAATGTTAATCCAACGACAAAAATGAACTTATTGGATGAAAAAGAATGGTTAAAAACCCTTATTGGACAAGAATAAGCCAAGGGAGAACGTAAATGACCTAAATGTTAATCGAAATCACAAATGAACTTATTGGATGCACAAGATTGATTAAAAATCCTAATTTGACAAGACTAAGACTAAGGAAGGCGAAAATGACCTAAATTTTAATCTAATGACACAAATGAATTTATTGTATGCAAAATATTGGTCAAAAACCCTAATTGGGCAAGAATAAGCCTAGCGAGGACGGAAATTACGTAAAAGTTCATCCAATGACACAAAACACACCTATTGGATGCACAAGATAGGTTAAAAACCCTAATTGGATAAGAATAAGCCTAGGCAGGACGTAAAGAACCTAAATGTTAATCGAATGATACAAATGAACTTATTGGATGCAAAAGATTGGTTAAAAACCCTAATTGGACAAGACTAAGTCTAGGGAAGAGGAAAATGACCTAAATGTTAATCCAATGACACAAATGACCTTATTGGATGCACATGATTGGTTAAAAACCCTAATTGGAAAAGAATAAGACTAGGGAGGATAAAAATGACCTAAATGTTCATCCAATGATAGAAACACACCTATTGGATGCACAAGTTTGCTGAAAAACCCTAATTGGACAAGAATAACCCTAGCGAGGACGAAAAAGACCTAAATCTTAATCCAATGACTGAAATGAACTTATTGGATGCACAAGCTTGGTTAAGAACCCTAATTGGACAAGAATAAGACTAGAGAGGTTGAAAATGACCTAAATGTTCATCGAATGACACAAATACACCTATTGAATGCAAAAGATAGGTTAAAAACCCTAATTGGAAAGGAATAAGCTTAGGGAGGACGAAAATGACCTAAATGTTAATCCTATGACATAAACACACCTATTGGATGCACTAGATTGGTTTTGAATCCTAATGGGATAAGAATAAGCCTAGGGAAGACGAAATTGAACTAAATGTTCATCCAATGACACAAATGAACTTATTGGATGAAAAAGAATGGTTAAAAACCCTTATTGGACAAGAATAAGCCAAGGGAGAACGAAAACGAGCTAGTATTCATCAAATGATACAAATACACCTATTTGATGCAAAAGATTTGATAAAAGCCCTAATTGGATAAGAATAAGGCTAGGGAGGATGAAAAGGACCAAAATGTTAATCTGATGACACAAATGAACTTATTGGATGCACAAGATTGGTTAAAAACCCTAATTGGACAAGAATAAGACTAGTTAGTACTAAAATGACCTAAATGTTCATCCAATGACACAAACACACCTATTGGATGCACAAGATTGGTTAAAAACCCTAATTGGACAAGATAAAGACTTGGGAGGACGAAAATGACCGAAATAATCATTTAATGACACAAACACACCTATTGGACGCAAAAGATTGGATCAAAACCCTAATCGGACAAGAATAAGCCTAGGGAGGACGAAAATGACATAAATGTTCATCCAATGACACAAACACACCAATTGGATGCACAGGATTGGTTTAAAGCCCTAATTTGATAAGAATAAGCTTAGGGAAAACAAAACTGAACTAAATGTTAATCCAATGACAAAAATGAACTTATTGGATGAAAAAGAATGGTTAAAAACCCTTATTGGACAAGAATAAGCCAAGGGAGAACGTAAATGACCTAAATGTTAATCGAAATCACAAATGAACTTATTGGAAGCACAAGATTGATTAAAAATCCTAATTTGACAAGACTAAGACTAAGGAAGGCGAAAATGACCTAAATTTTCATCTAACGATACAAATGAATTTATTGTATGCAAAAGATTGGTCAAAAACCCTAATTGGGCAAGAATAAGCCTAGCGAGGACGAAAATTACCAAAAAGTTCATGCAATGACACAAAACACACCTATTGGATGCGCAAGATAGGTTAAAAACCCTAATTGGATAAGAATAAGCCTAGGCAGGACGAAAAGTAACTAAATGTTAATCGAATGGCACAAATGAACTTATTGGATGCACAAGATTGGTTAAAAACCTTAATTGGACAAGACTAAGTCTAGGGAAGAGGAAAATGACCTAAATGTTAATCCAATGACACAAATGACCTTATTGGATGCACATGATTGGTTAAAAACCCTAATTGGAAAAGAATAAGACTAGGGAGGATAAAAATGACCAAAATGTTCATCCAATGATAGAAACACACCTATTGGATGCACAAGTTTGGTGAAAAACCCTAATTGGACAAGAATAACCCTAGCGAGGACGAAAAACACCTAAATGTTAATCCAATGACAGAAATGAACTTATTGGATGCACAAGCTTGGTTAAGAACCCTAATTGGACAAGAATAAGACTAGAGAAGATGAAAATGACCTAAATGTTCATCGAATGACACAAATACACCTATTGAATGCAAAAGATTGGTTAAAAACCCTAATTGGATAAGAATAAGCCTAGGGAGGACGAAAATGACCTAAATGTTAATCCTATGACATAAACACACCTATTGGATGCACTAGATTGGTTTTGAATCCTAATGGGATAAGAATAAGCCTAGGGAAGACGAAAATGAACTAAATGTTCATCCAATGACACAAATGAACTTATTGGATGAAAAAGAATGGTTAAAAACCCTTATTGGACAAGAATAAGCCAAGGGAGAAAGAAAACGAGCTAATATTCATCAAATGACACAAATACACCTATTTGATGCAAAAGATTTGATAAAAACCCTAATTGGATAAGAATAAGGCTAGGGAGGATGAAAAGGACCAAAATGTTAATTTGATGATACAAATGAACTTATTGGATGCACAAGATTGGTTAAAAACCCTAATTGGACAAGAATAAGACTAGTTAGGACTAAAATGACCTAAATGTTCATCCAATGACACAAACACACCTATTGGATGCACAAGATTGGTTAAAAACCTTAATTGGACAAGATAAAGACTTGGGAGGACGAAAATGACCGAAATAATCATTTAATGACAAAACACACCTATTGGACGCAAAAGATTGGATCAAAACCCTAATCTGACAAGAATAAGCCTAGAGAGGACGAAAATGACATAAATGTTCATCCAATGACACAAACACACCTATTGGATGCACAAGATTGGTTTAAAACCCTAATTTAATAAGAATAAGCCTAGTGAAAACGAAAATGAAATAAATGTTAATCCAATGACAAAAATGAACTTATTGGATGCATAAGATTGGTTAAAAAACCCTAATTTGACAAGAATAAGGCAAGGGAGAACGACAATGACCTTAACGTTCATCCAATGACACAGATACACCTATTAATTGCAAAAGTTTGGTTAAAAAACCTAATTGGATAAGAATAAGCCTAGGGAGGATGAAAATGACCTAAATGTTAATCTATTGACATAAACACACCTATTGGATGCACAAGATTGGTTTAGAATCCTAATGGGATAAGAATTAGCCTAGGGAAGACGAAAATGAACTAAATGTTCATCCAATGACACAAATGAACTTATTGGATGAAAACGATTTGTTAAAATCCATTATTGGACAAGAATAAGCCAAGGGAGAACGTAAACGAGCTAAATATTCATCGAATGACACAAATACATCTATTTGATGCAAAAGATTGGATAAAAACCCTAATTGGATAAGAATAAGGCTAGGGAGGACGAAATTGGCCTAAATGATAATCCAATGACACAAATGAACTTATTAGATGCACAAGATTTGTTAAAAACCCGAATTGGACAAGAATAAGCCTATGGAGGATGAAAATCTCCTAAATGTTCATCAAATGACACTAATAAACCTATTGGATGCAAAAGATTCGTTAAAAACCCTAATTCGATAAGAATAAGCATAGGGAAGACGAAAATGACATAAATTATCATCCAATGACACAAACTCACCAATTGGATCCACAAGATTGGTTAAAAACCGTAATTGGAAAAGACTAAGCCTTGGTAAAACGAAAATGACCTAAATGTTAATCCAAAGACACAAACGAACTTATTGGATGCACAAGACAGGTTAAAAATCCTAATTGGACAAGGCTAAGACTAGGGAAGGCGAAAATGACCTAAATTTTCATCTAATGACACAAATGAACTTATTGTATGCAAAAGATTGGTCAAAAACCCTAATTGGGCAAGAATAAGCCTAGGGAGGACGAAAATGACCTGAATGTTCATCCAATGACACAAACACACATATCGGATGAACAAGATAGGTTAAAAACCCTAATTTGACAAGAATAAGCGTAGGGAAGATGAAAATGACCTAAATGTTCATCTAATGACTCAAATGAACTTATTGGATGCACAAGATTGGTTAAAAATCCTAATTGGACATGACTAAGTCTAGGGAAGAGGAAAATGACCTAAATGTTAATCCAATGACACAAATGACCTTATTGGATGCACATGATTGGTTAAAAATCCTAATTGGAAAAACATAAGACTAGGGAGGATGAAAATGACTTAAATGTTCATCCAATGATAGAAACACACCTATTGGATGCACAAGATTGGTTTAGAACCCTAATGGGATAAGAATAAGCCTAGGGAAGACGAAAATGAACTAAATGTTCATCCAATGACACAAATGAACTTATTGGATGAAAAAGAATGGTTAAAAACCTTTATTGGACAAGAAAAAGCCAAGGGAGAACGAAAATGACCTAAATGTTAATCCAAAGACAAAAATGAACTTATTGGATGCACATGATTGGTTAAAAATCCTAATTTGGCAAGACTAACACTAGGGAAGGTGAAAATGACCTAAATTTTCATCTAATGATACAAATGAATTTGTTGTATGCAAAAGATTGGTCAAAAACCCTAATTGGGCAAGAATAAGTCTAGCGAGGACGAAAATTAACTAAAAGTTCATCCAATGACACAAAACACACCTATTGGATGCACAAGATAGGTTAAAAACCCTAATTGGATAAGACTAAGCCTAGGCAGGACGAAAAGTACCTAAATGTTAATCGAATGATACAAATGAACTTATTGGATGCACAAGATTGGTTTAAAACCCTAATTGGACAAGGCTAAGTCTAGGGAAGAGGAAAATGACCTAAATGTTATTCCAATGACACAAATGACCTTATTGTATGCACATGATTGGTTAAAAACCCTAATTGGAAAAGAATAAGACTAGGGAGGATAAAAATGACCTAAATGTTCATCTAATGGTAGAAACACACCTATTGGATGCACAAGTGTGGTGAAAAACCCTAATTGGACAAGAATAACCCTAGCGAGGACGAAAAAGACCTAAATGTTAATCCAATGACAGAAATGAACTTATTGGATGCACAAGCTTGGTTAAGAACCCTAATTGGACAAGAATAAGACTAGAGAGAATGAAAATGACCTAAATGTTCATCGAATAACACAAATACACCTATTGGATGCAAAAGATTGGTTCAAACCCTAATTGGATAAGAATAAGCCTAGGGAGGACGAAAATGACCTAAATGTTAATCCTATGACATAAACACACATATTGGATGCACTAGATTGGTTTAGAATCCTAATGGGATAAGAATAAGCCTAGGGAAGTAGAAAATGAACTAAATGTTAATCCAAGGACACAAATGAACTTATTGGATGAAAAAGATTGGTTAAAAACCCTTATTGGACAAGAATAAGCCAAGGGAGAACGAAAACAAGCTAATATTCATCAAATGACACAAATACACCTATTTGATGCAAAAGACTGGGCAAAAAGCCTAATTGGAAAAGAATAAGGCTAGGGAGGATGAAAAGGACCAAAATGTTAATGTGATGAAACAAATGAACTTATTGGATGCACAAGATTGGCTAAAAACCGTAATTGGACAAGAATAAGACTAGTTAGGACTAAAATGACCTAAATGTTAATCCAATGATACAAACACACCTATTGGATGCACAAGATTGGTTTAAAACCCTAATTTGATAAGAATAAGCCAAGTGAAAACGAAAATGAACTAAATGTTAATCCAATGACAAAAATGAACTTATTGGATGCATAAGATTGGTTAACAACCCTAATTTGACAAGAATAAGGCAAGGGAGAATGACAATGACCTTAATGTTCATCCAATGACACAAATACACCTATTGGATGCAAAAGATTGGTTAAAAAGCCTAAGGAGGATGAAAATGTCCTAAATGTTAATCTAATGACATAAACACACCTATTGGATGCAAAAGATTGGTTTAGAATCCTAATGGGATAAGAATTAGCCTAGGGAAGACGAAAATGAACTAAATGTTCATCCAATGACACAAATGAACTTATTGGATGAAAAAGATTTGTTAAAATCCATTATTGGACAAGAATAAGCCAAGGGAGAACAAAAACGAGCTAAATATTCATCGAATGACACAAATACATCTATTTGATGCAAAAGATTGGATAAAAACCATAATTGGATAAGAATAAGGCTAGGGAGGACGAAAATGGCCTAAATGTTAATCCAATGACACAAATGAACTTATTGGATGCACAAGATTTGTTAAAAACCCGAATTGGACAAGAATAAGCCTATGGAGGATGAAAATGTCCAAAATGTTCATCAAATGACACTAATAAACCTATTGGATGCAAAAGATTCGTTAAAAACCCTAATTCGATAAGAATAAGCATACGGAAGACGAAAATGACATAAATTTTCATCCAATGACACAAACTCACCAATTGGATGCACAAGATTGGTTAAAAACCGTAATTGGAAAAGACTAAGCCTTGGTAAAACGAAAATGACCTAAATGTTAATCCAAAGACACAAATGAACTTATTGGATGCACAAGACTAGTTAAAAATCCTTATTGGACAAGACTAAGACTAGGGAAGGCGAAAATAACCTAAATTTTTATCTAATGACACAAATGAACTTATTGTATGCAAAAGATTGGTCAAAAACCCTAATTGGGCAAGAATAAGTCTAGCGAGGACGAAAATTACCTAAAAGTTCATCCAATGACACAAAACACACCTATTGGATGCACAAGATAGGTTAAAAACCCTAATTTGACAAGAATAAGTGTAGGGAAGATGAAAATGACCTAAATTTTCATCTAATGATACAAATGAATTTATTGTATGCAAAAGATTGGACAAAAACCCTAATTGGGCAAGAATAATTCTAGAGAGGATGAAAACTACCTAAAAGTTCATCCAATGACACAAAACACACCTATTGGATGCACAAGATAGGTTAAAAACCCTAATTGGATAAGAATAAACCTAGGTAGGTCGAAAATGACCTAAATGCTCATCGAATGACACAAATACACCTATTGGATGCAAAAGAATGGTTAAAAACCCTAATTGAATTAGAATAAGCCTAGGGAGGACTAAAATGACCTAAATATTAATCCTATGACATAAACACACCTATTGGATGCACAAGATTGGTCTAGAATCCTTATTGGACAAGAATAAGCCAAGGGAGAACGAAAACGAGCTAATATTCATCAAATGACACAAATACACCTATTTGATACAAAAGATTGGATAAAAATCCTAATTTGATAAGAATAAGGCTTGGGAGGATGAAAAGGACCAAAAAGTTAATGTGATGAAACAAATGAACTTATTGGATGCACAAGATTGGCTAAAAACCGTAATTGGACAAGAATAAGACTTGTTAGGACTAAAATGACCTAAATGTTAATCCAATGACACAAACACACCTATTGGATGCACTATATTGGTTAAAAACACTAATTGGACAAGATAAAGACTTGGGAGGACGAAAATGACCGAAATAATCATTTAATGACACAAACACACCTATCGGACGCAAAAGATTGGATAAAATCCCTAATCGGACAAGAATAAGCCTAGGGAGGACGAAAATGACATAAATGTTCATCCAATGACACAAACACACCAATTGGATGCACAAGATTGGTTTAAAACCCTAATTTGATAAGAATAAGCCTAGTGAAAACGAAAATGAACTAAATGTTAATCCAATGACAAAAATGAACTTATTGGATGCATAAGATTGGTTAACAACCCTAATTTGACAAGAATAAGGCAAGGGAGAACGACAATGACCTTAATGTTCATCCAATGACACAAATACACCTATTGGATGCAAAAGATTGGTTAAAAAACCTAATTGGATAAGAGTAAGCCTAGGGAGGATGAAAATGACCTAAATGTTAATCTAATGACATAAACACACCTATTGGATGCACAAGATTGGTTTAGAATCCTAATGGGTTAAGAATTTGCCTAGGGAAGACGAAAATGAACTAAATATTCATCCGATGACACAAATGAACTTATTGGAAGAAAAAGATTTGTTAAAATCCATTATTGGACAAGAATAAGCCAAGGGAGAACGAAAACGAGCTAAATATTCATCGAATGACACAAATATATCTATTTGATGCAAAAGATTGGATAAAAACCCTAATTGAATAAGAATAAGGCTAGGGAGGACGAAAATGGCCTAAATGTTAATCCAATGACACAAATGAACTTATTGGATGCAACAGATTCGTTAAAAACCCGAATTGGACAAGAATAAGCCTATGGAGGATGAAAATGTCCTAAATGTTCATCAAATGACACTAATAAACCTATTGGGTGCAAAAGATTCGTTAAAAACCCTAATTCGATAAGAATAAGCATAGGGAAGATGAAAATGACATTAATTTACATCCAATGACACAAACTCACCAATTGGATGCACAAGATTGGTTAAAAACCGTAATTGGAAAAGACTAAGCCTTGGTAAAACGAAAATGACATAAATGTTAATCCAAAGACACAAATGAACTTATTGGATGCACAAGACTGGTTAAAAATCCAAATTGGACAAGACTAAGACTACGGAAGGCGAAAATGACCTAAATTTTTCTCTAATGACACAAATGAACTTATTGTATGCAAAAGATTGGTCAAAATCCCTAATTGGGCAAGAATAAGCCTAGGGAGTACGAAAATGACCTAAATGTTCATCCAATGACACAAACACACATATCAGATGCACAAGATAGGTTAAAAACCCTAATTTGACAAGAATAAGCGTAGGGAAGATGAAAATGACCTAAATGTTCATCTAATGACACAAATGAACTTATTGGATGCACAAGATTGGTTAAAAATCCTAATTGGTAATGACTAAGTATAGGGAAGAGGAAAATGACCTAAATGTTAATCCAATGATACAAATGACCTTATTGGATGCACATGATTGGTTAAAAATCCTAATTGGAAAAGAATAAGACTAGGGAGGATGAAAATGACCTAAATGTTCATCCAATGATAGAAACACACCTATTGGATGCAGAAGATTGGTTTAGAACCCTAATGGGATAAGAATAAGACAAGGGAAGACGAAAATTACCTAAAAGTTCATCCAATGACACAAAACACACCTATTGGATGCACAAGATAGGTTAAAAACCCTAATTGGTTAAGAATAAGCCTTGGCAGGATGAAAAATACCTAAATATTAATCGAATGATACAAATGAACTTATTGGATGCACCAGATTGGTTAAAAACCCTAATTGGACAAGACTAAGTCTAGGGAAGAGGAAAATGACCTAAATGTTAATCCAATGACACAAATGACCTTATTGTATGCACATGATTGGTTAAAAACCCTAATTGGATAAGAATAAGACTAGGGAGGATAAAAATGACCTAAATGTTCATCCAATGATAGAAACACACCTATTGGATGCACAAGTTTGGTGAAAAACCCTAACTGGACAAGAATAACCCTAGCGGGGACGAAAAAGACCTAAAAATTAATCCAATGACAGAAATGAACTTATTGGATGCACAAGCTTGGTTAAGAACCCTAATTGGACAAGAATAAGACTAGGGAGGATGATATTGACCTAAATGTTCATCGAATAACACAAATACACCTAAATGTGTATTTGGATTAATCCTATGACATAAACCCACCTATTGGAAGCACAAGATTGGTTTAAAAACCATAATTGGACAATAATAAGACTAGTTAGGACTAAAATGACCTAAATGTTCATCCAATGACACAAACACACCTATTGGATGCACAAGATTGGTTAAAAACCCTAATTGGACAGGACAAAGACTTGTGAGGACGAAAATGACCGAAATAATCATTTAATGTCACAAACACACCTATTGGACGCAAAAGATTGGACAAAAACCCTAATCGGACAAGAATAAGCCTAGGGATGACAAAAATGACATAAATTTTCATCCAATAACACAAACACACCTATTGGATGCACTAGATTGGTTGAAAACCGTAATTGGTGAAGACTAAGCCTTGGTAAAACGAATATGTCCTAAATGTTTATCCAAAGACACAAATGAACTTATAGGATGCACAAGACTGGTTAAAAATCCTAATTGGACAAGACTAAGACTAGGTAAGGCGAAAATGACCAAAATTTTTATCTAATGACACAAATGAACTTATTGTATGCAAAAGATTGGTCAAAAACCCTAATTAGGCAAGAATAAGCCTAGGGAGGACGAAAAGGACCTAAATGTTCATCCAATGACACAAACACACATATCGGATGCAAAAGATAGGTTAAAAACCCTAATTTGACAAGAATAAGCGAAGGGAAGATGAAAATGACCTAAATGTTCATCTAATGACACAAATGAACTTATTGGATGCACAAGATTGGTTAAAAATCCTAATTGGACAACACTAAGTCTAGAGATGAGGAAAATGACCTAAATGTTAATCCAATGACACAAATGACCTTATTGGATGCACATGATTGGTTAAAAACCCTAATTGGAAAAGAATAAGACTAGGGAGTATGAAAATGACCTAAATGTTCATCCAATGATAGAAACACACCTATTGGATGCACAATATTTGTTTAGAACCCTAATGGGATAAGAATAAGCCTAGGGAACACGAAAATGAACTAAATGTTCATCCAATGACACAAATGAACTTATTGGATAAAAAAAAATGGTTAAAAACCCTTACTGGACAAGAAAAAGCCAAGAGAGAACGAAAATGACCTAAATGTTAATCCAAAGACACAAATGAACTTATTGGATGCGCAAGAGTGGTAAAAAATCCTAATTTGACAAGACTAACACTAGGGAAGGCGAAAATGACCTAAATTTTCATCTAATGATACAAATGAATTTATTGTATGCAAAAGATTGGTCAAAAACCCTAATTGGGCAAGAATAAGCGTAGCGAGGACGAAAATTACCTAAAAGTTCATCCAATGACACAAAACACACCTATTGGATGCACAAGATAGGTTAAAAACCCTAATTGGTTAAGAATAAGCCTAGGCAGGACGAAAAGTACCTAAGTATTAATCGAATGATACAAATGAACTTATTGGATGCACTAGATTGGTTAAAAACCCTAATTGGACAAGACTAAGTCTAGGGAAGAGAAAATGACCTAAATGTTAATCCAATGACACAAATGACCTTATTGTATGCACATGATTGGTTAAAAACCCGAATTGGAAAAGAATAAGACTAGGGAGGACAAAAATGACCTAAATGTTCATCCAATGATAGAAACACACCTATTGGATGCACAAGTTTGGTGAAAAACCCTAATTGGACAAGAATAACCCTAGCGAGGATCAAAAAGACCTAAAAGTTAATCCAACGACATAAATGAACTTATTGGATGCACAAGCTTGGTTAAGAACCCTAATTGGACAAGAATAAGACTAGGGAGGATGAAAATGACCTAAATGTTAATCGAATGACACAAATACACCTATTGGATGCAAAAGATTGGTTAAAAACCCTAATTGGATAAGAATAAGCCTACGGAGGACGAAAATGACCTAAATGTTAATCCTATGACATAAACACACCTATTGGATGCACAAGATTGGTTTAGAATCCTAATGGGATAAGAATAAGCCTAGGGAAGACGAAAATGAACTAAATGTTCATCCAATGACACAAATGAACTTATTGGATGAAAAAGATTGGTTAAAAACCCTTATTGGACAAGAATAAGCCAAGGGAGAACGAAAACGAGCTAATATTCATCAAATGACACAAATACACCTATTTGATGCAAAAGATTGGATAAAAACCCTAATTGGATAAGAATAAGGCTAGGGAGGATGAAAAGGACCACAATGTTAATCTGATGACACAAATGAACTTTTTGGATGCATAAGATTGGTTAAAAACCTTAATTGGAGAAGAATAAGACTAGTTAGGACTAAAATGACCTAAATGTTAATCCAATGACACAAACACACCTATTGGATGCGCAAGATTGGTTAAAAACCCTAATTGGACAAGATAAAGACTTGGGAGGACGAAAATGACCGAAATAATCATTTAATGACAAAAACACACCTATTGGACGCAAAGGATTGGATAAAAACCCTAATTGGACAAGAATAAGCCTAGGGAGGACGAAAATGACATAAATGTTCATCCAATGAAACAAACACACCTATTGGATGCACAAGATTGGTTTAAAACCCTAATTTGATAAGAATAAGCCTAGGGAAAATGAAAATGAACTAAATGTTAATCCAACGACAAAATGAACTTATTGAATGCATAATATTGGTTAACAACCCTAATTGGACAAGAATAAGGCAAGGGAGATCGACAATGACCTAAATGTTCAATCAATGACACAAATACACCTATTGGATGCAAAAGATTGGTTAAAAACCATAATTTGATAAGAATAAGCATAGGGAGGACGAAAATGACCTAAATGTTAATCCAATGACATAAACACACCTATTGGATGCACAAGATTGGTTTAGAATCCTAATGGGATAAGAATTAGCCTAAGGAAGACGAAAATGAACTAAATGTTCATCCAATGACACAAATGAACTTATTGGATGAAAAAGATTGGTTAAAAACCCTTATTGGACAAGAATAAGCTAAGGGAGAACGAAAACGAGCTAAATATTCATCAAATGACACAAATACACCTATTTGATGCAAAAGATTGGATAAAAACCCTAATTGGATAAGAATAAGGCTAGGGAGGACGAAAATGGCCTAAATGTTAATCTAATGACACAAATGATCTTATTGGATGCACAAGATTCGTTAAAAACCCGAATTGGACAAGAATAAGCCTATGGAGGATGAAAATGTCCTAAATGTTCATCAAATGACACTAATACACCTATTGGATGCAAAATATTCGTTAAAAACCCTAATTCGATAAGAATAAGCATAGGGAAGACGAAAATGGCATAAATTTTCATCCAATGACACAAACACACCTATTGGATGCACAAGATTGGTTAAAAACCGTAATTGGAGAAGACTAAGCCTTGGTAAAACAAAAATGACCTAAATGTTAATCCAAAGACACAAATGAACTTATTGGATGCACAAGACTGGTTAAAAATCCTAATTGGACAAGACTAAGACTAGGGAATGCGAAAATGACCTAAATTTTAATCTAATGACACAAATGAACTTATTGTATGCAAAAGATTGGTCAAAAACCCTAATTGGGCAAGAATAAGCCTAGGGAGGACGAAAATGACCTAAATGTTCCTCCAATGACACAAACACACATATCGGATGCACAAGATAAGTTAAAAACCCTAATTTGACAAGAATAAGCGTAGGGAAGATGAAAATGACCTAAATGTTCATCTAATGACACAAAAGAACTTATTGGACGCACAAGATTGGTTAAAAATCATAATTGGACAAGACTAAGTCTAGGGAAGAGGAAAGTGACCTAAATGTTAATCCAATGACACAAATTACCTTATTGGATGCACATGATTGGTTAAAAACCCTAATTGGAGAAGAATAAGACTAGGGACGATGAAAATGACCTAAATGTTCATCCAATGATAGAAACGCACCTATTGGATGCACAATATTGGTTTAGAACCCTAATGGGATAAGAATAAGCCTAGGGAAGACGAAAATGAACTAAATTTTCATCCAATGACACAAATGAACTTATTGGATGAAAAAGAATGCTCAAAAACCCTTACTGGACAAGAAAAAGCCAAGGGAGAACGAAAATGACCTAAACGTTAATCCAAAGACACAAATGAACTTATTGGATGCACAAGATTGGTAAAAAATCCTAATTTGACAAGACTAACACTAGAGAAGGCGAAAATGACCTAAATTTTCATCTAATGATTCAAATGAATTTATTGTATGCAAAAGATTGGTCAAAAACCCTAATTGGGCAAGAATAAGCGTAGCGAGGACGAAAATTACCTAAAAGTTCATCCAATGACACAAAACACACCTATTGGATGCACAAGATAGGTTAAAAACCCTAATTGGTTAAGAATAAGCCTAGGCAGGACGAAAAGTACCTAAATGTTAATCGAATGATACAAATGAACTTATTGGATGCACTAGATTGATTAAAAGCCCAAATTGGACAAGACTATGTCTAGGGAAGAGAAAATGACCTAAATGTTAATCCAATGACACAAATGACCTTATTGTATGCACATGATTGGTTAAAAACCCGAATTGGAAAAGAATAAGACTAGGGAGGATAAAAATGACCTAAATGTTCATCCAATGATAGAAACACACCTATTGGATGCACAAGATTGGTGAAAAACCCTAATTGGACAAGAATAATCCTAGCGAGGACGAAAAAGACCTAAAAGTTAATCCAACGACATAAATGAACTTATTGGATGCACAAGCTTGGTTAAGAACCCTAATTGGACAAGAATAAGACTAGGGAGGATGAAAATGACCTAAATGTTAATCGAATGACACAAATACACCTATTGGATGCAAAAGATTGGTTAAAAACCCTAATTGGATAAGAATAAGCCTAGGGAGGACGAAAATGACCTAAATGTTAATCCTATGACATAAACACACCTATTGGATGCACAAGATTGGTTTAGAATCCTAATGGGATAAGAATAAGCCTAAGGAAGACGAAAATGAATAAATGTTCATCCAATGACACAAATGAACTTATTGGATGAAAAAGATTGGTTAAAAACCCTTATTGGACAAGAATAAGCCAAGGGAGAACGAAAACGAGCTAATATTCATCAAATGACACAAATACACCTATTTGATGCAAAAGATTGGATAAAAACCCTAATAGGATAAGAATAAGGCTAGGGAGGATGAAAAGGACCAAAATGTTAATCTGATGACACAAATGAACTTTTTGGATGCATAAGATTGGTTAAAAACCTTAATTGGAGAAGTATAAGACTAGTTAGGACTAAAATGACCTAAATGTTAATCCAATGACACAAACACACCTATTGGATGCGCAAGATTGGTCAAAGACCCTAATTGGACAAGATAAAGACTTGGGAGGACGAAAATGACCGAAATAATCATTTAATGACACAAACACACCTATTGGACGCAAAGGATTGGATAAAAACCCTAATTGGTCAAGAATAAGCCTAGGGAGGACGAAAATGACATAAATGTTCATCCAATGAAACAAACACACCTATTGGATGCACAAGATTGGTTTAAAACCCTAATTTGATAAGAATAAGCCAAGGGAAAATGAAAATGAACTAAATGTTAATCCAATGACAAAAATGAACTTATTGAATGCATAATATTGGTTAACAACCCTAATTGGACAAGAATAAGGCAAGGGAGATCGACAATGACCTAAATGTTCAATCAATGACACAAATACACCTATTGGATGCAAAAGATTGGTTAAAAACCATAATTGGATAAGAATAAGCATAGGGAGGACGAAAATGACCTAAATGTTAATCCAATGACATAAACACACCTATTGGATGCACAAGATTGGTTTAGAATCCTAATGGGATAAGAATTAGACTAGGGAAGACGGAAATGAACTAAATGTTCATCCAATGACACAAATGAACTTATTGGATGAAAAAGATTGGTTAAAAACCATTATTGGACAAGAATAAGCCAAGGGAGAACGAAAACGAGCTAAATATTCATCAATTGACACAAATACCACTATTTGATGCAAAAGATTGGATAAAAACCCTAATTGGATAAGAATAAGGCTAGGGAGGACGAAAATGGCCTAAAAGTTAATCTAATGACACAAATGATCTTATTGGATGCACAAGATTCGTTAAAAACCCAAATTGGACAAGAATAAGCCTATGGAGGATGAAAATGTCCAAAATGTTCGTCAAATGACACTAATACACCTATTGGATGCAAAAGATTCGCTAAAAACCCTAATTCGATAAGAATAAGCATTGGGAAGACGAAAATGACATAAATTTTCATCCAATGACACAAACACACCTATTGGATGCACAAGATTGGTTAAAAACCGTAATTGCAGAAGACTAAGCCTTGGTAAAACAAAAATGACCTAAATGTTAATCCAAAGACACAAATGAACTTATTGGATGCACAAGACTGGTTAAAAATCCTAATTGGACAAGACTAAGACTAGGGAAGGCGAAAATGACCTAAATTTTTATCTAATGACACAAATGAACTTATTGTATGCCAAAGATTGGTTAAAAACCCTAATTGGGCAAGAATAAGACTAGTTAGGAC
The DNA here is from genome assembly GCA_037974875.1 of Cicer bijugum. Taxonomy (NCBI): domain Eukaryota; kingdom Viridiplantae; phylum Streptophyta; class Magnoliopsida; order Fabales; family Fabaceae; genus Cicer; species Cicer bijugum. Next base: position 2,852,265 of record JBBPBT010000670.1, read on the forward strand.
TAAAATGACCTAAATGTTCATCGAATGACACAAACACAACTATTGGATGCACAACATTGGTCAAAAACCCTAATTGGGCAAGAATAAGCCTAGGGAGGACGAAAATGACCTAAATGTTCATCCAATGACACAAATGAACTTATTGGATGCACAAGATTGGTTAAAAATCCTAATTGGATAAGACTAAGTCTAGGGAAGTGGAAAATGACCTAAATGTTAATCCAATGACACAAATAACCTTATTGGATGCACATGATTGGTTAAAAACCCTAATTGGAAAAGAATAAGACTAGGGAGGATGAAAATGACCTAAATGTTCATCCAATGATAGAAACACACCTATTGGATGCACAGTATTGGTTTAGAACCCTAATGGGATAAGAATAAGCCTAGGGAAGACCAAAATGAACTAAATGTTCATCCAATGACACAAATGAACTTATTGGATGAAAAAGAATGGTTAAAAACCCTTACTAGACAAGAAAAAGCCAAGGGAGAACGAAAATGACCTAAATGTTATTCCAAAGACACAAATGAACTTATTGGATGCACATGATTGGTAAAAAATCCTAATTTGACAAGACTAACACTAGGGAAGGCAAAAATGACCTAAATTTTCATCTAATGATACAAATGAATTTATTGTATGCAAAAGATTGGTCAAAAACCCTAATTGGGCAAGAATAAGCCAAGCGAGGACGAAAATTACCTATAAGTTCATCCAATGACACAAAACACACCTATTGGATGCACAAGATAGGTTAAAAACCCTAATTGGTTAAGAATAAGCCTAGGCAGGACGAAAAGTACCTAAATGTTAATCGAATGATACAAATGAACTTATTGGATGCACTAGATTGGTTAAAAACCCTAATTGGACAAGACTAAGTCTAGGAAAGAGAAAATGACCTAAATGTTAATGACACAAATGACCTTATTGTATGCACATGATTGGTTAAAAACCCGAATTGGAAAAGAATAAGACTAGGGAGGATAAAAATGACCTAAATATTCATCCAATGATAGAAACACACCTATTGGATGCACAAGTTTGGTGAAAAACCCTAATTGGACAAGAATAACCCTAGCGAGGACGAAAAAGACCTAAAAGTTAATCCAATGACAGAAATGAACTTATTGGATGCACAAGCTTGGTTAAGAAACCTAATTGGACAAGAATAAGACTAGGGAGGATGAAAATGACCTAAATGTTAATCGAATGACACAAATACACCTATTGGATGCAAAAGATTGGTTAAAAACCCTAATTGGATAAGAATAAGCCTAGGGAGGACGAAAATGACCTAAATGTTAATCCTATGACATAAACACACCTATTGGATGCACAAGATTGGTTTAGAATCCTAATGGGATAAGAATAAGCCTAGGGAAGAGGAAAATGAACTAAATGTTCATCCAATGACACAAATGAACTTATTGGATGAAAAAGATTGGTTAAAAACCCTTATTGGACAAGAATAAGCCAAGGGAGAACGAAAACAAGCTAATATTCATCAAATGACACAAATACACCTATTTGATGCAAAAGATTGGATAAAAACCATAATTGGATAAGAATAAGGCTAGGGAGGATGAAAAGGACCAAAATGTTAATCTGATGACACAAATGAACTTATTGGATGCACAAGATTGGTTAAAAACCCTAATTGGACAAGAATAAGACTAGTTAGGACTAAAATGACCTAAATGTTAATCCAATGACACAAACACAACTATTGGATGCACAAGATTGGTTAAAAACTCTAATTGGACAAGATAAAGACTTGGGAGGACGAAAATGACCGAAATAATCATTTAATGACACAAACACACCTATTGGACGCAAAGGATTGGATAAAAACCCTAATCGGACAAGAATAAGCCTAGGGAGGACGAAAATGACATAAATGTTCATCCAATGAAACAAACACACCTATTGGATGCACAAGATTGGTTTAAAACCCTAATTTGATAAGAATAAGCCTAGGGAAAACGAAAATGTACTAAATGTTAATCCAATGACAAAAATGAACTTATTGAATGCATAAGATTGGTTAACAACCCTAATTGGACAAGAATAAGGCAAGGGAGAACGACAATGACCTAAATGTTCAATCAAAGACACAAA
>JBBPBT010000670.1:2878066-2902605 GCA_037974875.1 Cicer bijugum
GGACGAAAATGACATAAATGTTCATCCAATGAAACAAACACACCTATTGGATGCACAAGATTGGTTTAAAACCCTAATTTGATATGAATAAGCCTAGGGAAAATGAAAATGAACTAAATGTTAATCCAATGACAAAAATGAACTTATTGAATGCATAATATTGGTTAACAACCCTAATTGGACAAGAATAATGCAAGGGAGATCGACAATTACCTAAATGTTCAATCAATGACACAAATACACCTATTGGATGCAAAAGATTGGTTAAAAACCATAATTTGATAAGAATAAGCATAGGGAGGACGAAAATGACCTAAATGTTAATCCAATGACATAAACACACCTATTGGATGCACAAGATTGGTTTAGAATCCTAATGGGATAAGAATTAGCCTAGGGAAGACGAAAATGAACTAAATGTTCATCCAATGACAGAAATGAACTTATTGGATGCACAAGTTTGGTTAAGAACCCTAATTGGACAAGAATAAGACTAGGGAGGACGAAAATGACCTAAATGTTCATCCAATGACACAAATACACCTATTGAATGCAAAAGATTGGTTAAAACCCTAATTGGATATGAATAAAGCTAGGGAGGACGAAAATGACCTAAATGTTTATCCAATGACACAAATGACCTTATTGGACGCACATGATTGGTTAAAAACCCTAATTGGAAAAGAATAAGACTTGGGAGGATGAAAATGACCTAAATGTTCATCCAATGATAGAAACACACCTATTGGATGCACAAGATTGGTGAAAAAGCCTAATTGGACAAGAAAAACCCTAGCGAGGACGAAAATGACCTAAATGTTAATCCAATGACAGAAAGGAACTTATTGGATGCACAAGCTTGGTTAAGAACCCTAATTGGAAAAGATTAAGCCAATGGACAACGAAAATGTCCGAAATGTTCATTCAATAACACAAATACACCTATTGGAAGCAAAACATTGGTTAAAAACCCAAATTGGGTAGGAATTAGGCTGGGGAGGACGAAAATGACCTAAATGTTAATGCTATGTCGCAAATGAACTTATTGGATGCACAAGATTGGTTAAAAACCCTAATTGGAAAAGAATAAGCCTAGGTTGGACGAAAATGTCCTTAATGTTCTTCCAATGGCACAGACACACCTATTGGATGCACAAGATTGGTTAAAACCCCTAATTGGACAAGAATAAGCCGAGGGAAGACGAAAATGACCTAAATGTTAATCCAAAGACACAAATGAACTTATTGGTTACACAAGATTGGTTAAAAACCCTAATAGGACAAGAATAAGCCTAGCGAGGACGGAAATAACCTAAATTTTCATCCAATGACACAAATACACATATTGAATGCAAAAGATTGGTTAAAACCCATATTTGGATAAGAATAAGGCTAGGGAGGACGGAAATAAACTAAATGTTAATCCAATGACACAAATGAACTTATTGGATGCACAAGCTTGGTTAAGAACCCAAATTGGACAAGAATAAGCCAAGGGAGAACGAAAAAGAGATAATTGTTTATTCAATGACACAAATACACCTATTGGATGCAAAAGATTTGTTAAAAACCCTAATTGGATAAGAATAATCCTAGGGAGGACGAAAATGACCTAAATGTTAATCCTATGACATAAACACACCTATTGGATGCACAAGATTGGTTTAGAATCCTAATGTGATAAGAATAAGCCTAGGGAAGACGAAAATGAACTAAATGTTCATCCAATGACACAAATGAACTTATTGGATGAAAAAGATTGGTTAAAAACCCTTATTGGACAAGAATAAGCCAAGGGAGAACGAAAACGAGCTAAATATTCATCAAATGACACAAATACACCTATTTGATGCAAAAGATTGGATAAAAACCCTAATTGGATAAGAATAAGGCTAGGGAGGATGAGAAGGACCAAAATGTTAATCTGATGAAACAAATGAACTTATTGGATGCACAAGATTGGTTAAAAACCCTAATTGGACAAGAAAAAGACTAGGGAAGGCGAAAATCACCTAAATTTTTATCTAATGACACAAATGAACTTATTGTATGCAAAAGATTGGTCAAAAACCCTAATTGGGCAAGAATAAGCCTAGGGAGGACGAAAATGACCTAAATGTTCATCCAATGACACAAACACACATATCGGATGCACATGATTGGTTAAAATCCCTAATTGGACAAGACTAAGTCTAGGGAAGAGGAAAATGACCTAAATGTTAATCCAACGACAAGAATAAGCCTAGGGAGGACGAAAATGACCTAAATGTTCATCCAATGACACAAACACACATATCGGATGCACAAGATTGGGAGGACAAAAATGACCGAAATAATCATTTAATGACACAAACACACCTATTGGATGCAAAAGATTGGATAAAAACCCTAATCGGACAAGAATAAGCCTAGGGATGACGAAAATGACATAAATTATCATCCAATAACACAAACACACCAATTGGATGCACAAGATTGGTTAAAAACCGTAATTGGTGAAGACTAAGCCTTGGTAAAACGAAAATGACCTAAATGTTAATCCAAAGACACAAATGAACTTATAGGATGCACAAGACTGGTTAAAAATCCTAATTGGACAAGACTAAGACTAGGTAAGGCGAAAATGACCAAAATTTTTATCTAATGACACAAATGAACTTATTGCATGCAAAAGATTGGTCAAAAACCCTAATTAGGCAAGAATAAGCCTAGGGAGGACGAAAATGACCTAAATGTTCATCCAATGACACAAACACACATATCGGATGCAAAAGATAGGTTAAAAACCCTAATTTGACAAGAATAAGCGAAGGGAAGATGAAAATGACCTAAATGTTCATCTAATGACACAAATGAACTTATTGGATGCACAAGATTGGTTAAAAATCCTAATTGGACAACACTAAGTCTAGAGATGAGGAAAATTACCTAAATGTTAATCCAATGACACAAATGACCTTATTGGATGCACATGATTGGTTAAAAACCCTAATTGGAAAAGAATAAGACTAGGGAGTATGAAAATGACCTAAATGCACATCCAATGATAGAAACACACTTATTGGATGCACAATATTGGTTTAAAACCCTAGGGAACATGAAAATGAACTAAATGTTCATCCAATGACACAAATGAACTTATTGGATAAAAAAAATGGTTAAAAACCCTTACTGGACAAGAAAAAGCCAAGGGAGAACGAAAATGACCTAAATGTTAATCCAAAGACACAAATGAACTTATTGGATGCACAAGATTGGTAAAAAATCCTAATTTGACAACACTAACACTAGGGAAGGCGAAAATGACCTAAATTTTCATCTAATGATACAAATGAATTTATTGTATGCAAAAGATTGGTCAAAAACCCTAATTGGGCAAGAATAAGCCTAGCGAGGACGAAAATTACCTAAAAGTTCATCCAATGACACAAAACACACCTATTGGATGCACAAGATAGGTTAAAAACCCTAATTGGTTAAGAATAAGCCTAGGCAGGACGAAAAGTACCTAAATATTAATCGAATGATACAAATGAACTTATTGGATGCACTAGATTGGTTAAAAACCCTAATTGGACAAGACTAAGTCTAGGGAAGAGAAAATGACCTAAATGTTAATCCAATGACACAAATGACCTTATTGTATGCACATGATTGGTTAAAAACCCGAATTGGAAAAGAATAAGACTAGGGAGGATAAAAATGACCTAAATGTTCATCCAATGATAGAAACACACATATTGGATGCACAAGTTTGGTGAAAAACCCTAATTGGACAAGAATAACCCTAGCGAGGATGAAAAAGACCTAAAAGTTAATCCAATGACAGAAATGAACTTATTGGATGCACAAGCTTTGTTAAGAACGCTAATTGGACAAGATTACGACTAGGGAGGTTGAAAATGACCTAAATGTTAATCGAATGACACAAATACACCTATTGGATGCAAAAGATTGGTTAAAAACCCTAATTGGATAAGAATAAGCCTAGGGAGGACGAAAATGACCTAAATGTTAATCCTATGACATATACACACCTATTGGATGCACAAGATTGGTTTAGAATCCTAATGGGATAAGAATAAGCCTAGGGAAGACGAAAATGAACTAAATGTTCATCCAATGACACAAATGAACTTATTGGATGAAAAAGATTGGTTAAAAACCCTTATTGGACAAGAATAAGCCAAGGAAGAACGAAAACGAGCTAATATTCATCAAATGACACAAATACACCTATTTGATGCAAAAGATTGGTTTAAAACCCTAATTTGATATGAATAAGCTTGGAGAAAATGACCTAAATGTTAAACCAATGACACAAATGACCTTATTGTATGCACATGATTGGTTAAAAACCCGAATTGGAAAAGAATAAGACTAGGGAGGATAAAAATGACCTAAATGTTCATCCAATGATAGAAACACACCTATTGGATGCACAAGTTTGGTGAAAAACCCTAATTGGACAAGAATAACCCTAGCGAGGATGAAAAAGACCTAAAAGTTAATCCAATGACAGAAATGAACTTATTGGATGCACAAGCTTTGTTAAGAACGCTAATTGGACAAGATTACGACTAGGGAGGTTGAAAATGACCTAAATGTTAATCGAATGACACAAATACACCTATTGGATGCAAAAGATTGGTTAAAAACCCTAATTGGATAAGAATAAGCCTAGGGAGGACGAAAATGACCTAAATGTTAATCCTATGACATAAACACACCTATTGGATGCACAAGATTGGTTTAGAATCCTAATGGGATAAGAATAAGCCTAGGGAAGACGAAAATGAACTAAATGTTCATCCAATGACACAAATGAACTTATTGGATGAAAAAGATTGGTTAAAAACCCTTATTGGACAAGAATAAGCCAAGGGAGAACGAAAACGAGCTAAATATTCATCAAATGACACAAATACACCTATTTGATGCAAAAGATTGGATAAAAACCCTAATTGGATAAGAATAAGGCTAGGGAGGATGAGAAGGACCAAAATGTTAATCTGATGAAACAAATGAACTTATTGGATGCACAAGATTGGTTAAAAACCCTAATTGGACAAGAAAAAGACTAGGGAAGGCGAAAATCACCTAAATTTTTATCTAATGACACAAATGAACTTATTGTATGCAAAAGATTGGTCAAAAACCCTAATTGGGCAAGAATAAGCCTAGGGAGGACGAAAATGACCTAAATGTTCATCCAATGACACAAACACACATATCGGATGCACATGATTGGTTAAAATCCCTAATTGGACAAGACTAAGTCTAGGGAAGAGGAAAATGACCTAAATGTTAATCCAACGACAAGAATAAGCCTAGGGAGGACGAAAATGACCTAAATGTTCATCCAATGACACAAACACACATATCGGATGCACAAGATTGGGAGGACAAAAATGACCGAAATAATCATTTAATGACACAAACACACCTATTGGATGCAAAAGATTGGATAAAAACCCTAATCGGACAAGAATAAGCCTAGGGATGACGAAAATGACATAAATTATCATCCAATAACACAAACACACCAATTGGATGCACAAGATTGGTTAAAAACCGTAATTGGTGAAGACTAAGCCTTGGTAAAACGAAAATGACCTAAATGTTAATCCAAAGACACAAATGAACTTATAGGATGCACAAGACTGGTTAAAAATCCTAATTGGACAAGACTAAGACTAGGTAAGGCGAAAATGACCAAAATTTTTATCTAATGACACAAATGAACTTATTGCATGCAAAAGATTGGTCAAAAACCCTAATTAGGCAAGAATAAGCCTAGGGAGGACGAAAATGACCTAAATGTTCATCCAATGACACAAACACACATATCGGATGCAAAAGATAGGTTAAAAACCCTAATTTGACAAGAATAAGCGAAGGGAAGATGAAAATGACCTAAATGTTCATCTAATGACACAAATGAACTTATTGGATGCACAAGATTGGTTAAAAATCCTAATTGGACAACACTAAGTCTAGAGATGAGGAAAATTACCTAAATGTTAATCCAATGACACAAATGACCTTATTGGATGCACATGATTGGTTAAAAACCCTAATTGGAAAAGAATAAGACTAGGGAGTATGAAAATGACCTAAATGCACATCCAATGATAGAAACACACTTATTGGATGCACAATATTGGTTTAAAACCCTAGGGAACATGAAAATGAACTAAATGTTCATCCAATGACACAAATGAACTTATTGGATAAAAGAAATGGTTAAAAACCCTTACTGGACAAGAAAAAGCCAAGGGAGAACGAAAATGACCTAAATGTTAATCCAAAGACACAAATGAACTTATTGGATGCACAAGATTGGTAAAAAATCCTAATTTGACAACACTAACACTAGGGAAGGCGAAAATGACCTAAATTTTCATCTAATGATACAAATGAATTTATTGTATGCAAAAGATTGGTCAAAAACCCTAATTGGGCAAGAATAAGCCTAGCGAGGACGAAAATTACCTAAAAGTTCATCCAATGACACAAAACACACCTATTGGATGCACAAGATAGGTTAAAAACCCTAATTGGTTAAGAATAAGCCTAGGCAGGACGAAAAGTACCTAAATATTAATCGAATGATACAAATGAACTTATTGGATGCACTAGATTGGTTAAAAACCCTAATTGGACAAGACTAAGTCTAGGGAAGAGAAAATGACCTAAATGTTAATCCAATGACACAAATGACCTTATTGTATGCACATGATTGGTTAAAAACCCGAATTGGAAAAGAATAAGACTAGGGAGGATAAAAATGACCTAAATGTTCATCCAATGATAGAAACACACATATTGGATGCACAAGTTTGGTGAAAAACCCTAATTGGACAAGAATAACCCTAGCGAGGATGAAAAAGACCTAAAAGTTAATCCAATGACAGAAATGAACTTATTGGATGCACAAGCTTTGTTAAGAACGCTAATTGGACAAGATTACGACTAGGGAGGTTGAAAATGACCTAAATGTTAATCGAATGACACAAATACACCTATTGGATGCAAAAGATTGGTTAAAAACCCTAATTGGATAAGAATAAGCCTAGGGAGGACGAAAATGACCTAAATGTTAATCCTATGACATATACACACCTATTGGATGCACAAGATTGGTTTAGAATCCTAATGGGATAAGAATAAGCCTAGGGAAGACGAAAATGAACTAAATGTTCATCCAATGACACAAATGAACTTATTGGATGAAAAAGATTGGTTAAAAACCCTTATTGGACAAGAATAAGCCAAGGAAGAACGAAAACGAGCTAATATTCATCAAATGACACAAATACACCTATTTGATGCAAAAGATTGGTTTAAAACCCTAATTTGATATGAATAAGCTTGGAGAAAATGACCTAAATGTTAAACCAATGACACAAATGACCTTATTGTATGCACATGATTGGTTAAAAACCCGAATTGGAAAAGAATAAGACTAGGGAGGATAAAAATGACCTAAATGTTCATCCAATGATAGAAACACACCTATTGGATGCACAAGTTTGGTGAAAAACCCTAATTGGACAAGAATAACCCTAGCGAGGATGAAAAAGACCTAAAAGTTAATCCAATGACAGAAATGAACTTATTGGATGCACAAGCTTTGTTAAGAACGCTAATTGGACAAGATTACGACTAGGGAGGTTGAAAATGACCTAAATGTTAATCGAATGACACAAATACACCTATTGGATGCAAAAGATTGGTTAAAAACCCTAATTGGATAAGAATAAGCCTAGGGAGGACGAAAATGACCTAAATGTTAATCCTATGACATAAACACACCTATTGGATGCACAAGATTGGTTTAGAATCCTAATGGGATAAGAATAAGCCTAGGGAAGACGAAAATGAACTAAATGTTCATCCAATGACACAAATGAACTTATTGGATGAAAAAGATTGGTTAAAAACCCTTATTGGACAAGAATAAGCCAAGGGAGAACGAAAACGAGCTAAATATTCATCAAATGACACAAATACACCTATTTGATGCAAAAGATTGGATAAAAACCCTAATTGGATAAGAATAAGGCTAGGGAGGATGAGAAGGACCAAAATGTTAATCTGATGAAACAAATGAACTTATTGGATGCACAAGATTGGTTAAAAACCCTAATTGGACAAGAAAAAGACTAGGGAAGGCGAAAATCACCTAAATTTTTATCTAATGACACAAATGAACTTATTGTATGCAAAAGATTGGTCAAAAACCCTAATTGGGCAAGAATAAGCCTAGGGAGGACGAAAATGACCTAAATGTTCATCCAATGACACAAACACACATATCGGATGCACATGATTGGTTAAAATCCCTAATTGGACAAGACTAAGTCTAGGGAAGAGGAAAATGACCTAAATGTTAATCCAACGACAAGAATAAGCCTAGGGAGGACGAAAATGACCTAAATGTTCATCCAATGACACAAACACACATATCGGATGCACAAGATTGGGAGGACAAAAATGACCGAAATAATCATTTAATGACACAAACACACCTATTGGATGCAAAAGATTGGATAAAAACCCTAATCGGACAAGAATAAGCCTAGGGATGACGAAAATGACATAAATTATCATCCAATAACACAAACACACCAATTGGATGCACAAGATTGGTTAAAAACCGTAATTGGTGAAGACTAAGCCTTGGTAAAACGAAAATGACCTAAATGTTAATCCAAAGACACAAATGAACTTATAGGATGCACAAGACTGGTTAAAAATCCTAATTGGACAAGACTAAGACTAGGTAAGGCGAAAATGACCAAAATTTTTATCTAATGACACAAATGAACTTATTGTATGCAAAAGATTGGTCAAAAACCCTAATTAGGCAAGAATAAGCCTAGGGAGGACGAAAATGACCTAAATGTTCATCCAATGACACAAACACACATATCGGATGCAAAAGATAGGTTAAAAACCCTAATTTGACAAGAATAAGCGAAGGGAAGATGAAAATGACCTAAATGTTCATCTAATGACACAAATGAACTTATTGGATGCACAAGATTGGTTAAAAATCCTAATTGGACAACACTAAGTCTAGAGATGAGGAAAATTACCTAAATGTTAATCCAATGACACAAATGACCTTATTGGATGCACATGATTGGTTAAAATCCCTAATTGGAAAAGAATAAGACTAGGGAGTATGAAAATGACCTAAATGCACATCCAATGATAGAAACACACTTATTGGATGCACAATATTGGTTTAAAACCCTAGGGAACATGAAAATGAACTAAATGTTCATCCAATGACACAAATGAACTTATTGGATAAAAAAAATGGTTAAAAACCCTTACTGGACAAGAAAAAGCCAAGGGAGAACGAAAATGACCTAAATGTTAATCCAAAGACACAAATGAACTTATTGGATGCACAAGATTGGTAAAAAATCCTAATTTGACAACACTAACACTAGGGAAGGCGAAAATGACCTAAATTTTCATCTAATGATACAAATGAATTTATTGTATGCAAAAGATTGGTCAAAAACCCTAATTGGGCAAGAATAAGCCTAGCGAGGACGAAAATTACCTAAAAGTTCATCCAATGACACAAAACACACCTATTGGATGCACAAGATAGGTTAAAAACCCTAATTGGTTAAGAATAAGCCTAGGCAGGACGAAAAGTACCTAAATATTAATCGAATGATACAAATGAACTTATTGGATGCACTAGATTGGTTAAAAACCCTAATTGGACAAGACTAAGTCTAGGGAAGAGAAAATGACCTAAATGTTAATCCAATGACACAAATGACCTTATTGTATGCACATGATTGGTTAAAAACCCGAATTGGAAAAGAATAAGACTAGGGAGGATAAAAATGACCTAAATGTTCATCCAATGATAGAAACACACATATTGGATGCACAAGTTTGGTGAAAAACCCTAATTGGACAAGAATAACCCTAGCGAGGATGAAAAAGACCTAAAAGTTAATCCAATGACAGAAATGAACTTATTGGATGCACAAGCTTTGTTAAGAACGCTAATTGGACAAGATTACGACTAGGGAGGTTGAAAATGACCTAAATGTTAATCGAATGACACAAATACACCTATTGGATGCAAAAGATTGGTTAAAAACCCTAATTGGATAAGAATAAGCCTAGGGAGGACGAAAATGACCTAAATGTTAATCCTATGACATATACACACCTATTGGATGCACAAGATTGGTTTAGAATCCTAATGGGATAAGAATAAGCCTAGGGAAGACGAAAATGAACTAAATGTTCATCCAATGACACAAATGAACTTATTGGATGAAAAAGATTGGTTAAAAACCCTTATTGGACAAGAATAAGCCAAGGAAGAACGAAAACGAGCTAATATTCATCAAATGACACAAATACACCTATTTGATGCAAAAGATTGGTTTAAAACCCTAATTTGATATGAATAAGCTTGGAGAAAATGACCTAAATGTTAAACCAATGACACAAATGACCTTATTGTATGCACATGATTGGTTAAAAACCCGAATTGGAAAAGAATAAGACTAGGGAGGATAAAAATGACCTAAATGTTCATCCAATGATAGAAACACACCTATTGGATGCACAAGTTTGGTGAAAAACCCTAATTGGACAAGAATAACCCTAGCGAGGATGAAAAAGACCTAAAAGTTAATCCAATGACAGAAATGAACTTATTGGATGCACAAGCTTTGTTAAGAACGCTAATTGGACAAGATTACGACTAGGGAGGTTGAAAATGACCTAAATGTTAATCGAATGACACAAATACACCTATTGGATGCAAAAGATTGGTTAAAAACTCTAATTGGATAAGAATAAGCCTAGGGAGGACGAAAATGACCTAAATGTTAATCCTATGACATAAACACACCTATTGGATGCACAAGATTGGTTTAGAATCCTAATGGGATAAGAATAAGCCTAGGGAAGACGAAAATGAACTAAATGTTCATCCAATGACACAAATGAACTTATTGGATGAAAAAGATTGGTTAAAAACCCTTATTGGACAAGAATAAGCCAAGGAAGAACGAAAACGAGCTAATATTCATCAAATGACACAAATACACCTATTTGATGCAAAAGATTGGATAAAAACCCTAATTGGATAAGAATAAGGCTAGGGAGGATGAAAAGGACCAAAATGTTAATCTGATGACACAAATGAACTTTTTGGATGCATAAGATTGGTTAAAAACCTTAATTGGAGAAGAATAAGACTAGTTAGGACTAAAATGACCTAAATGTTAATCCAATGACACAAACACACCTATTGGATGCACAAGATTGGTTAAAAACACTAATTGGACAACATAAAGACTTGGGAGGACGAAAATGACCGAAATAATCATTTAATGACACAAACACATCTATTGGATGCAAAGGACTGGATAAAAACCCTAATTGGACAAGAATAAGCCTAGGGAGGACGAAAATGACATAAATGTTCATCCAATGAAACAAACACACCTATTGGATGCACAAGATTGGTTTAAAACCCTAATTTGATATGAATAAGCCTAGGGAAAATGAAAATGAACTAAATGTTAATCCAATGACAAAAATGAACTTATTGAATGCATAATATTGGTTAACAACCCTAATTGGACAAGAATAATGCAAGGGAGATCGACAATTACCTAAATGTTCAATCAATGACACAAATACACCTATTGGATGCAAAAGATTGGTTAAAAACCATAATTTGATAAGAATAAGCATAGGGAGGACGAAAATGACCTAAATGTTAATCCAATGACATAAACACACCTATTGGATGCACAAGATTGGTTTAGAATCCTAATGGGATAAGAATTAGCCTAGGGAAGACGAAAATGAACTAAATGTTCATCCAATGACACAAATGAACTTATTGGATGAAAAAGATTGGTTAAAAACCATTATTGGACAAGAATAAGCTAAGGGAGAACGAAAACGAGCTAAATATTCATCAAATGACACAAATACACCTATTTGATGCAAAAGATTGGATAAAAACCCTAATTGGATAAGAATAAGGCTAGGGAGGACGAAAATGGCCTAAATGTTAATCTAATGACACAAATGATCTTATTGGAAGCACAAGATTCGTTAAAAACCCGAATTGGACAAGAATAAGCCTATGGAGGATGAAAATGTCCTAAATGTTCATCAAATGACACTAATACACCTATTGGATGCAAAAGATTCGTTTAAAACCCTAATTCGATAAGAATAAGCATAGGGAAGACGAAAATGACATAAATTTTCATCCAATGACACAAACACACCTATTGGATGCACAAGATTGGTTAAAAACCGTAATTGGAGAAGACTAAGCCTTGGTAAAACAAAAATGACCTAAATGTTAATCCAAAGACACAAATGAACTTATTGGATGCACAAGACTGGTTAAAAATCCTAATTGGACAAGACTAAGACTAGGGAAGGCGAAAATGACCTAAATTTTTATCTAATGACACAAATGAACTTATTGTATGCAAAAGATTGGTCAAAAACCCTAATTGGGCAAGAATAAGCCTAGGGAGGACGAAAATGACCTAAATGTTCCTCCAATGACACAAACACACATATCAGATGCACAAGATAAGTTAAAAACCCTAATTTCACAAGAATAAGTGTAGGGAAGATGAAAATGACCTAAATGTTTATCTAATGACACAAATGAACTTATTGGATGAAAAAGATTGGTTAAAAACCATTATTGGACAAGAATAAGCTAAGGGAGAACGAAAACGAGCTAAATATTCATCAAATGACACTAATACACCTATTTGATGCAAAAGATTGGATAAAAACCCTAATTGGATAAGAATAAGGCTAGGGAGGACGAAAATGGCCTAAATGTTAATCTAATGACACAAATGATCTTATTGGATGCACAAGATTTGTTAAAAACCCGAATTGGACAAGAATAAGCCTATGGAGGATGAAAATGTCCTAAATGTTCATCAAATGACACTAATACACCTATTGGATGCAAAAGATTCTTTAAAAACCCTAATTCGATAAGAATAAGCATAGGGAAGACGAAAATGACATAAATTTTCATCCAATGACACAAACACACCTATTGGATGCACAAGATTGGTTAAAAACCGTAATTGGAGAATACTAAGCCTTGGTAAAACAAAAATGATCTAAATGTTAATCCAAAGACACAAATGAACTTATTGGATGCACAAGACTGGTTAAAAATCCTAATTGGACAAGACTAAGACTAGGGAAGGCGAAAATGACCTAAATTTTTATCTAATGACACAAATGAACTTATTGTATGCAAAAGATTGGTCAAAAACCCTAATTGGGCAAGAATAAGCCTAGGGAGGACGAAAATGACCTAAATGTTCCTCCAATGACACAAACACACATATCGGATGCACAAGATAAGTTAAAAACCCTAATTTGACAAGAATAAGTGTAGGGAAGATGAAAATGACCTAAATGTTCATCTAATGACACAAATGAACTTATTGGATGCACAAGATTGGTTAAAAATCCTAATTGGACAAGACTAAGTCTAGGGAAGAGGAAAGTGACCTAAATGTTAATCCAATGACACAAATTACCTTATTGGACGCACATGATTGGTTTAAAACCCTAATTGGAGAAGAATAAGACTAGGGACGATGAAAATGACCTAAATGTTCATCCAATGATTGAAACACACCTATTGGATGCACAATATTGGTTTAGAACCCTAATGGGATAAGAATAAGCCTGGGGAAGACGAAAATGAACTAAATGTTCATCCAATGACACAAATGAACTTATTGGATAAAAAAATGGTTAAAAACCCTTACTGGACAAGAAAAAGCCAAGGGAGAACGAAAATGACCTAAATGTTAATCCAAAGACACAAATGAACTTATTGGATGCACAAGATTGGTAAAAAATCCTAATTTGACAAGACTAACACTAGGGAAGGCGAAAATGACCTAAATTTTCATCTAATGATACAAATGAATTTATTGTATGCAAAAGATTGGTCAAAAACCCTAATTGGGCAAGAATAAGCCTAGCGAGGACGAAAATTACCTAAAAGTTCATCCAATGACACAAAACACATCTATTGGATGCACAAGATAGGTTAAAAACCCTAATTGGTTAAGAATAAGCCTAGGCAGGACGAAAATTACCTAAATATTAATCGAATGATACAAATGAACTTATTGGATGCACTAGATTGGTTAAAAACCCTAATTGGACAAGACTAAGTCTAGGGAAGAGAAAATGACCTAAATGTTAAAACAATGACACAAATGACCATATTGTATGCACATGATTGGTTAAAAACCCGAATTGGAAAAGAATAAGACTAGGGAGGATAAAAATGACCTAAATGTTCATCCAATGATAGAAACACACCTATTGGATGCACAAGTTTGGTGAAAAACCCTAATTGGACAAGAATAACCCTAGCGAGGATGAAAAAGACCTAAAAGTTAATCCAATGACAGAAATGAACTTATTGGATGCACAAGCTTTGTTAAGAACGCTAATTGAACAAGATTACGACTAGGGAGGTTGAAAATGACCTAAATGTTAATCGAATGACACAAATACACCTATTGGATGCAAAAGATTGGTTAAAAACTCTAATTGGATAAGAATAAGCCTAGGGAGGACGAAAATGACCTAAATGTTAATCCTATGACATAAACACACCTATTGGATGCACAAGATTGGTTTAGAATCCTAATGGGATAAGAATAAGCCTAGGGAAGACGAAAATGAACTAAATGTTCATCCAATGACACAAATGAACTTATTGGATGAAAAAGATTGGTTAAAAACCCTTATTGGACAAGAATAAGCCAAGGAAGAACGAAAACGAGCTAATATTCATCAAATGACACAAATACACCTATTTGATGCAAAAGATTGGATAAAAACCCTAATTGGATAAGAATAAGGCTAGGGAGGATGAAAAGGACCAAAATGTTAATCTGATGACACAAATGAACTTTTTGGATGCATAAGATTGGTTAAAAACCTTAATTGGAGAAGAATAAGACTAGTTAGGACTAAAATGACCTAAATGTTAATCCAATGACACAAACACACCTATTGGATGCACAAGATTGGTTAAAAACACTAATTGGACAACATAAAGACTTGGGAGGACGAAAATGACCGAAATAATCATTTAATGACACAAACACATCTATTGGACGCAAAGGATTGGATAAAAACCCTAATTGGACAAGAATAAGCCTAGGGTGGACGAAAATGACATAAATGTTCATCCAATGAAACAAACACACCTATTGGATGCACAAGATTGGTTTAAAACCCTAATTTGATATGAATAAGCCTAGGGAAAATGAAAATGAACTAAATGTTAATCCAATGACAAAAATGAACTTATTGAATGCATAATATTGGTTAACAACCCTAATTGGACAAGAATAATGCAAGGGAGATCGACAATGACCTAAATGTTCAATCAATGACACAAATACACCTATTGGATGCAAAAGATTGGTTAAAAACCATAATTTGATAAGAATAAGCATAGGGAGGACGAAAATGACCTAAATGTTAATGCAATGACATAAACACACCTATTGGATGCACAAGATTGGTTTAGAATCCTAATGGGATAAGAATTAGCCTAGGGAAGACGAAAATGAACTAAATGTTCATCCAATGACACAAATGAACTTATTGGATGAAAAAGATTGGTTAAAAACCATTATTGGACAAGAATAAGCTAAGGGAGAACGAAAACGAGCTAAATATTCATCAAATGACACAAATACACCTATTTGATGCAAAAGATTGGATAAAAACCCTAATTGGATAAGAATAAGGCTAGGGAGGACGAAAATGGCCTAAATGTTAATCTAATGACACAAATGATCTTATTGGATGCACAAGATTCGTTAAAAACCCGAATTGGACAAGAATAAGCCTATGGAGGATGAAAATGTCCTAAATGTTCATCAAATGACACTAATACACCTATTAGATGCAAAAGATTCGTTAAAAACCCTAATTCGATAAGAATAAGAATAGGGAAGACGAAAATGACATAAATTTTCATCCAATGACACAAACACACCTATTGGATGCACAAGATTGGTTAAAAACCGTAATTGGAGAAGACTAAGCCTTGGTAAAACAAAAATGACCTAAATGTTAATCCAAAGACACAAATGAACTTATTGGATGCACAAGACTGGTTAAAAATCTTAATTGGACAAGACTTAGACTAGGGAAGGCGAAAATGACCTAAATTTTTATCTAATGACACAAATGAACTTATTGTATGCAAAAGATTGGTCAAAAACCCTAATTGGGCAAGAATAAGCCTAGGGAGGACGAAAATGACCTAAATGTTCCTCCAAGGACACAAACACACATATCGGATGCACAAGATAAGTTAAAAACCCTAATTTGACAAGAATAAGTGTAGGGAAGATGAAAATGACCTAAATGTTCATCTAATGACACATATGAACTTATTGGATGCACAAGATTGGTTAAAAATCCTAATTGGACAAGACTAAGTCTAGGGAAGAGGAAAATGACCTAAATGTTAATCCAATGACACAAATTACCTTATTGGATGAACATGATTGGTTAAAAACCCTAATTGGAGAAGAATAAGACTAGGGACGATGTAAACGACCTAAATGTTCATCCAATGATAGAAACACACCTATTGGATGCCCAATATTGGTTTAGAACCCTAATGGGATAAGAATAAGCCTAGGGAAGACGAAAATGATCTAAATGTTCATCCAATGACACAAATGAACTTATTGGATGAAAAAGAATGGTTAAAAACCCTTACTGGACAAGAAAAAGCGAAGGGAGAATGAAAATGACCTAAATGTTAATCCAAAGACACAAATGAACTTATTGGATACACAAGATTGGTAACAAATCCTAATTTGACAAGACTAACACTTGGGAAGGCGAAAATGACCTAAATTTTCATCTAATGATACAAATGAATTTATTGTACGCAAAAGATTGGTCAAAAACCCTAATTGGGCAAGAATAAGCCTAGCAAGGACGAAAATTACCTAAAAGTTCATCCAATGACACAAAACACACCTATTGGATGCACAAGATAGGTTAAAAACCCTAATTGGTTAAGAATAAGCCTAGGCAGGACAAAAAGTACCTAAATGTTAATCGAATGATACAAATGAACTTATTGGATGCACTAGATTGGTTAAAAACCCTAATTGGACAAGACTAAGTCTAGGGAAGAGAAAATGACCTAAATGTTAATCCAATGACACAAATGACCTTATTGCATGCACATGATTGGTTAAAAACCCGAATTGGAAAAGAATAAGACTAGGGAGGATAAAAATGACCTAAATGTTCATCCAATGATAGAAACACACCTATTGGATGCACAAGTTTGGTGAAAAACCCTAATTGGACAAGAAAAACCCTAGCGAGGACGAAAAAGACCTAAAAGTTAATCCAATGACAGAAATGAACTTATTGGATGCACAAGCTTGGTTAAGAAACCTAATTGGACAAGAATAAGACTAGGGAGGATGAAAATGACCTAAATGTTAATCGAATGACACAAATACACCTATTGGATGCAAAAGATTGGTTAAAAACCCTAATTGGATAAGAATAAGCCTAGGGAGGACGAAAGTGACCTAAATGTTAATCCTATGACATAAACACATCTATTTGATGCACAAGATTGGTTTAGAATCCTAATGGGATAAGAATAAGCCTAGGGAAGACGAAAATGAACTAAATGTTCACCCAATGACACAAATGAACTTATTGGATAAAAAAATGGTTAAAAACCCTTACTGGACAAGAAAAAGCCAAGGGAGAACGAAAATGACCTAAATGTTAATCCAAAGACACAAATGAACTTATTGGATGCACAAGATTGGTAAAAAATCCTAATTTGACAAGACTAACACTAGGGAAGGCGAAAATGACCTAAATTTTCATCTAATAATACAAATGAATTTATTGTATGCAAAAGATTGGTCAAAAACCCTAATTGGGCAAGAATAAGCCTAGCGATGACGAAAATTACCTAAAAGTTCATCCAATGACACAAAACACACCTATTGGATGCACAAGATAGGTTAAAAACCCTAATTGGTTAAGAATAAGCCTAGGCAGGACGAAAATTACCTAAATATTAATCGAATGATACAAATGAACTTATTGGATGCACTAGATTGGTTAAAAACCCTAATTGGACAAGACTAAGTCTAGGGAAGAGAAAATGACCTAAATGTTAATCCAATGACACAAATGACCTTATTGTATGCACATGATTGGTTAAAAACCCGAATTGGAAAAGAATAAGACTAGGGAGGATAAAAATGACCTAAATGTTCATCGAATGATAGAAACACACCTATTGGATGCACAAGTTTGGTGAAAAACCCTAATTGGACAAGAATAAACCTAGCGAGGACGAAAAAGACCTAAAAGTTAATCCAATGACAGAAATGAACTTATTGGATGCACAAGCTTTGTTAAGAACGCTAATTGGACAAGATTACGACTAGGGAGGTTGAAAATGACCTAAATGTTAATCGAATGACACAAATACACCTATTGGATGCAAAAGATTGGTTTAAAACCCTAATTGGATAAGAATAAGCCTAGGGAGGACGAAAATGACCTAAATGTTAATCCTATGACATAAACACACCTATTGGATGCACAAGATTGGTTTAGAATCCTAATGGGATAAGAATAAGCCTAGGGAAGACGAAAATGAACTAAATGTTCATCCAATCACACAAATGAACTTATTGGATGAAAAAGATTGGTTAAAAACCCTTATTGGACAAGAATAAGCCAAGGGAGAACGAAAACGAGCTAATATTCATCAAATGACACAAATACACCTATTTGATGCAAAAGATTGGATAAAAACCCTAATTGGATAAGAATAAGGCTAGGAAGGATGAAAAGGACCAAAATGTTAATCTGATGACACAAATGAACTTATTGGATGCACAAGATTGGTTAAAAACCCTAATTGGACAAGAATAAGACTAGTAAGGACTAAAATGACCTAAATGTTAATCCAATGACACAAACACACCTATTGGATGCACAAGATTGGTTAAAAACCCTAATTGGACAAGATAAAGACTTGGGAGGACGAAAATGACCGAAATAATCATTTAATGACACAAACACACCTATTGGACGCAAAGGATTGGATAAAAACCCTAATCGGACAAGAATATGCCTAGGGAGGACGAAAATGACATAAATGTTCATCCAATGAAACAAACACACCTATTGGATGCACAAGATTGGTTTAAAACCCTGATTTGATAAGAATAAGTCTAGGGAAAACGAAAATGAACTAAATGTTAATCCAATGACAAAAATGAACTTATTGAATGCATAAGATTGGTTAACAACCCTAATTGGACAAGAATAAGGCAAGGGAGAACGACAATGACCTAAATGTTCAATCAATGACACAAATACACCTATTGGATGCAAAAGATTGGTTAAAAACCCCAATGGGATAAGATTAAGCATAGGGAGGACGAAAATGACCTAAATGTTAATCCAATGACGTAAACACACCTGTTGGATGCACAAGATTGGTTTAGAATCCTAATGGGATAAGAATTAGCCTAGGGAAGACGAAAATGAACTAAATGTTCATCCAATGACACAAATGAACTTATTGGATGAAAAAGATTGGTTAAAAACCATTATTGGACAAGAATAAGCCAAGGGAGAACGAAACGAGCTAAATATTCATCAAATGACACAAATACACCTATTTGATGCAAAAGATTGGATAAAAACCCTAATTGGATAAGAATAAGTCTAGGGAGGACGAAAATGGCCTAAATGTTAATCTAATGACACAAATGATCTTATTGGATGCACAAGATTCGTTAAAAACCCGAATTGGACAGGAATAAGCCTATGGAGGATGAAAATGTCCTGAATGTTCATCAAATGACACTAATACACCTATTAGATGCAAAAGATTCGTTAAAAACCCTAATTCGATAAGAATAAGCATAGGGAAGACGAAAATGACGTAAATTTTCATCCAATGACACAAACACACCTATTGGATGCACAAGATTGTTTAAAAACCGTAATTGGAGAAGACTAAGCCTTGGTAAAACAAAAATGACCTAAATGTTAATCGAAAGACACAAATGAACTTATTGGATGCACAAGACAGGTTAAAAATCCTAATTGGACAAGACTAAGACTAGGGAAGGCGAAAATGACCTAAATTTTTATCTAATGACACAAATGAACTTATTGTATGCCAAAGATTGGTCAAAATCCCTAATTGGGCAAGAATAAGCCTAGGGAGGACGAAAATAACCTAAATGTTCATCCAATGACACAAACACACATATCGGATGCATAAGATAGGTTAAAAACCCTAATTTGACAAGAATAAGCGTAGGGAAGATGAAAATGACCTAAATGTTCATCTAATGACACAAATGAACTTATTGGATGCACAAGATTGGTTAAAAATCCTAATTGGACAAGACTAAGTCTAGGGAAGAGGAAAATGACCTAAATGTTAATCCAATGACACAAATTACCTTATTGGATGCACATGATTGGTTAAAAACCCTAATTGGAAAAGAATAAGACTAGGGAGGATGAAAATGACCTAAATGTTCATCCAATGATAGAAACACACCTATTGGTTTAGAACCCTAATGGGATAAGAATAAGCCTAGGGAAGACGAAAATGAACTAAATATTCATCCAATGACACAAATGAACTTATTGGATGAAAAAGAATGGTTAAAAACCCTTACTAGACAAGAAAAAGCCAAGGGAGAACGAAAATGACCTAAATGTTAATCCAAAGACACAAATGAACTTATTGGATGCACATGATTGGTAAAAAATCCTAATTTGACAAGACTAACGCTAGGGAAGGCGAAAATGACCTAAATTTTCATCTAATGATACAAATGAATTTATTGTATGCAAAAGATTGGTCAAAAACCCTAATTGGGCATGAATAACCCTAGCGAGGACGAAAATTACCTAAAAGTTCATCCAATGACACAAAAGACACCTATTGGATGCACAAGATAGGTTAAAAACCCTAATTGGTTAAGAATAAGCCTAGGCAGGACGAAAAGTACCTAAATGTTAATCGAATGATACAAATGAACTTATTGGATGCACTAGATTGGTTAAAAACCCTAATTGGACAAGACTAAGTCTAGGAAAGAGAAAATGACCTAAATGTTAATCCAATGACACAAATGGCCTTATTGTATGCACATGATTGGTTAAAAACCCGAATTGGAAAAGAATAAGACTAGGGAGGATAAAAATGACCTAAATATTCATCCAATGATAGAAACACACCTATTGGATGCACAAGTTTGGTGAAAAACCCTAATTGGACATGAATAACCCTAGCGAGGACGAAAAAGACCTAAAAGTTAATCCAATGACAGAAATGAACTTATTGGATGCACAAGCTTGGTTAAGAAACCTAATTGGACAAGAATAAGACTAGGGAGGATGAAAATGACCTAAATGTTAATCGAATGACACAAATACAACTATTGGACGCAAAAGATTGGTTAAAAACCCTAATTGGATAAGAATAAGCCTAGGGAGGACGAAAATGACCTAAATGTTAATCCTATGACATAAACACACCTATTGGATGCACAAGAATGGTTTAGAATCCTAATGGGATAAGAATAAGCCTAGGGAAGACGAAAATGAACTAAATGTTCATCAAATGACACAAATGAACTTATTGGATGAAAAAGATTGGTTAAAAACCCTTATTGGACAAGAATAAGCCAAGGGAGAACGAAAACGAGCTAAATATTCATCAAATGACACAAATACACCTTTTTGATGCAAAAGATTGGATAAAAACCCTAATTGGATAAGAATAAGGCTAGGGAGGATGAAAAGGACGAAAATGTTAATCTGATGAAACAAATGAACTTATCGGATGCAAAAGATTGGTTAAAAACCCTAATTGGACAAGAATAAGACTAGTTAGGACTAAAATGACCTAAATGCTCATCGAATGACACAAACACAACTATTGGATGCACAACATTGGTCAAAAACCGTAATTGGGCAAGAATAAGCCTAGGGAGGACGAAAATGACATAAATGTTCATCCAATGACACAAACACACATATCAGATGCACAATATAGGTTAAAAACCCTAATTTGACAAGAATAAGCGTAGGGAAGATCAAAATGACCTAAATGTTCATCTAATGACACAAATGAACTTATTGGATGCACAAGATTGGTTGAAATCCCTAATTGGACAAGACTAAGTCTAGGGAAGAGGAAAATGACCTAAATGTTAATCCAATGACACAAATGACCTTATTGGATGCACATGATTGGTTAAAAACCCTAATTGGAAAAGAATAAGACTAGGGAGGATGAAAATGACCTAAATGTTCATCCAATGATAGAAACACACCTATTGGATGCACAAGATTGGTTTAGAACCCTAATGGGATAAGAATAAGCCTAGGGAAGACGAAAATGAACTAAATGTTCTTCCAATGACACAAATGAACTTATTGGACGAAAATGATTGGTTAAAAACCCTTGTTGGACAAGAATAAGCCAACGGAGAACGAAAATGACCTAAATGTTAATCTAATGACACAAATGAACTTATTGTATGCAAAAGATTGGTCAAAAACACTAATTGGGCAATAATAAGCCTAGCGAGGACGAAAATTACCTAAATGTTCATCCAATGACACAAAACACACCTATTGGATGCACAAGATATGTTAAAAACCCTAATTGGAAAAGAATAAGCCTAGGCAGGACGAAAAGGACCTAAATGTTAATCGAATGACACAAATGAACTCATTGGATGCACAAGATTGGTTAAAAACCCTAATTGGTCAAGACTAAGTCTAGCGAAGAGGAAAATGACCTACATGTTAATCCAATGACACAAATGACCTTATTGGATGCACATGATTGGTTAAAAACTATAATTGGAAAAGAATAAGACTAGGGAGGATAAAAATGACCTAAATGTTCATCCAATGATAGAAACACACCTATTGGATGCACAAGATTGGTGAAAAATCCTAATTGGACAAGAATAACCCTAGCGAGGACGAAAAAGACCTAAATGTTAATCCAATGATAGAAATGAACTTATTGGATGCACAAGCTTGGTTAAGAACCCTAATTGGACAAGAATAAGACTAGGGAGGACGAAAATGACCTAAATGTTCATCCAATGACACAAATACACCTATTGAATGCAAAAGATTGGTTAAAAACCCTAATTGGAAAAGAATAAGACTAGGGAGGATGAAAATGACCTAAATGTTCATCCAATGATAGAAACACACCTATTGGATGCACAAGATTGGTGAAAAAGCCTAATTGGACAAGAAAAACCCTAGCGAGGACGAAAAAGACCTAAATGTTAATCCAATGACAGAAAGGAACTTATTGGATGCACAAGCTTGGTTAAGAACCCTAATTGGAAAAGATTAAGCCAATGGACATTGAAAAAGTCCGAAATGTTCATTCAATAACACAAATACACCTATTGGAAGCAAAACATTGGTTAAAAACCCAAATTGGGTAGGAATTAGGCTGGGGAGGACGAAAATGACCTAAATGTTAATGCTATGACGCAAATGAACTTATTGGATGCACAAGATTGGTTAAAAACCCTAATTGGAAAAGAATAAGCCTAGGTTGGACGAAAATGTCCTTAATGTTCCTCCAATGGCACAGACACACCTATCGGATGCACAAGATTGGTTAAAACCCCTAATTGGACAAGACTAAGCCGAGGGAAGACGAAAATGACCTAAATGTTAATCCAAAGACACAAATGAACTTATTGGTTGCACAAGATTGGTTAAAAACCCTAATGGGACATGAATAAGCCTAGCGAGGACGGAAATAACCTAAATTTTCATCCAATGACACAAATACACCTATTGAATGCAAAAGATTGGTTAAAACCCATATTTGGATAAGAATAAGGCTAGGGAGGACGAAAATAAACTAAATGTTAATCCAATGACACAAATGAACTTATTGGATGCACAAGCTTGGTTAAGAACCCAAATTGGACAAGAATAAGCCAAGGGAGAACGAAAAAGACATAATTGTTTATTCAATGACATAAATACACCTATTGGAAGCAAAAGATTTGTTAAAAAACCTAATTGGATAAGAATAATCCTATGGAGGACGAAAATGACCTAAATGTTAATCCTATGACATAAACACACCTATTGGATGCACAAGATTGGTTTAGAATCCTAATGTGATAAGAATAAGCCCATGGAAGATGAAAATGAACTAAATGTTCATCCAATGACACAAATGAACTTATTGGATGAAAAAGATTGGTTGAAAACCCTTATTGGACAAGAATAAGCCAAGGGAGAACGAAAACGAGCTAAATATTCATCAAATGACACAAATACACCTATTTGATGCAAAAGATTGGATAAAAACCCTAATTGGATAAGAATAAGGCTAG